>CM019182.2:12966899-13298034 GCA_009739505.2 Apolygus lucorum
CATACAATAGGTATGTTACAGGAAATAGGAAAAACATATCTGTGGGTTCTCTGAGAGGTTGGGGTGACGAGGAGAGTATGAACCGACGTTTTTTGAATTTTACAATCAAGGGATTGATAGGATCATTTTAATGGTTCGTGCTGTGTGGCACACCCACAAGGCTGGCTGTAGCTAATACTTCAATTTTCGTAACCTTGGCATGATGGATTTTTTAAAAATTCGCTCATCAACTCATGCCAGATGTTGTGTTTGTGTGTATTCGAGTGAGGGCGATGGTCCTCTCGATGCGCTGATTTGTAAACTAGCCTGAACCCTACTCAACGGAGAGATTGATCCCTAAGCCTACGGCTTCGGCACTACATCCACGGCACCTCGCGGCCGACAGTCCAGGTAAGTGCTTGGAATATCTATCCGCAAACCTCGGCGTCTGGACCCAGACCTACTGGCAGGAAGCAGAGCATTTACATAATGAAGCCTAGTGCTCTGGAGAGGCGCCTTTATGGGACAAACCTTTCTCTCTGCGGAACTGGGCCATAGGTAAGGTGAAGACAAGAAATGATAAGTCTGATTGACTAGGTGCAAATGCATGTAGGAAGACCCCTGAGTGCGGCTTTTATACTCTAGCTATTATGAGAGTGGAAAAGAGGTGATGTCAGATGACGTGTTCTTTCCCTTCCTCACCTCGTCCGTGTTGGTGATGACTCATGCCACTCTGGGTTTTCCTACACGTCACTTTATTGGAGAAACTAAACATAGATGTATGACATTACACCGCATGTATGGATTTTTTTATGGTGAAGAAGCAAAACACCACAAAAAACTCTGTGTGCGAAATGTCCCTTGAAAATTGAACTGTTGAATGAAATTATTTGAAAATCATCTACGAAAAATTTCATGGTTGCACAATAAGCGGTAGGAAAAATATCTTCTTCCCCAAATCCAATCATAGAATGGAAAACCAGGATATGAAAACAAGGCCAACCGACCATGTAGAATTTCCAGTAGAATACTTCATTACATAAATATAAGTCGAACTAAGCATTTCTTTGGATATTTGTTTATTTTCGTCTCTCGGGTTTTTAAACTTCCCCGAGGGAGGTTCGTTTCAAAAGCACTTCAATAAATCAGCGGTTCCCCAGAAAAAAAATAGAATGAAGAGAGACAACCCCTTTCTACTTCCACTAAGAATGTAATCGCGCCAACGACGTCTCTCCGCCCTGCCGAGCAGAAATGCTTTCCTCCGGGTATCTTCTCTACTGGGATTGAGGACGGCGGAGGAAGTGGGAGAAGGGAGAGGCGATGGATGTGTTTATTTTCCAGAAGGGTCGCTCTAAGGGCCAAGTTTCACATTGGATATTTTTCTTTCCGCGCAGTTAAGCCCCCCGCCCTTTGCCTCAAGCTCCACAGCACAGGAAGCTCTTTTTCCGACCTCTCTTGCCATTTTCCCCCTCCGCTATTCCCTTCGGAAGGGTAGGACGTGGTAGAAGACGACACCATTTCGCCCTTACTCCCTCCGTCCTCCTACCTACTTTTCGCCCTTTCCATGTATAAAGGCAAGGGGATTCTATTTACATTTTAAATGTTCCTTCCTACCCTTGGAATGTATTCAGATGGCTTCAACTGACGTGTGCATGGTCATGTTTTATTTAAATTCGACAATATCCTTCCGAAGTATAACAGCATCATAGGATGTCTTCAAATGTAAGTAACTATTAACGGATTATAATGAATATAAATCATGAAAGTGCGTATTCACTCAGAAATTGGCGAAACACTTTATATAATATCCCTAACTATTCAACTGACGTAATTCATTAAGAACTATGAAATGCTGCTATTGGTACTGGCGTATGCTCGCAGAGACAAAACTGTTCTGAAGGACGCACGGGACTCAGTAGTTTCCCATTTCTTCACGTTATCTTTGAGGGTGTTCATTTTTTCCTCTCACAAAATATTTCTAAATTCAATTTATATTAAACTAGCTGATTAGCCTGCTAATAGCAGGCAAATACAAATTGTAGATAGATGAAAAGAAAACCGTAATATCGAGACAAAACTTCAACAACAAAATTATATATTAAAAACACGTAATATTAAATATTATGTGTTTTTAAATATATCATTTTGTAAATATATAAATAGGTATATATTAATAAAATTCAATATAATATATTATATTATAATATATTCAATATTATTATAATATTCAATATTATATTATAAATATAATTTATTACATACTTATTAAATTAGAAAAAACATTGATGTCACGGCCTGGAATCGAACCCGGGGATTCAAAACGATCGGCGACGTATATACGGTTGGGATTTTATGTAATAAATATAATTAACACATAATATGGAGCAATATTTCCAAAAAATAAAATTTGAAAAAATAAAAAATTTAAATTTTAGTGAAATGCATTTTTTCAAAATAAGAATTTGACCTAAGTAAAATTGTGGGAAACTAAAACCACTGAAGATTCAATTAGGACAATTTTAACTTGTATAAAATAACGGAAAACACATTGTTAAGTAATGCATGCATTCCAGGGGACGTCCCATTCGATAAGCATTGGGTCAATTAATACCAGTTGGTGAGCAAAAAAAACTGTTCACTCGATGTAATTTAATTAGTATTATAGGCAAGAGAAAGTGATCCTCCCTCCCCACCCCTCACCCTTATCCACCATATCATTTCTAGCGGCGTGGGAGCCTCGAATTTGAAGAGCATTTTAAGAACCATGATCTACGACACCCAACATTCGAATTCGAGTTCACCCCCCCCCCCCCCCGCAATGGTGCCAGTCTGACACCAAAGCGGTAATACTTCGTAACGTTGAACTTTTATCTATTTGTTTTGGTAGGCAGTCCGTTGAAGTTCAATTCCGTATTCAAGGTGAAACACAAGAAAACTTTAAAAACCCATGAAATATGCGGTTTATGGTGTCCTGGCACCATGGTGGCACCACTATTAGTTCCATGGTGGGACAGAGAACAATTTATATACAAACATTATTAGCACATCAGCACGTCAGCCAGTGTCTTAGCGAATTCGAACTTTGGAGGTGCTCTTCGATTTATATGACCTACAAGTTGTGACCAGCTAGGTTCATCATGTTGGAGAAGAAGCACATGCGGGCAATTTCAGTCTCCTCAGGTGACACAAGAGGTGATAAATGTTCACAAGAGATGCTGTTTGGTTCAAATGTTTGTTTGGGATGTCCTAGTCGTTAATTTGTCAGCACCTACTCAGACGACGAGGTTGAGGCTTGTACGAGGTGATTTACAATTCCCGTTCTACATCTTCGACGAGTCGGCGATCTTTCTCATCCCTTTATGAGCCTGAACTCTAAGAAATTATCTTCAACTCCTCTTCCTCCAAGGACAGAACTTTTCACGAATATTCCTCTAAAAGTCCTCTAATTTCGTCATCTTCTTGGTATCTTTTTCTTGAAGCCATGCCATGAAAATGAAAAGTGATGATTCTATGAAAACACTTGAAGAATGTACCAAGTATTTGAACTTGGTACTTCTTCTTCCATTGAAAATGAGCGATTACTTACTCCTTCTCCTTCGTCATATCAATGACGATTTATTCCGTGCCGCTGTAGCTCTGTACAGAAAACGAATATGTAAGTACCTACAGCATGTTCGTCGATTAAACGAAGGGTTAATGAGCTCCAGGGTTAATGAGTATCTTACCAAACTCTTTCAATCATCTGTGGAAAAAAATAGATTGAAACATATTGAAAGCCAGAGGTCTATATAATAGTCACAAGATGATACAACTTGATAACCAAAATTTCATACTCTTCCGCTGCAATCTTGGAGAAGTAATCCATGCATCCACTATTTCGAAGCACCCAACTAGTTGTTCAAATCCAAATTCTGGACAGAACATTATAAGCATTCAGGAATCTTCTAGTAATGACTGGGAGGAACCTCAAAAATGAGCTGGCGGATCGATAAAACTTCTCTGCGTTCTCCTTAGTGCGATGGACTTTAATCCTACTATTAATTAGATAGAGCTCGGAAAACATGCACTCTTTTTAATCCAAAATATGATTTTAGGATTGGCAATATAATATATTGCATATTATGCAAAGTATTTGCATAATATGCGAAGTATGCACTCGTCAAAGAAATATATGCGAAAAAATACGCACCCCACCAAAATACTATAATTTGACGATGAAGTATCTCAATGACGACCTTGATTTGTCTAATGTAGGTACACTAAGGATACAAAAGCAATAAAAACGACAATTTTTACTTTTACAATTAATCACTTTATTCAATAAGTTCTAAATCATCAGCAAGATTATTATTGAATAGAACTACCAACACTGTTTCCAAGTTTTCCACAGAAAAGCAGTTTCTTTTATCGCTTAAGAACAATTTTAAGTGGAGAAGGACCTCTCTACGTCACAGGAAACAATAGGTAAACATTCTTCTGAACATGAACATTATTCTATAGGTGTATAATTTGTCAATTATAGGGTGTGCGCCTGGGTAGGAAAAACTGTTTATTGTTATTTTAATCTAAGGTAGACCTCATTCTGAGAATTTTGGTACCAACCGCGACCTTCTAGCGTGTGTAAATCTTTTCCTATGAATTTTTAAAGTTTCGACCGTTTATGACGTCACAGTGGGCTGGGGGGTCCCGCCCAGGCGAGAGAGGCGCGTGACGTCATAAACGGTCGAAACTTTGAAAAATCATAGAAACAGATCTACTTACGCTAGAAGGTCGCGGTTGGTGCCAAAATTCTCAGGATGTAGTCTACTTTCGATTAAAAATATAAAAAAAAATCAAGGCGCACCCCTCATTCACCACTCTCCTTCAAAGACACGTGCAAATTATCCTGCTGCTTGCCACCCTGGATTTCTCTTGAGAGCTCTGTAGGACCAACCGATCGGTCTCTATGAGAACTTACCAGAAACACGAGTGTGAATCGCAAAAGAGGCCTTATCTCCCTTCAACTTTTTACTGACCAAAATGCGATCGCAGTTCGTTTCTTCGAGTTGTTCTCAGTTTTGCGTCCTTAGCAACCAGTAATAAATTTTCCTCATAAAGGCACCCATAACTCTCCGTTTCTTCGAACTGGGTGTTGAGTTGGTATGTAGTAGATAGTACCTATGGTTGGTAGGTGATGACAATAGCCTTAGGCCCAGAGTAACCAGGTAATATACCCATAAGGGGATTAATCATCTCCGTCACTTCCGTAAGTAGTAAGCAACCCTTAACAATGGTCTCAAGTACTGAAAATTAAGGTCAGGTAGAGCCTTAAACAAATACTATTTTGGGAGTTTTTTCTAACCTCGTTTCTTGAAAACATAAATGAAGAAAACGTAAAATATGCGAAATATGCAGCAACATGCCTAATATGAGAAAACATGCACCAGCAACCAAAATATGCAAAAATATGTCATTTGAATTTCAATTTAAAAGGTTCTAATGCATTCAAAAACCTTCAGAAAGTCTAAATAGATACGAGGTTTCACAATCAAAGACCTAAATATGCAAAATAAGATCGGCTCTAGAATTAGCTACTTCACTGCCGCCTCTATTGGCCTACACCTGAAATAGATGAGCCACATATCAAAAAAAAAAAAAAAAAAAAAAAATTACGCTTCTCGATAATCCGTGGTTCTACTCCATGAACCAAATTGACATACTTATCATGATTAAGACATGACCATCATGAAACTTTCCTATCACTTTTATCTGTTATAAAAGTTTTATACCTATGAAATTTGTTAACTTGCACCCCTAATATCCAGGTACTCTTGCGGCAGTCAGTTTCAACGGTACGATCATTGAATCGCTCATGACAGTAAACAGGGAATCTGGCTAAGATCTAAAATCAAATTGACGGATTCCTGATTTACGTCGGTGAATCCGGGAGAGGGGCACTCCGGAAGGATTTCGTGTTTGTTGACTTCGATCTAACGACAGAGTGAGCTCAATGCGCCGGACGAGATCGACCGCCCTGCGGTTAGTTCGCGCCCCATCTCATAGGTTGCAGCACTCGTTCAAGACCTGTTTCCAACAATCCCTTCTTCTTATTGTCCCCGGTCATAGTAGGTACGGAGATTCTTTCTCTCTAGTTTTCTTTTTTCTAGTCCAAAGAAAAACAATGCATAAGGAGAAAAAACTACCCCACATAGTTATGTAGTTAGCAATTTCCTAAATAAAAAACGGTGGATACAGCTTTCGTACAAGTAGGTACGCAACCACGAGAGACATTTTATGTCTTATGTTTAATAAATTGAGAGCTTTCCAATGAGTGGTGAACGATTTTTGTGGGGTGGAAAATGAGGAAGTTAGTTTTCCCTAGGAACGATTGGTTGTACGTGAAAATCATCAGAAATTTCCGCGTAACGCTCCCCGCGTAACGATCCCCGCGTGACGATTTTTCATTTATGTGCCATAGTAAAGACATAAAATGTCAAAAACTAAAAAAAAAGAAAATCAAATAAATAGGAACAAAAACAATAAATTTAAGTTATTTATAAAAGTACCCATCATTTTATTAGATAATTATTTTACAAAACTTAGCATACATTCCTGAAATTTCGGTAAGTTGGCAATTATGTACCAATAATACTTTTAACTGTTATTTCCACCAAAAGGAAACAATGGAATTATGACCATAACTTTGTAAGACTCTACTTCAAGAAAGAAAGGCCTGTGTACTATTTCTTTGGTTAATAATGAAATTAGATAAACTACGGACTGTTTCACAAATATCATTAGAAAGATATTGTGACAGATTGAAGATGAATACATTTTTGGAATGACCAGACATGAGACGCCCATGAAAAAAAGGTTGAACTTGATCTGAAGAACGATACCGCCCTGGACTTTTGAAGTTATCTCACCTCAATGACTAGCCTCCTGAAAAACTAAAAATTGAAATTGACAAAAAGTTGAATTTGAGCTAGAATCCGAAAACGCTGCAAATTACTACAAAAAAGGTTTATTATTTTTCTGTATAGATCACTCGCCTGCAACGAACACAGCTTTGCCATTGTCACTACCTGACAACCATATTTTACCTTCACAATCAAGTTTATTTCGAAGAAATAAACGCTTCACACTCAGTGCGAAGAAATAGGGAGTTGCGGGTGCCTTCATTAAGAAATTTGGTTACTAATGGTTGCTGAGGACGTTAAACTGAGTTGTACAACTCAAAGAATCGAACAATTATCGCATTTTGGTCTGACAAATTTGAACGTAAATTAGGCCTATTTTGCGATTCACGCTCGTGTTTTTGATTCATCCTGTGACCAACCCTAAGCTCACATTGGGAGCGAACAGTTGGTCCTACAGAGCTCTGGTTGGTCTCATTCGATTCTAAAAATTCTATACCGTTTTAAATTGAAGAAAAAAAACAATACCTAAATATCGACATTTTCCGAGCTAGGGCGTTTTGAAAATTGTTTTCCTCCGTTTCTTAACTACAAAGAAATTTCATTTGATTTCTGAATTCTACGTTGGTAATTCGAAATGTAAACCATCGAATTTTGAAAGGGCGTTAAATTATTTTCTTCCTTAATTCCATAGGTTAACTATTAAAAATAATTGATACATTCGCGGTCAATGGTGTTTTTGATTCATCCTGTGACCAACCCTAAGCTCACATTGGGAGCGAACAGTTGGTCCTACAGAGCTCTGGTTGGTCTCATTCGATTCTAAAAATTCTATACCGTTTTAAATTGAAGAAAAAAACAATACCTAAATATCGACATTTTCCGAGCTAGGGCGTTTTGAAAATTGTTTTCCTCCGTTTCTTAACTACAAAGAAATTTCATTTGATTTCTGAATTCTACGTTGGTAATTCGAAATGTAAACCATCGAATTTTGAAAGGGCGTTAAATTATTTTCTTCCTTAATTCCAAAGGTTAACTATTACAAATAATTGATACATTCGCGGTCAATACCTATAATTTCATTCAGGATTTTGTGTGCCAGTCCTAATTCGGATCGCTTGCCCCTGGGAATCGTTATAAACTATTATTTTACTCAGGAAAACGCTGCAAATTATTACACAATGGTTTATTATTTTTCTATATAATCGTCTATAAAGCCACCAAC
The DNA here is from genome assembly GCA_009739505.2 of Apolygus lucorum. Taxonomy (NCBI): domain Eukaryota; kingdom Metazoa; phylum Arthropoda; class Insecta; order Hemiptera; family Miridae; genus Apolygus; species Apolygus lucorum. The sequence continues at coordinate 12,975,000 of CM019182.2, forward strand.
CATCCACCATGAAGAAAAACATCGATGGCATTTCGGTCAGCTTTAATTTGAACGGAGATTAGGCCTCTTTTGCGATTCACACTCGTGTTTCTGATTTGTCGTACGTTTATTATTTTTATGGTTTATTATTTTAATGGTTTATTATTTTTCTATATAATCGTCTATAAAGCCACCAACCATCCAACATGAAGAAAAATACTTTGAAAATGTCACCCCACGCATATTTAAGCAAAAACCTCTTTTTTGGCTGGTTATTTGCCCATAACTTCTATACGAATTGAGCGATCGGAATAGTTCGACGTTAGGACCAACTAGACCCCAAATGGAGTCTATGTGCGAAAGAACGGGTTTGTTAGACCGATTCTAAGGCCTTTTATGGCCCGGACGGCGAACGGCGGACGGCGGACGGACATTGCAAATTTGGATTCTACGCACCTTGAAACGTAAAGTGACAAAGTTTGAGGGGGGTTATAAAATTTTTTTGCGATACGATCACATAGGCTTATTATTGGAAATAATAAACCAAAAAGTGATATTTTATACATATATTTTTCAAAAATTTCCTGAAATAGGTAAAAGCTCAGACAAAGGTCGAGTGTGACATGTATACCACCTGACTCACAGTTCCGCAGTTATCGGTTATTGGGGTTATAGGAGTATAAATGAAAAACGCTGCAAATTATTACACAAAGGTTTATTATTGCTTCTGAGTCTACCAAGATAGCGGAAGCTTTGCTTTCACTTTTCAAGGTTGAAAAAAAAGTTCTCCAAAATCGAAATTTCCACTCGCGTTTTAAGTTTCAGACCTTTCTGAACATTTTTGGTTCCGCGTCTGTTATAAAATCTTTGCCACAGCCATATCTTCTCCATTTCTCATCCGATTTCGATGAAATTTTCTGGGATTGTGCGGATTTGGCGTGTAGACGGTCCCTATGATGATCATCACTCCGACTGATAGTAGTTACCGCTGCGCATGCGCAAACGTAGTGGAAGGTACTTTGAGATTGATGTTTTGAGATTTACTACTATGCATCGGATGATCTATACCAGCGGGTTATGGATACGAGGAAGCTATGTGCCGCACCCACTTGGCAGACTTTTTTCTGTTCATTCTCTCCAAAACGTGTATAATGCATAAAAACGTGTAGTTAATATATTTGTTAACTTATGTTAACAAATTAAAAGAAAACTTATATTATTTAAGGAGAGAATGTCAGAGCTTCACTGACAGGACTAGCCAGACGGATTGTTGGCAACGATACTCACTGAAAAAATCTCATTATTTCAGTCTATATTTTCCCAAAACTTTTATAGAGTACAAAAAACGTGCGAGTAAAATATTTTTTAACTTATGTAAATAAAAAACTTAAGTACTTCTTTTACCACCTAATTTCACTTCTACCAACCTAATTTCGCTTCACATTCAAGTTTAATTCGATAAAATAAACGCTTCAAATTACTTTTTTTTTTTAAATGGTGGCTAAGTACCACTTGATACCTGAGTACAACTCGACGAAACGAACAGCGATCGCATTGTGGTCAGCTAAAATTTGAAAGGAGATTAGGTAGGCCTCTTTTGCGATTCACACTCGTATTTCTGATTTATTGTACGTCCAACCCTAAAGTTTTCATAGGGAGCGAAAAGTTGGTCCTACAGAGCTCCGGGTGGTCTCATTCGATTCTAAAAATCCAAAACTGTCTTAAATTGATGGGAAACAATACCTTCATATTAAAATTTTTTGAGCTAGAGCGTTTTCAAAATTTCAACCCTTAGAAGTGACTGACATCAACCAACAGCTGAGGGGCACAACTAGACCCCAAATGAAGCCAACACCTCCTATACCATATTTCATCAAAATCGGTCCACGGGAACTAAGGAAAGTGCCGCAGACGGCGGACGGATGGAAAAATGTTTACTTGATTTTCGGATTCTACGTACCTACCTTGAAACGTCAACCAACAAATTATGACGTAAACATTTTTTTTCTTGGTCGATTCCAAAGGTTCATTATTGAAACTTATAAACCCAAAATTCTCAACTTTTGGGAATTTATAGAAAATGTAAGAAATTTGTGTAAATCACAAATTGTAAACCTCACTTGTAAAAAAGTTTAAAAGGACAATAAATTCGACCTGGAGCAGTACCACTGAAATTTTCCCTTGAGCCTATTGTTTTCAAGCTCCCATCCCAGCCGGTAGGTAAGTACCTAGCAGAATGTAGCGTGAGCATGTTTCGGAAAAACAGTTCATTGTTATTTTTAATCTAAACTAGACCTCATTCTGAGAATTTTGACATACACCGCGACCTCCTAGCACGAGAAACCCTTTTTCAATGATTTTTCAAAGTTTCGAATGTTTATGACGTCACAGAGGGATTGGGCCCCAGGCCAGGTGGGAGGGATGCGTGACGTCATAAACATTCGAAATTTTGAAAAATCGTAGAAAAAGATCCACTCATCAAGGAGAGTACGGGTGGTGACAAAAATCCCCAAGATGAGGTCTACTTTCGATTAAAAATTTGAAAATAAATCAGGCTGGGTCCGGGTTTAGGGCTCTTGCCGTTAGTACGATCCGTGTTGCCCGTTTAGTTCGATGTTTTTCGATAGTTTCATTGTTTTGTGATCAGTTGAGATGAATAAAAAACCGAAATCGTTGTATTAAAAAAAAAAAATTCTTCGTTGTTTCTAAAGGGACAGTATTGAAAATAATAAACCAAAAGTAACCGATTCGCACATCACTATCAGGTGCCCCCCAATTCCAAAATGTTATTTCAGTTCGAATTTGCGTAGAATGAGACTGAGCTATTTTGGTCTATTTATTCACGTGGGGGTTGTGCAGAAATAAACTATAAAATAACTTCGATTAGAAAGAATGGTTTTCGAACCAGAGCGCGGGAGTATCTTCCTTGTTCAACTATCTTGTGTCCTCCGTCTCTGCCGGCCCAACCCGGGGTCACGCGAACGGGAGACCCTGAGGGGCCCCTACGAGTGCAGAAGGGGTTTTCACCTTACGACTCTCCTGGGGACAATATTGAGAACGATCCGACTATCTTGAGAGGCGGAAGTGGAAGGGGAAATGGCTCCGTGGCGGCCAATTGCTTCTATTTCTTCTGTTTTCCACTATGTTAACCGTCTCTTGTTTTTTTCCGTCTTTTTCCGCACTTTTCTTTCGACCGTGAGATAAAGAAGGAAAGCGAACGCTACAGAATCCGAATCTGACCATCAGTGAGATTATGTCAATCCTCTTTCAGTTGTTTCCAAAGCCTGGCATCCTTGCATAGTCGTGAAAGGTCTCCTTCCGTTATGAAGTTAACTTAGATCTTGTTTTTCAAGGTATAATAGCCATCCTTGGAATTGATTTTCCCGAAAAAAATAACCACTAATTACTGCCTCATTCACTCCCAAAAAAACGCTGCAAATTATTGCACAAAAGTTATTTGAGATTTTTTTTTATTGATCTCTCGCCTGCATCATTTTTCCAATTTTACCTTCACAATCAAGTTTATTTAGAAGAACTCACACTCAACACGAAGAAATAGGGAGTTCCGGGTGCCTTCTTTAGGAAATTTGAATACTGGTTTCTAAGGACGCAAAACTGAGAACATCAGCAATCGTATTTTGGTTAACTAAAATGTTAACAGAGATTAGGCCCCTTTTGCGCTTCACACTCGTGTTTCTGATTTTTCGTTTGGCCAACTTTTAAATTCTCATAGGGAGCGAACGGTTGGTCCTACAGAGCTCAGGTTGGTCTCATTCGATTCTGAAAATTCACCACTACTTTACATTGAAGAAAAAACAATACATTAATATCGACATTTTTTGACTTGAAAATTTTAACACTCATTTTTCAACTCTTACAAGTGATTTACATCAACTAAATTCTTCCGGGCACAACTTGACCCGAAATGGAACCCATATACCAAATTTCATCAAAATCAGTCAATGGAAACTAAGGAAAGTGCCGCGTAAGGCGGACGGCTGGTGGACGGCCAAATTTTTATTAGATTTTTGGATTCTACATACTTTGAAACGTAAACCGACAAATTTTGAGGAGGGGTTAAAAAAAAATGTCTTGGTCGATTCCAAAGGTTCATTATTTAATATCTGTAGTAAGATGGCAAAAGATGATAAGTCACTTTTTCCCAAAATAGAGATTTTATACACTGCAAGGTTGCTTTAGATGGTTGCTAGATGGTGTCAAAATATTACGTCTCCACGGAAACCCCTTCAAAAGTTATAAACAGTAACAATAATGTGATATGTCAAAAACCGTCAAATTTAAGATGGCAAAATATGATAAATAATTTTATTGTTTTTGGTCATCCGTTGAAAACAAAATTTATTTGAAAGAATGGAGATGACATGAAATGATAAGAAGATCTATGATGTATAGCCATCTAAGGTTTTAAAAAAACCTTACTTTCTCTCAGATGGCAAAAAGTGATAAACCTACTTATTACTTTTTGCCCTCTGAACTTTCACAAAATTACTTAGGTATGTTTTGCAGCTGAGTTTGATGAACTTGAAGACAATAATATTGTTCTGGAAGACACTGAAATTGTGCCCAAAGAAGCGCAAAATTTCTGTTTTACAATTACAATAATAAAATTAAATAATAATTTACAGCTCATTTTTCTGTATGTTTTATAGGTTTTTTTTAGGACGTCCCACAGTAAGACTTGGGCGTCCTTATGCGATCGATCTGGGGTAAAGGAGGACAACACTCAACAGAAAAAAAAATAACCACACAGTAATCCGTTTTAGACCATTCTGAATCCAAATCCGCGAAAAAACCCATAGGTGTATGTCTGTATGTGTGTGTGTGTGTGTGTGTGTGTGTGTGTGTGTGTGTGTGTGTATGTGTGTGTGTTACAAAATCTTGTGTACTCTGCACAGGCCTTAGTTCTCAACCGATTTTCCTGGTTCTTTTTTTGTTCGTCGCGGAAAACTATCTAGTTGTGCGCTACGTCGCCGGAATTTCGAATTTTGCCTTTTAAGGGGTGGAAAGGGGGGGTTAATGCTCAAAAAACGTGCGTTTTTGGGCATAATCTTGTGTCGTCTGCCCAGGCCTTAGTTCTCAACCGATTTTCGTGGTTCTTTTCTTCTTCGACGCGAAAAACTATCTAGTTGTGCACTACGGCGCCGGAATTCGGGATTTTGCTTTTTAAGAGGTGAAAAGAGGGGGTTAATGCTTAAAAAACGTGCGTTTGCGTGCATAATTTTGTAAACTCTGCTCATTCCTCAATTTCCAACCGATTTGCGTGTTTCTTTTTTTGTTTGACTCAAATAACTTCCGAGTTGTACATGATTTCACCAGAGTACCAAAATTCGCAAGGGGAGGGGGTGAGTGGGGGGATAATATTCACAAAATATCCGATTTTTCAATATTTAGGTTCCTTTACTGCTTACTAATTGTACCCAAGCTTTGAAATTGAGGAAAAATTCTCATTATAACTCCGGATTTTCATGAATTATTCTCTGTACCACCATGGAACTAATAGTGGTGCCACCATGGTGCCAGGACATGGTGCCATGATGCCATAAACCGCTTATTTCGTGTTTTTTTTTTTTTTTTTTTTTTTTTTTTTTTTTTGTTTCACCTTAAATACGGATGTGAACTTCGACGGACTGCCTACCAAAACTAACAGATGAAAGTTCAATGTTACGACGTATTTCCGCTTTGGTGCCAGACTGCCACCATTTTTGGCGTTGGGGAGGTGTTTGGGGGGGGGGGGGGTGAACTCGAATGAGGAATTTCACCGATTTCTGATTGCATTTTTCCTGAATAGTTAATGGTGTGGGATAGATGAAAATCGGGCTGATTTCGGAAAATAAGTCTCCTGTTATTTTTGGGAGACAATCAAAATTTTTAATTTCAAAACTAACCGGGAAAACAGACGTGCAGCGGGAACGCTCGCTGATTGGGCTGTTTGGAGCGCCGTCTCCTCCCAGTGTAGCCCATTGGGACGACGAAATCGTGTTTTCTATGAGAAAAGTTATCAAACAAAAACAGAGGAAACCTAATTTTCCTCATCTCGCTTTTTCTATTTTTTTCTTCAGTTTTTCGATTTCGAACTTTACTGTTTCATGAAATTTTGCATCTGGGGACTATGGATTTCTCGATCTCAGCGCTTCAAGCAGCCTTAATGAACTATTCCAGCATGACGTCATTTTCCCGGTTTTTTTAAACATTCGTATTTTCTACACTGTTTTGTTTATTCGTAAATTAGGAAGTTCGGGCTGAAAGTTTGCCTTAGGGAGTTTTTAGAGGTGCTGAATCCGATTTTGGGGTCAAAAATAGGAAATTCCGACATGGTGAAATTCCTCATTCGCATGTTGGGTATCGTAGATCATGGATTTTAAAATGCTCTTCAGATTCGAGGCTCCCATGCCGCTAGAAATGTTAAGGTGGATAATGGTGGTGGGGGGGGGGGTCAGTGTTTCTTGCCTAAAGTAATAAATAAATTACATCGAGTGAAACAGTTTTATCACTTAACAACTGGTTAAACTGATCTAATACTTATTCAATGGGACGTCCCCTGGAATGCATGCATTACTAAACAATATGTTTTTCGTTTTAAATTTTTTGTAGTTGTGTTGAGAAAAGTTTTCAAAAATGAAGTTTTGTGTAAAACAAATTTAATTTATTACCTTTTCGAGATTTTTTTGAGGTGTACAATTAAAAAAAAAAAGATCAAAAATTGATAATAATAAGAGCAATGCTGTTTTACCTATATTCCTATTCCTGATTTTGAAAATTTTACCTTGAAAATTGAGCCTCTTTGTATAAAAGTTACCTACCTAATTTTTTTCAAGTTTAATGGGTCTGACTGACTCCATGCAAACACGGTAGTACAGGGTAACAAGAGTGCAAACACATGACTTATCATGTTTTACCATCTTCAGATGAAGTTGGCAAAATATGATAAGTAGGTACATCGATCCGAAAACGGTTTATAGGCAACCATTGTGAAGAAAATAAAAAAAGTACTCGACTGAATCTCATTATCAGATGTTTTTTCAAATCATCTGTAGAGAAAAATTGCTTTTTAAGAAAACTGCTGATTTTTCAGGTCGGACCAAAACTTAATGTTGCCCTCCTGAAAATGCGAGAAATTTGACTTATCACCTTTTGCCATCTTGCCACAGATATAATAAACCAATGGTGGTTCAATGTTCATGGAAGTTGTCTCAAAATTTCGACGTGACATAGTCGCTCCCATCGTGGAACGCTGTAACATCACTAAAACACTTGTGAAAAATCGCGACAGACAGGTTGCCCATAAATAACATTAAAATGAAATTCCTACTTCACTACTATTTTTCTTTTCATCACCATTCTCGACTGTTCTCTTTCGACCAAACAACGAAGAACTGATTCAGATGTGTATGGATTGGTCTATCCAACTTACTTAGGATATTCTTTCTTCTGCTAGGATATAATGTATTCTTGTCGTAGATGTCGTTATGGAACAGACAGGCTTCAACAAACAGTGAAGATAGTTGTCATCATGCAGATGGACATTCCGTTGACTATTACTGCCTACAGTCTTCAACACTGCGAGAGATGATGCGACTAGGAAATTAAAACAACGTCGATGAAAGAGAAAAAAAATCACCGCTAGAATTTAATCTCAAACTCAAATGTTCTCTTTGAGCTCGAAAGAAAAAAATCTAAGAAAATATTAATTTCCACCCTCTTTGGCCGCTTCCACCAATGGATTCCTTAATTCTCTTTTCCCCAAGCGCTGAGATTAAAATGGAAAAAAAGTAATTGCATTTTTATTTAACTGAAGCAATAAAGGGGATTAAAAAAGGCAGATAAGACACAAGAGCTCGATAGAGAGCGGTGAAGGGGCATGAGGGGTATTATAGGCTCCAGTTGAGAGGCGAGGGGATGAAAAAGCAAAGAAATTCGTGGAGATTATTCTTTATCCAGATCTGTCCAGGCTGCTTCTGGTCCTTAGACCTATTATATAGATAAACACGTTTTCTTACGGGCATTGGCTGATGTAGAACTTTCTTCTCATTCTATATCAAAGGTACTTCGAGTTTGGAGTAGATATTCATCATCCAAAATACTTAATCCTTTAAGGGCCGGTTTTAAAAAAATCTGTAACCTTGATAGTTACGTAACCCTATTGTGAAAATTGAGTTTGGTTCAACCATGGGGATGAGCGTTCAAAAAACAATTTCGGGGTTGGGTTACCTCGATAGAATCGATTATTCATTGAACCTTGATGAACTTCACGGTTGCCATGGATACCGACGCTCTGAAGTTTTGCTCATGGATACTTGAAAATCTGACAGTTCCATGTTGTTCAACTTCATTCTACACCTAAAAATGACAATTTTTTGGCTACACTTTCGCCAATTTTTCCCGAAAAAGTGTACCTCCTCAGCTTCAGCAACACTGTCCCTCAATTCATCTTCTTATCGCAAAAAGCAAACAGTGATTCTCACTTTCGCGATTTGGTTCGTTGAAATGTAACTGGAATGTCGAAAAACAACGTGATTATTTTTATTATGCTTCATTAACGGGAATGAAAAGTATTATAGAAGTATCATAGAGCGATTTGTATAGGACAAAAGTATTATATATTATGGGACACCCATTATTATAAAATACTTATGTTTGGTAGATGGTCGATAGACGTCACTCTAACTTTTACAAAAACCTTGAAAAGTAAAACATCAAATTTTGAGGGAGGGTTAAAATTATTTTTTTCCTTGCTCGATTCCAATGGTTCATTACTAAAAATAATAAATCAAAATAAAAAAATACAGAAATAAAATTTGAAAAAATATATTGAAGGAGATTTGAATTATTGATCTAACTTCAGCGGAGGTTGAAGTCGTTCGTGTAGATATTCTCTGTCCTTATTATGGTGCTGAATTGGTGGATGTGGTAACTTATGATAAACCTTGTATACCACCAGTTGTTTTACCTCGAGAACTGTGTCCCAAACTGATGGTCAAAACGGCTTCCTTCCGTCTCGTCTGTCTCTCTTCTGTCCAGCCTAATCTCACTGGAGTAAATATATGGCCCTCTCCAGTTAAAACCACAATCCAGTTTTGTCCAAAATTCTGCCTTACTCTCTTTTCAACAGTTTAGGGTCGGGGAGGTTCATCCATCTACTACATCTCATCACCGGTATGATCTACCTACTATAACAGAAATATAGAAAAATGCTATAACAGAATTTTTTGTTTTTACCATAAGTTTACCTCCGTGGGTAAAATATCTTTCTAAAAGGGGTGATTCGTGAGATTATTCGCAGTTTACCACTACGATTCTCCGTTGCATCGCTATGTGTGGGATATATTCCTCGTACATGCATACGTCGACTGTACAACGTATAGTTGTTGTAGAACTGACCGTGATTGGGTACCAGTTGCCGGTGCGGGGGACGGCAGAGCGTGCAGGCGTGGCCTCTCGTGGCTTTGGCTTTTGCCTCACATAAATCCAAATCCTACACTACAAACCACTTGGTTGAGCCCAGGGAAGGGCGGTGGTCGGGGCGCAGATAGCGGGCTAAAAGCTACCGCTTCGGTGAGTTACTGTCCTAAACTTCCCTCTCTTCCATCCTCCATCCCACATCCTTTTGCTATCTCTCCGGATTTTCGTCCCCTCCCCTTTCCCATACAACCTCCAACCCGCAAGCCATCGCTTTCTTTAATCTCGGCTCTTTGCCTGGACATTTCTCTTGAAATAAATCTGGGCTTTAATCAGCTCCACCTTCACCACATCGCTCGAGTTATGGCCGCTGGATATGGTGGAAGGGGCACCGGGCTAAGCTCTTCTAAATCAACATTCGAAATGATCCCCATAATTTTACGACGCCCTCTCGTTTTCCATTGTTATGCAGTTGATTTCCATTCTTGGTCTGGACCAACGAAATAATGCTATTTTTCGTCCGACAAAACCACAAAGGCAGCATAAATTCCTTTCAAACTTGAATAATTTTGTCATAATTTGCGGGAAAACATTCCAATCATCGAATTATCTCTTAAGAAGATAAATGAGAAGCCAAGGATTAACTAGTACTTGATGATCTCGTGCGTTGCTCAGGAAAGAACGTCTGCCAAGTTGGATGGTGATAATAACTCCGTGATCTAAAAAATATCCATCTTCTTTTTCATACGATGTTCACATAATAGGTAGGTATGTGAAATTTAGCATATTATGCTAAATTCGAGGGTTACTGACAACATTTTTATATCATAATTATTTTTATTAACAATAATTTTGTAGCTAGGTTCGTCCCTAGAAATGGACGTCGTGTCCTAAAATTAAGCATGGAAGTATAATATGCAAAATAAGATAAGCTTTTTTCTGGTCACTGAGATTTTATATTATTTTTTGATACTGCTTGCCCTCTTAATCCCATATGAAGAAGCTATACTGCCTATTCAACTTCGGAGACGTTTTTTCTTCTGCAACGAACGAGATAGTCGAATACTAGTATGGTGTCATCTCGTTCATTAGGGTGCGTAGAGATGGGAGCATCGAAGAGGAATCTTTTAAGTAAGAGCGTTGATGTTTTGGCATAGAAAAAGACATGTGGAGAAGGGTGTATGAAACATGAATAAGGGAGCATAAAATGGGAGTGCATGAGGAAGAGAGTGAAGATGAGGGAGTGTTGTGATGTGCTAGGTACCTCTTCGAACTTTTGTCCATTCACTGCCCTAACTCAGTGGAGGAGAGCTCTATTCTCGTTTCCTAGTCGGAAAGTCTGAGATAGATCCACAGTCGAGGAAAGTTAATTTTTAATGACAAAACAGGACCAAGGGAGGGAGAGCATGGTGGATGAAGCCTGGAGGTGGGCGCTCGCTGCAACATACAAGATGAATCTATAACGAGATGCATCTATGAAAGAGACCATGGGATGTGGAATTTATAAACAATGGATGCCACTATGTTCTCTGAGTTGTGGATACTATTCATACAATGGATGTTATGTAGGTAATTATACAGGTGGAAACTATACAGTGTCGTTACTATAATTCTATAAAGCTAATTCTATAACTCTTTCACGGGATTATTTTTCCTCTTTTTACCACAAGTAAAGGTTTTTTCAAAAGAAATTAGAGCCGAATTGATTTCTGGAGTCAAAATTGAACATTTTTGAGTTTTTGAGTAAATTGCCAAAAAACGATGATACGAGTTTACGCTCTCGTAAACCCGATGTTACGACTATTCTGTTCTGAATACGCAACCTTGAGACTTTGGAATGCTAAGCATTTTTTAATTCCTGAAACTTAATATTTTTCTTTAAATCAAGAAACCATTTCAAATTGATTATTCTTTTGTCATCATTCTTTGCTCAAAGTCAAATAATTGTATTTCATATCTGTGTTCAGAGTGTAAGAAAAAACAGCTGAATCAATAAATATAAACGTAAAGTATGAAAGTAAAGTCACCACTAAATTCTGAGTTTTCAGAGGCAAAAAGTCGTAAATGCCGATTCAGAATGCAAGAAGTCTTATCGTCGAAATACTAAGGCTGATTCTCGTATGAGTGTCAAGATACGAGTTTTCTTCTTCTGAATCGATCTGATGCGACTAGTTTCTTTGGAGAATCAAGTTAACACGCCTTAACGCGAAAATCGGGAGGCTTGTTTGAGGTATTTCTAGTAGGTATTTCGAAAATCGATGGAAATCCCGGGTACCAATGACTCAATTTGGTCAAATTTTCACGTTACGACTTTCTGGCTTAGCACGGCAGTATAGTTATTCAAGGTGGCTGTTGGTTCCACATACGTGCTAAGCTCTTAACCCTAGAGTGATAGATGCGTAAAAATTACGTACTGAGTGGGGAAATGAGACCCCTACAATCCCCCCTCTCGGCCTTCTTAACTGGGCCTCCTCCAGTGCTATCGGTACCTAGCAGTGAAATTACCTTTGTGGTGTCAAGACCTCATCTCGACTTCTTCCCGTCAGGATCTTGATTTTCCATAACGCCTACACGTCAAAGATACGTAGTCTACTATTTGTTGAAAATTATTTGGAGTCCCTCCCTGCCAATATGCCATAGGTACCTACTACCTACTAAGGCATTTTTGAAAACGTCAACCCTTAGTTTCCCTTTGGTTGGTAGTTGGGGTTGAAATTTTCGAAAATGCCCTAGTAGGTAGTAGGTAACTATGGTTGGCTGGGAGATCCCTCCCAACAGAAGGGTGATCTATACAGGAAAATAATAAACCTTTGTGAAATAATTTGCAGCGTTTTTCTATAACATTTATGTTATGAAAAATTCGAGAATGAAGCACACCTTTCCTCCACATCTCAAAATAGCAAGAGATTTCTCTTTATTCTCAAATTTTCATTCATTTTCTCTTTCAAAATATTTCAAGCATAATATATTCATTTCAAAACGTTCATTTTATCGAGTATAATATATTATCCAGAGTAAAAATCGAGTTTTGGATGTGATATAAGAACATTTTTGTGATATAATTCAGCTATTCATAGCTTCTCTTTAGAAATCATTATTTTATATACGCAACATATAAAGGTAAATACTAAGAAGAATGAGTTTATGTTCGTTTTTTGTTGAATAAATGAAAAACATAATATGTCATATTATGACCGTTTTGTGTTGAAAATATTTTTTCAGTTTCACACGTCATTTTTACGTAGTCTACTAATAACTGTGTGTCAGGGAAGTCTACTACTCTAGGGTTAACTTCACTGATTGAGATTAACTTCATGGATTGGTATTCCTTACTGGTTTTCACCTTTATTTGTGTACTATTAGTGGATGAATAAGTAATTTACCTGCTCAAGAGAGTAAATTATCGATTGGGAGTGTTTTCTCATTTGAGCACCCTCTCAATCGGAGGAAAACGAAATCTCAAGACGAAGGAAGAGTGAAAGACTGAGAGTGGGTTTTGGAAAGGGAGTGCGCTGTATTCATTGGTGCGCCCCTAACGGCCACCCCCTCATGTTTATGCGCCCGCAATGCGCCGTTCCAGGGGGGACCTTCCTCCACGGGTGGTGTCATCGCTCTTCCCTCCACCGCGTCCTCCTTCAGCCCACGGGACACCCCTGCAACCCCGCAACCACCACCCTAACTGTTGTCTTAATCCCGATTCCATTGTCTCTGCTTCCACCCTCGCAGAGGGAACAATGGCCTCCATTACGTGTTAAGGCCCTTTTAAAATAAATGGTCCGCTCCTATCCACCCTCCTTCTTCATTCCTCCTCCTCCCTCCTTCGCCTATGATTGGTTATTTATCACTTCATTCCCTTCCTTCCGAGCCAGTGAGGTCCATCTTATCAAGAATGGGATTCATAAATTCTCGAAGTTATCTGAGAAACTAAAGGGGGGCTAGATATAGCAATTTTCAACCGATCAATGGCACTTCTTTCTGACCAATTTTGAAAATCATTGACTAAACGTACCCATAATTTGAGTATTCGGACCTGTTTTATTTTCTCTGTGTTTAATCACAAAAAATTACAGTAGTTGGTTTACTGGTTCATGAATGGCGGCTACTAAGGGTTAGCTCAAAAACATGGAAAGATAATTTGACCTGTAAAAGTTATAGAGGAACTGATCCAGTGAGCAAAATAGTGATAATCATTTTGAATGAACAATCTACATAGGTCCTATGAAATTACCCCAACATCACAAGGTACGTGTGAACAGTAGGTACTTGTACCTACCTACATAATAAAATCATTAACCAGGTCTCAACTATTTGAAAAATATTTGTGTGGTCTTATTTTGTGGAGTTCAGAGTCTATTGTCTTGTAAACATTTCTTTGAATTTCCAGCTCGAGATAGTCAGCTGGGTGAGAGATGGATCCAATTTCAGTTCTGTCATTATTTTTATTATTTAAAAATTTTTTTTGAGTTGTTTTATCGCACCAAGTTACAACTTACAAGCAACATTTAAAAAAATAAATAGTGTACGTTGAGAAAATTAAGGTACTTCACTTAATTCTTATTGTCCTGAAATTTTTTAAATTTGAAACAGAATAAGATTTTTAAAAATGTTTCAAATAAAAAAAATGTCATACGTACAAATTTTTCACGGTTCAGAAATGATGCGTTTTGCTTAGATTTCCTGTCCTATTTTAGGCTTAGCTCGTGTTTGACTTGATTACAAGTAGAAATTTCCGCGATAAATTATATTATTACTGCATTAGGTAATCAGTCATTATTAGTCACATAAATTACAATATCATTATTACTTTTTGGTTACCTCACATAATTATATTTATGTGCTGTTTAACAGCACATCGCATCTAAAGCTCCCGGCAGTTACTGCCTTCTTAGCACTTTTTTTTGGTCTACTGAACTTCTTTGTTGCGTTTGAACGAGGTATTTCATCGAATTTGAGAGGAAAATGTAGAGTTTACAGCCCTTAGAAGGGTTTTACTCAGAAGCAAAAATGAGTGGAGTGACGGCACAGATGGCGGTTTCGTTCTATTTTTAATCTCACATTAATCCACTACGCCTGAATTCGGTGGAATTTGGCGATGAAATTTTTACAGCTTCTTGATAATGGTCAGAACTTCAAGACAAAAATGAGTCAAACCAAAGGAAGGCGAAGCTCGGGTTTTCCACGCCTTTAAAGCACTAATTTGCTGTAAAACCACAAATCTGGAGCTAATTTTCAAGCAAATACAAGCAAACATACATAATAATATTATGTAGTATATAATATATATTATATGTGTAGTATCTCTAAAAAATACTAATTATTTTTTCAAAACATTTTTTCTTGACAATTAGCTCCAGATTTGTGGTTTTACAGCGAATTAGTGCTTTAGAGGCGTGGAAAACCCGAGCTTCGCCTTCCTATGGTTTGACTCATTTTTTTCTTGAAGTTCTGACCATTATCAAGAAGCTGTAAAAATTTCATCGCCTTAGTGGATAATTGTGAGATTGAAAATAGAACGAAACCGCCGTCATTTTTGCATCTGAGTAAAACCATTCTAAGGGCTGTAACCTCTACATTTTCCTCTCGAATTCGATGAAATTTCCAGGGATTGTGAATGTCGGCATGTAGAAGGTCCCCTATGTGGGCTGTTAGCTACAATGATCGGATCATCCGTACAATCGGCTTATGGATACTGGGAAGCTATGTGCCACATGTTAAGGTTCTGTTTGAAAAACACCTTCGGATTGTCATTCGCAGTGATGTGGTCAGTTCGTTCTGTCGTGACATACCGAGAACATGTCATCGTTGAAAAAAAATTTCTTATTCGGATTTAGCAAACGTTTATTTTGGATTCGTTCCACTATTTTATCGCAAACTATGCTATTACTCAAAGGTCTTCATGACACAAAATTTTGTCAAAATTAAATATTTAAATTAATTATTATTTACTTATATATATAAAAATTTACATACACACTTAAAGAAACCTCAATTCAATAATCATTATCGTATCCTATAACCTTCGAAACGGAGAAAAGAACAAAATAACACACACCCATCGCCTGTAAAACCGCTTTTCTATTTTTTTCACACCCTTTCCCACTTTAAATAACATTATTTTTTTCAAAATTCAAGATTTAGGATTAAGATAATAACTTTAAACGCCAGAAGACATAGTTTTGTTATGTTGTTCTTATTTTCGTATTCGGAATTGAATGAAACCATTCCCAAGACAATACACTAATTCATTCAAAAGATAATGATTTTTTTCCGATTTTTGGCCATTTGGCCCCACTGTGCGGCGTACGGCGGTCGGACGGCTAAATTTTTATTAAATTTTTGGAAACGTAAACCAACAAATTTTGAGGGGGTGTTAAAAAATGGGTTTTCTTGGTCGATTCCAAAGGTTCATTATTGAAAATAATAAACCAAAAGGCACTTTAGCATCGTCTACGTACCGTGTTTCATGGAAATCGGGCGAGTGGCTGATCGAAGAATCTCGTGAGAAATGTAAATATGAATTTTAAAGCTTCTGAAGTGTTGTTTCAGTGGTTGTTTTCTATCACTTGAGAACACGTAGTAATGTTGATGGCATTTTTGGACATCGTAACAGGTTTCCAACGTTGGAAATCAATGAGAGGGGAATTCGATGGGTCTGAGCTATCACCCACACAATAGGTGGACTCTGTTTCCTATCGCTCTGCTTTTCAAATTCAGACTATAATTGTTTATCTCTAACGGCTTTTAGAAGAAGAGAGTCGGAAAACCCGGGAGGGTTGAAACTGTACTGTTAGGTAAAGAGGAATTGGATAAGGTAGCGCCGAACCGTATAGCAGGTTTATCTCTTTTTCCCGACCATTGAGCTCTGACGGCTTCCACCTAAATCAGGGAAAAGGCGGGACCCCTGGGAGACGAGGGGAGGGGTTAACCCCTAGGGGCTTTCGGTACAGGAGATCGTTTCTACTGTTTTATGTCTCCATCGGTATTGTACACGCTCGATAAAACTTGGGAGGACGGTGGAAAGGCGGGAACGCCAGGGGTGGGAGTCCTACTCTAGTCCATTCTATACAAAGCTACCATAAAATAGCTTCTCCAGCAGCACCGTAATGCCCCGCAAAAGGTCCGTAGGCGGGCAATCAAGGACCTGTGACCCTTTTCTCCCTTTTGTTTCAGATAGGAGGAAAAAAGGGTTTTTTTCCTCTCTTTGGTCTATTGTTTCGAGGAAAAAAGTGGTTCGGATAGAAATAATGTGCAAAATAAAAATAAGAAATTGCTTTCGGGCGAAGGAGCGTTTCCACATCCCCTGGATCGAACCTTTCTGGTCTACACCTAGTAGTGTCCTATTGTCTCTACAAATCAGTAGTAAACCACCATTTGGTATTGGCACACCGAAACTTTTAACAAATGAATCGGTTTCTTTTAAAAGGGCATAATTCCTTGCAACCAAACTTTCGGGGAATCAAGAAAAACTTCCTGTATGCCGCTATTGATGAAATTGTGAAAGGATAACTTTTTTCTCTGTTTTACGCGTTTTACCCGTTTTTCCAGATTTGTATCCCCCACCTTGGGGCTCCAAATTCGCTAATCTGTCCCATTGACTTACGCCCTTTTAAAAAAATCCTGTAAAATTTCACTTTTTATGGATTGCAGGCTTTCTGATACCATGATAAATCAATCCATTTATCATTGACAACCCAGTAAGTCGTAAAATAATGGAACACAGTTGCTAAAGAAACGAAAACAGAAGTCTGCCAAAGGGTACGGCAAATAGCTTCCTCGTATTCTAGGGATGAAACATCGGCTACATAATATCGATAATCGGTATCATCAATATATCGGCGAACCAACATCGATACCATCGGACAAAAAATATCGATAATCGATAATAATAAAATGATTCATCTATAATACATTTAATGTATTATTGACTAATTTATTTGTTATTTATCTATTGCATTATTAAATAATAATGCATTATTAAATTTTAATAATGCAAGTTTTAAAAGCAATAATGTTTTAGAACAGCCTTTCCTTGTTAAAAAATAATCAAGTTTAAAGATTTTACCCCAATAAGATAGTCTTTAGAGATGAAGAGGAAAATTTGGAGAATCATCACTTACCTAACTAAGTAGGTACGTGGTTAACCCATTACTTACCTACCTATTTAGTTGATTATTAAATAGGTTTCACGTTTTCCTTTTCTCATATTTTCTTATTCTCTAGAATCATCAAGTAGGTTGAAAAATTTGAACCGATAAAATTACAGTTTTTTAATTAATGAACGTAGAATTTAAGTCGTTGAAAACAAATCAGCCTTGGAAAATGCAGTGGGTTTACATTAGAAAAAATAATGTTCAGGGGCGCTCTGGAGGAATAAGAGTTTGGAGATTATTTCCCCTTCCATCCTGTTCCTGTCTTGGGTGAGGATTTGCCCTGCTTTTGAGAAGAGACGTTCTGAAGGTACACAGCTATACGAGATATGGGTAACTTCTGTTTCAAATTCAATGGTACAAATCAAGGAGTAACGGAAAACGGAGACAATGTATGGATGGATGGAAGAAGTGAAAACCCAAGAATGTTATTCTTTTCCCATACACCCATTTACTGCCTTGGGCTGGTAGACAAACAAAAGTTAGACAAATAAACATGTTAGTTGCTGTTGTTAGATGCAACTTTGAGCCCAGAGATCCATCCTGGTATTTAGAAAGAATAATGAAAAAACTTTGGTACTAAAGAAATGCACACTAAAAATATTTAAATTGAAAAAAATATCGACACAAAATAATCGATAATCGATAAATATCGGAAGACTTAACATCGATTAAAAAACCTCGATAATCGAAGGCGAAATATCGATATTTCGATATTATCGATAATCGATTTGCATCCCTATCGTATTCATAACACCGATTTATAGATGAATTGATACATAGCAGCTTATCTCAAAACATCAACCTTTAAATACCCTGCACTACCCTCGTAGGGTACTTTAGGTCTACTCCCCAATCTGCATAATCCCAAAAAATTAATCGAATTCGGTCGAAAAAGCTAATTCGGGCTGTTTCAAGGGTTTCACTATCGATTCAGGGGCGATCATTTTCATAGGAGATCATCCGAAAACCCCCAAATTCAATGAAAATTCAATCAAAATTGTAGTTTTCAAGTATTTTATGAAAAGACATCCTATCACACAGACAGACCCGAAATCAAAACTGTCCAAAACGTAAATGCGAGTGGAAATTTTGATTTTGGAGAATTTTTTTGTAAACCTTGAAATGTGAAAACGATCAAAGTTTCCCCTACCAAAGTAAGTCTGGACTTAAGCCCTTCTAAAAGAAACCAGGACTTTCAAGGGCGATTTTTATAACGTTAGAGACGTCATTCGCAAGCCCTTTTTATTGCAAACGATGCGCCTAGCGTTGAAGAACAGAAAAATGGGGAAAAAATGAAATGGCATTTTTGTGGACTTACGCCCTTAAAAAAAACCAATTCAAACATATTCAAGCAGAAAACGAATAGTTTACTATAGCCAAATATTTGAGCTCATTGAGGACGCTAATTGCGCTGAGCTTATCACTGATAGCTTCAGTTTTATTCAATTATTTTTATTCAAGTATTTTTGATCGTCTGGGTGGTGGGTGGTACCATTCGTATCTAGAATTTGAACACTTCCTCATATTGCTCAAAAACCCTCATGGACTAATTAGGTAATTAGTTATCATCATCAGGAAAATGGTTGGTCCCATAGAGCTCTGGGTAGTGTCAACCAATTCTTACACATCGTCGCTATTTTAAATTAGGTAATCGATAAACAATATTGTACCGCAAGTTTAGGAGCTAGGGCATTTTGAAAATGTTTTTTCCCCCCTTTTTTGGTGCTGACTATAACCAAAAGCTTCGGGCACAACTATATCCCAAATGGAGCCCTTATTTCATACGATGGGAGTGCCGAGTAAGGTGAACAGTGGACGGACGGGAAGATGTTTTATCCTTTGTCCAGACTCTACGTACCTCTATTGAAAACCATAAAATTTTGAGGGGGAAGGGGGAGGAGGAGGAATACAATGTGTTTTCTTGCTTGTTCCAATAGATCATTGTTGAAAATAATAAACCAAAATTGAATACAATTCCTAATCGGTGAACTAACAATACCTTTGTACTGGATGTTTCGACCGAAGGCGCTTCAAACATTTCAACCCCTATTGTACATCCTTTAAGAGTAACCAAATGTTCGGGGCACAACTAGATGAAAGTTGAAACCCAGAAATCTAATTTCAAAAATTTTGAACTGTCAAAATGACATTTATTGCGGATATACGGAATTGTTTTATTTTATTGTTGGATTCTACGTATCTACCTTGAAACTTTAAAATTTTGAAGGAGTTGAACTTTTTTCTCTCCTAATTCCATAATTTTATTGAAAGAATAAACCGAAAAATTTTGATTCTTAACATCGAGAGTTAAATGGGATCACGTGAAGGTCTTTCGGAAAGCCATGAATGTAGGTATGGAAGGGGTTACTCAATCTGAAGAGTGAATATTTTGGAACCTGGATCGTTATTGCGTATTTTGTGGACTTCCGGACTGCACTCGATGCAAAAGACAAAAGACCTGCTGCACATGTGGGGATCAACTCAAGTTTATCAATCTTCTTAGGAGGTTGTGAAACCACAGTTCTGCGTCCTTTTGGGCCTTCATGGTATGTTTCAGAATTGTTGTTTCAAATACACAATGATGATTTGGCCCTTTCTGCCTAGCGGTTTCATGATTATTGATACCACCATAAGGAGTTAAAGTCGGAATCAGATCACTTCACTACAAAACCTCTTTGCTATATATGGTGTCATAAAGTTTCTAAACTAGACCAAATCGTAAACCGACTAGAAATGATGGCTTAAGCTGATTCTCTAGGTTTGATTTTTCAATAATTGGGACATTACGCTCATCCCCTTCTCTGCTCTCTTCCTCAGATGAGTTGTTTACGGATCATCTTAGGGCACATCTGCAGCAGCGGAGCTCTATTTTCACAGCAAACAAAGGTAGTTCTTATACTGTTCATATCAGTTCATAAACTGATTCCGTTGGTTACCAAGTTTCAGATCTTGTGATTAGGGGCCCAGGTGAAATGTTTGAGTCAGGTGTTGTGAAAGAGGTGCTGTGTTTCTTCGTCCAGAGACCCTCCTCAAAACTTCTCAGAATACGATTGAAAAACCGACACGGTACTTTATCTTCAAAACCTGAAATCGCTACTTATAAGAGGGTCGTTATACATTTCCTTTACATGCAGTTGTATCTTAGAACCATGAAAATACCGGAAAATCGATATACCTAGTTGAATCTGGATGCGAAGGAGGTGGGTCGAGATCAGGTGATCTAAATCTTTTACGAATACCTACAACAGGTAGATATTGATATTTCAAGTTCTTAAATAGGTAAATGGATCAACTATTCACTGATTGGCTGATTATGGAAACAAGCAGAATTTACTCGTAATTCTCGTTTGAAGAGTGTCTGATTTGATATCACTGCTGTTCAATTGTTCACCAAGTTAAACTAGGTTTGCAAGTTTACTTTCCTGACTGAACGATTCTGTCATCATGCACTTGGGAAACCTCCAGTCTCCCGAATGTTATGAATGAACTCTCGGTTCTCAAGAACCCCTCTGCGTTGTTTACGATTTCACCTTCCAAACACCAAACCCGTAAATCTTTGGAGTTCGGCCATCGTTCAAACTAAAAAAATAAAAAAAAAAAAAAAAAAGCTAAAAAAGACGAAAAATAAATAAAGAGAATCCAAAATGATGGAAGATCGTGTCGGAGGAGGTGGTGCCTCAGCGTGGTGCCGCTGTAGTTCTCCTAACATCAACTTCGAGTTACAGCAACAAGCAACTAAACAACACCCCGTCGCTATTTATGCCCGCTCTTAAGGAAACGAGTCCTTCGATCGTTTTATTCTTCTACCTTTTCCTCTTATCCTCGCTACGTACACCTTCTTCTCGTTTTTTCTTCTCCCATTTTCGTATTCTTACAAGCGCCCACGACATGTTGGTTATACGCCGAGGGATATTGCAACTGTAGGAAATCCTAATGGCGGAGGGAAACATGCTCGGTACATGTACCAATGGGTATTGTATTGTTGTTCTGGTTTCTTGGGGAAACGTGAATCTCAACGTTTGTTCATCTTGATTACTAGTAAACTCCTTAATGAAATTTCGCCTTTACAAATTTCTCAAGATAATAATATTATTATTTCCCCAGAAAATTAAACAAAAATAGTGGTATCCATTTCGTTCCAACTAAATCCTCCTCTATCTGTATCCAACTTTCCATTTTAGTGACTCGAAAAGCGGTTACAGGTGGATGTTTTATTTTTACGCGAGAAACAAATTCACAAATCCGTTCAGATAAATTTCGCTAAACTAATATACCGGATAAAGACATTAGAGGGTTCGGTTAGCACACACACACATCTTCTTTTTTCCTTTTGCCTGTCACGTATTCTCCAGGGTTTTAACATGGAACATGTTTTAGCAGTGAGCTAACTGGCTAAAATGGTCACGAAATTGTGTATCGAAAAATCGACCCCCCTTATTTTGCCATAATTTCCACTTACAACCAATCGTTCACCATTCGTTGGAAAGCCCTAAATTTAAGCATTAATTATACACTGCCAAAACCACTGTAATAATTACAGTGGATATATAAAGCATAATTATTATGGAAGAAACAGACCTACACCACTGAGTTAAATTAACACAACATTCGCGGCAAGAGCTTTGTTACACGTCAACAAACTATTGTTGAGGAAACATATTATTATAGGTAGGTAGCGAAGTATTTTTTTAATGCAATTTAGATATATTTATGTTGCTAGGGATAATATAATTTTCGTATTATTCCTACCTACGACTGAAGGTTCTGAACTAAATTTTGCTAAAACATGTTCCATGTTTTTATCATTTACGCGGTAGGCGTTGAGTAGATAGCATCCGGGGGTCCAGGGGGGCAAGCCCTGTTCACCTAACTGCTTCAATTCCCTCGCAATAGATTTATAGTCCCAATATGCTGTGTACCTACCACTGTTAGATTAAAGAAAACTGCTTCAGCGCTCACACTGCTTGTTTGAGTTTTCGGGTCCCAATAGAAGTCAGCTCTTCAATAGCCACCTCTTCCGATCTGACTTTCTTGAGATCCTTCTGACCACTTTCAATTTTCACCAAGATTTATATGTGAATACGAAACGGATTTCATTGAAGAACATTTTGGGGACTAGGTACCTACCTTATTTAGGTACGTTGTTTCAAACATTTGCTAAAATATCAAACAATTCCCAAAACATGGATTTTGAGCCTTTGGTTCATACTGATATCTGGTGTGTTTATACCGAATTTATAATATCAAGCTACTCAGAAGACTACCTAGCCTTACCTAGAATATAAGAAAAACATTTTATTTGCAACAAGAGCTGAGGTATTCGACTCCTCAGAATTTTGAGTATAATAGCCAATCGTCTCGTATGAGAGTGAACTTTGAGACGATTCAGTATAATTTAAGTATAAAAGTATTTCTAAATCGTTCCCAGATGTTCAAACTAGATTTGGTCTGCGTCGTAACGTGAAACTTCATATTCGAATAAGAAAAAGTTACATCTCTTGAAGGTATGCAAAAGAGAACTAAAATTCAAAATGAGAAATTGAATGGTAGTTGTCAATAATTTTTAATCTGTATTGAATAATTAGGATCTTGAGGGTTATTAACCCACCAACGACGAGAGAGACGTGTACGTCACACGCACAACGTTTGGGATCCTACATTACAATAATATTGTATTTTCTGACGGCGCAGCAGTTGTTTTTCATTAGGGAAAGTGCTCAGACCTACGGAGGCGGAATAAAAATAAGAAAATAAATATGGCGATTATGTTCTATAAATATGAGGGGGATACGAGTTCTTAGGATATTAGATTCTGAGGGGAAGATGCGTTCTCAGCCCCTTTCCAACCCAGTGAAACTGCCCGCAACGACGAGTTTCTTTCCTATATGAAGTAGAGGAGTTGGAGCTGTCTGAATCTCGACCGAGTATCGAGAAAAAATGCTGAGTAAACAAAAAGTTACTTATTAACTACATTCAACGCTATTCCATCTGTACTTCCTATCGAATTAGTTGGTCGTACTACAATATTACAAAATGAATGTGAATCCTCAAAAGGCATTTCAAAAAACCAAATCGGTCAAATTAGCTTTTAAAGGAAAACTCAAACCCCTTGATACTCCGCAAACCTCTTGAATTCAGAAGAATAGCCAAGATTTTTCAAGATTTAGTCAATCACGGTGACTGATCACACTTGTTGAGTACGAAATCATACATTTCTGATGTTTCTTAACGTTTAACTAGTGCTTCTAAACGTATGACTCGTTCTTATATTTTCCATTGATCAATTGCAGAAATCATCGTCGATTCTCTCTTGATTGTTGGAAATAATCACTTGGTAGGAATGTTCCATTGAGCACACATTTCCCAGCTTAACTTTTGATATTTCATACTCCTTCTCAGGTTTCATGTATGGCTTGGGTACTACACAAATAATAATGTAGTTCGCCGATTTTCGGTTTTGTTTATCAAAGGGTATGATAGCAGTGGTAGTATGTTCTTGAAAACAGAGAAATTCCATCATTTTTGCTGAAATTTACTATTCCAACGTTTGAGTAAATGTTCGTCTTTTAGGTGTGCATACTCCTAGAATTTGTTAAACCAAGAGCTTTGAGAACAGCGGATGTCTATGTCTGATTGTCAGAGTACTCATTAATAGCCAGTCAAGAGCTGTTGCAGTAAATGGATAGATCCAATATTATTCAATAAATTGGTGAAGCACCCACGATATCAATTAATTCATTCAGAATATTATAGACCTAAAATTAAATGATTGTAAAATAATTCAATAATCAGGGAAGAATTTCTCATTCAATCGCACCCACTCATTGGTCTTGGTCTTTTCTTCTAAGTAAATATTGCAGGTTGTAGTTGAATAAGCTGATGACTTCTGCATGAATTCATCAGAAGAATTTGGAGAGCCTGGATTGTCTCAACCAGAGACGAACTATCCTGCCTCCTAATGAAGATGAGTATGCAGGATAGGCCAGATCAATGAGAGATAATGAAGTCAATCAGTAAAGTACGGATCTGAATTTTGCTACCATGTCCGGACTACATTCAGTTCCTGTTCGGAAGGTATGGGGTAGATGGTGAGGACTAGCTCTCAAAGAAAGAACGGTTCAGCATCTCAGGTTCACCTCTAAACAACTAATTTTTTCCCATATAGGGTTTACTAGTCGATCGCTTTGATTCTAGCTGACTCTTAAGATCTTCCTTTGGGACTTCAAACTTAGTTCACTGCTCACCGAGCAAGTTAACCCATCCTACCAACATTGAAGCATATTCATAAAAATTTCAGGTATACCACCATACATGGTGGTACCTATCTGAACGTAGGTGACGAAATCGTAATTTTCCAGTAAACTCTCAAATAAACGCTGGTTTGTGTGCGATAAAAAGACCAATCTAGACGTACTTGGTCGGAGACCAGCCCCATTTAAAACTAGCAGCAGCGGGCTGGTAGTACGATAGTGGTGGCGCAGATGGCATAAGGAAGGAACTCGCAAGATTCCAATAAGAAGAGAAAGGAAGGCAGCTAAGGGTTGCGCCAGATGCCTCAGCTTATGGCATCAGAGCGGTCCCTCCTCTTCCACTAATGACATATTCATTTCATCATTCCCTTCCGACTTCCTTCGGGGATATAATTGCTCGATATAAAAATCCTCCTTCGGAACTGCCGGTGCGCTTTATTGGTTTGGAGATTAAAGATTCCTCCGGTGCTAGCAGAACTTGGTACCTACCTACACAAATTTACGACAGTTGTTAGCAGCCCTTATTTGTTTCTGAATAGAGATTAAAATTCTTACATAAACCCTAATGTGAAGGTTTACTCAAGTTTTGGAAATGTGCTACCTAATCGATAAACAACGTCGATTGAAATAAAATTAAAATGGCTTACAAATACTAATGTGCATATTGGTGCCTTATACAGGGTGTCTTCCATTGGATCAAATTTCACGTAACAATTTTACAACTAATGTCCAACAACTTTTCCCTCTTAGCACTTTAGGTTTATTATTTTCAATAATGAACCTTTGGAATCGACCAAGAAAAAAAAAATTTTAACACCCCCTCAAAATTTGATGGTTTACGTTTCAAGGTACGTAGAATCCAAAAATCGAATAAAAATTTGGCCGTCCGTCCGCCGTACGCCGTACGCGGCACTTTTGCCACTTAGCATTGACCGATTTTGATGAAATTTGGTATGTAGGCTCCATTTGGGGTCTAGTTGTGCCCCGAAGCTTTTGGTTGATGTAGGTCACTTCTAAGGGTTCCAAAATCAATTTTGAAATTTTGAAAACGCCCTAACTCAAGAAATTTTGATATAAAGGTATTGTTTTTCCTTCAATTTAAGATTCTATAGAATTTTTGGAATTTTTTGAGACCACGCGGAGCTCTGTAGGACAAACCGTTCGCTCCCTACGAAAATTTAAGGGTTTATATTGAAATATATATATATATATAATTCAAAACACGAGTGTGAATCTCAAAAGAGGCCTAATCTCCGTTCAAATTAGAGCTGACCAAAATGCGATCGATGGTTGGTGATTTTGATTTTTTTTGAATTTTTTTTATTTTTATTTTGAATTTTTTTTTTTTCCTTCATATTGGTTGGTTGGTGATTTTGTAGACGAGTGATCTATATAGAAAAATAATAAACCATTGTGTAATAATTTGCAGCGTTTTTAACTCGCTCAAAATGCCACTTTTTTCACTTTGAAGTTTTTTATTTGTGTTTTTGACCTTGCGGCACTAAAATATGTCTCCCTCAATTCCCATTCAAATTCAAATTTGATTACACCGTTGGGAAGAGTGTTGAATCTCTTACCCACCTAGTGGGATCCACATTTTTTTTTTTTTTTTTTTTTTTTTTTAAGGCATCTGTAGAAGTGAAAGTGGGGCTACGTACTGGGGGGCCAATGAATCTGGGAAAGGCTGACTGGTAATAAATGAAAAGTCCTCTTCCGGGCATTCTCTCGAAATCACTCACAGGCGTAGTTTAAACTTTATGATAAAAATTATAAATAAACATGGAGCAAACTCACCTAGGTGGTTTGTATTAAATCGAACATAGCTATAATAATAATATAGACATTGCTTCATGGCCTTTACTAATAATAGTAACCGACCAGGTCAAAAATGGTGATGGTGTACTCGTATATTTAATCATTGATAGTAGAATACTGTCAAGTTTAGGGCTTTTGTGATTCGCAATTTTGATTTTTGCCTTTCGTAATTATTATTAAGCTTCATAGATTTGCTCAATATACTAATATTATTGCTCTGTACACCTGCTTCAGTCATATTGAAGATCAGAAAGAACCCAGTTTTTTTCTTTAATCGGCGAGCGGTTCTGGGACAAATTATGGCTCCTTTTCCAAGCCTCAAAAAACAATTGATTTGAAAAAAACGTGAACCACAAATGTAATAGCATTGTGAATGCTATTAGCGATCAATAAAAACAAATTGTTAAAAACTGTCACAAATTATAAACTTCTGTCAACAAAGAACGAAACACTCGTGATTCTATCTTGTCGAAGGAAACCCTTCAAGTACTCGTAGGGAGCGAACGGTTTGTCCTCCAGAGCTCCGGGTGGTCTCAAAAAATTTTAAAAATTCAATAATATTTTAAATTGGTGGATAAACAATACTTTATTTCGAGAACTTTCGAGCTTGGGCACTCTTGAAAATATCAAATCTTAATTTTCACCCCCTAGAACTGACATCAACCAAAAGCTTTGCGATACAACTAGACCTCAAATGGAGCCCTTATACCGAAATTTCAACCAAATCGGTCCATGGTTGCCTAGAAAAGTGCTGTGTACGGGATACGGCAGACGGACGGAAAATTTTTCATTCGAATTTCGGATTTTACTTACCTTGAAACGTAAAACATCAAATTTTAAAGGGGGGTTAAAATTTGTTTCTTGGCCGATTCCAGTGGTTAATTATTGAAAATAATACACCAAAACAACTCAAAACATAAGCACTCTGTTACTGAATCCTACAGGGAAACCCTAAGATCAGAGAGTGCAATCTTCAAACCCTGCTAAGCTTGATATTTTTTTTATTCTTCACTGGAAAAACCATTAAATCATAGTTCACAACATTAAATGTCACAAATTTTGTGACTATCCATTTTTCAAGTTGTTTTTTGTTTTTTGTTGACGAAGATTAAAAATAATTAAATACAATAATTTTAAAACGTTTTCAAGAATATTTTTTGACTGGTTACTAATAGCAACCAAAATGCCTTTATATTTGTGGTTCATGTTTCTTCAAATAAATATTGTATTTCAGGCTTGAAAAAGAGCCCATAGTTTGTCCAAAAAGCGCTCGCCGATAAAAAAAAAAAATATAAATTCTTGGTCCTTCTAGCTTCCTTTTCTACATGTATACTAATAATGGTGTTTATACATTACTAACTTTTTTTTCCATTACAGGTAACTGCTCAGAAACGTACTTACTACATTAGAAGCTATGGTAAGTCTCGTTATAAGTAACAGTCACCGCCATTGAAAGAAGATATATTCCATTGTTTAGATTGGGTTGATAAAAAAAACATTATACTAACTGTATGGAGTGAAGAAAAATTTTATCCCTGTAGCAGATTTGGAAAATTTGGGTCTTCAAAAACAAAATTTTCAGGTTGGTTTTTATGTTTTGACTATATGCTATAATCAAGACCGATATTATATGCTAAATATATAATCCGTTTGGAAACTTTCCTGTCCTTTAGGGAGAAACTATTTCGAATTTGATGTAGAGGAACACGATTTAAAGACTAACCTAATGTAACAGTGTAGAAGATTTTATTGGTATAAATAGATGAGGGGAATCTCTAGCGTATCATCATTCAGTTTTTTGGAAGGACGGATTTTGCGGGTTTTTGCTCGTGTTACACATGTAGATAACTAACTGCGGTATTATACAACGGAGGGGTTTTATTGCCCGCCATCCGTTATCGGGACACTCCTGTGCCCCTCTGCCCCACATATTCAAGTGGCTATCTGTCTGTCTGCTTAGCTGTATTTAATAGCCCTTTTATGGCCCACTCGACCTCCCCTTTATAGCTAATCGCCCATGAATCTTCTTCTTTTACGACTGTTAACCCGAATTATCTGTCTCGTAAAAAAGTGGTTTGTATCAAAATGAATCCCGGCCACACTTTCAGCTTTTACGATAGATGTAGTCACTAATTGTTTTACATCTTTATACAAGTCAGAAACAAGGCGTTAACATTCTCAAAATAACTTCTTTGTGGTACAGAACGTGGTCTCGAACGTATTACGTCAAAAAGCCATAGTTTCTTGTTCGCATGCATGTTTGGGCAAGTTCATCTCTTTCTACTGATCTCATGAGAAACAACTATTATACATGAGCGTTCATTTCCGGAAAATTTCATACCGAGGATGTGTTGGAATTTGAGAAAAGTCAAAAAAAAAAAAAATATATATTGAAATTGAGAGGAATAAATTAGTGGAATATCATTAAAAGATAATTATACTATTCAGAGTACAAAATTTCAGCAAGTCAATATCGATACCTACCTTAAAGCACAAAGGGGCAATGTCCAAAAACGGAGTTTTGAGAAAAACGCTAAAGAAATTATCACCAGTGCACAATTCCTAAAATAATGGATTATTACACCAAACTCTTTAATTTCTTCAAGACATTTTCGAGCTATAAAATTTGAGTTTATCTGAAGTTGAAAAAAATTTAAAAAGTGGAAGATGGATGGACATAGCCCCTTTGTGCTTCAAGGTATCGATATGGTAAACGGTGTGAATCACACAAATCTAGCATGGATTCTAACTGGTAGGAGGTTGGTGTTGGTTGCAGATTACCTGCGAGTATACTATTCCCAACAACAATAGGCAATTATCTGATGTAAACTGGAAGCTTCTGGGGATTAGATCATGAGCTGATGCCTCTGGATCTGACTCTGGGTTCATCCACAATCTACAGGATTCTATACTAACGTATTCTTGAGGCCTTCTCCAGTAGATTCAGTGTTTGATGTCCATCTCTATCGTCAGCAATCCCAGGAGGTAAGTTCCTGTCCCGACCCGGTTCCTCCTCTCCAGACGAGGAAGATGGGCGAGAGAGGCTGGAGGCGGGCGATGGCGTCAAAACTCCGCACGAACGTGCTGCCATCTGTGAGAACCTCCTCGAAACTCCATCGAGAACTCTTCCCCTTCCCGTTTTCCCCCCACTTCCTTTCCACCCCCACTCGGGTCCTGGGATCGATCCCCAACAGCATTCGATCACCTCGTTCATCTCTCCCTCTCCCGGTGTCCTCTCGCACTCCCCGGAATCCAGGCCATCCCAGGGGAACACCCTATAATGCACTTACCTACACCGTCCTCTAAATTAACTTGCTATAAAGCTATGTTGTACTAACTAACTTCTCACGTTACTTACCCAAGTTAACTGTCCTCTTGGTAGTAGCGTCATAGTTTAATTATGATTGTTGTTTTATTATTTTCAATAATAAGCCTTTGGAATCGAGCAAGAAAGAAAGAATTTTAACCCCCCCTCAAAATTTAATGTTTTACGTTTCTAGGTACGTAGAATCCGAAAATCGAATAAAAAAATTTCCGTCCGTCCGCCGTACGCCGTACGCCGTCCGCCGTACGCCGTACGCGGCACTTTTCTTAGCAACACTGGACCGATTTGGTTCAAATTTGGTATATGGGCTCCATTTGGGGTCTAGTTGTGCCGCGAAGCTTTTGGATGATGTAGGTCACTTCTAAGGGGTGAAAATTAAGGGTTGAAATTTTCAAGAGTGCCCTAGCTCGAAAACTCTCGAAATAAAGGTATCGTTTTTTCACCAATATTAAATAGTACAGAATTTTTAAAAATTTTTGAGACCACCCGGAGCTCTGTAGGACAAACCGTTCGGTCCCTACGAGTATTTGAAGGTTTTCCTTCGATAAAACAGAATCATGAGTGTGAATCGCAAAAGAGGTCTAATCGCCGTTCAAATTTTATCGGACTAAAATGCGATCGCTGTTCATTTCTTCGATTTGTATACAGTTTTGCCTTCTGCGTAACCAGTAATCAAATTTCCATAATATGGAAATTTGATTACTGGTTACGCAGAAGGCAAAGCTTGATATTATCAAGCTTTCTATTTTTCGAATCGAGTGTGAAGCGTTTAGTTCTTTCTAATAAACTTGATTGTGAAGGTGTGAAGCCATTATAGTGTGGTAGGTAGTACCTACCAATAGTTGGTAGGTAAAAAAAAATTGGTAGGTAAAACAATGTTTGTAGGTATTTTTTTTTTTAGGTAAAAAACGCTGCAAATCATTGCTCACTGATCAGATCACTGATCAGCTGAGTGAGCTCCGAAGCCATTTTCAATGCTATTGAATGGAAGTGCTCTTCCAGGCGTCTCCAGCATTCGAGGATATCTTCTTCACTCCTCACATCACTGATCAGCTGAGTGAGATCCAAAGCCATTTTCAATCCTATTGAATGGAGGTGCTCTTCCAGGCGTCTCCAGCATTCGAGGAGATCTTCTTCACTCCTCACATCACTGATCAGCTGAGTGAGCTCGAAAGCCATTTTCAATCCTATTGAATGGAAGTGCTCTTCCAGGCGTCTCCAGCATTCGAGGAGATCTTCTTCACTCTTCAGATCACTGATCAGCTGAGTGAGCTCCGAAGCCATTTTCAATCCTATTGAACGCAGGAGCTGAAATTTGAGAGGGAAGGTCAAGGGAGAATACAGATGGTGGTAGGTGCTATTGATGGAGAACCAGTGATCTATACAGAAGGATGATCTATACAGAAAATAATAAACCTTTGAGCAATGATTTGCAGTGTTTTGCTTCCTCACTACCGAAGGTAGGGAAGCTTTGTATTCGTGAAAGAAGTGAAAAAAAAAAAAAAGTCCTCCAAAATCAAAATTTCCACTTGCTTTTTGCGTTTTAGAGCTTCCCGAACAATTTTGGTTCCGTGTCTGTCTGTCTGTCTGTCTGTCGGTCTGTCGGTCTGTCTGTCTGTCGGTCTGTCTGTGGTCAATCCTTGTCCCGGGCAAAACTATACTAACCTGTGGTCCGATTTTGATGAAATTTTCAGGGATTGTGCGGGTTAGGTTCTAGACGGTCCCCTATAAATTTCAGCACCTTCGGACCAATAGGAGCGAGTGCGCATGCGCAAACGTGAATTTCCTGGGACCTCGGTTTCTAATGAACCGATTTTGCTCAAATTTGGAGGTTAGTTAGGGACTAACTTCTAAGAGACACCCTATAAGTTTCAATCAAATTGGTCAAGCAATAGCCGCTGCGCATGCGCGAACTTTAAATTTATTGTTACAACCAAAACTCCGCAACTATTCAACCGATTTCGATGAAATTTTCAGGGATTGTGTGGGTTAGGTCCTAGACGGTGGACCGCTAATATTTTGGTATTCAATAACTCTTTGAATCATAATTTTTTTGGCAACTGATTCTATACGTCCATGTTACAATGAGTGAGGAAGCTATACTGCCCACCCAACTTGGCAGACGTTTTTTTTTTTTCTGAACGAATCTAAGAGTTCATGTCTACTACGACTAGGTACATGTAGGTATTTATGGATCAATGGTTGATACGTATTTCTTGTGCAATGTCTTCTCACCTTGGATACTACTCCAGGATGCTCATAATTTGAACAACTTAGTAGTACCTATAATTATGATATTAACCAAAAAAACTAATTTCTCTCTTGATGGTGAAAACAATAGGTCATGGATATGAAGTCCGAACCCTTTATAGGGAAAGAACGATTTGTCCTACAGAGCTCTTGACTTAGAGGTTTTACTTATTTGATTCTAAAATTCAATTCTATTTTCAATTGACGAGAAAAACTTCATATCGAGTGGTTTTGAGCTAGAACGTTTCGAAAATGATAACCTTTATTTTTCACCCCCTAGAGGTGATGGACAAAAATCAAAAGCTTCGCGGCACAACAAGACCCAAGATGGAGCCCATACCTATGTACCAAATTCCATTAAAATCGGTCTATGGTACTTAATTAAGCAAAGTGCTGCGTACGGCGGACGGACGGATTTTTTCGAAATTCGATTTTCTGATTCTACGTACCTACTTCTAAATGTAAACCATCAAATTTTAAGAAGGGTTAAAATTTATTTTTCTTGCTTCATTCCAAAGATAATAAACCAAAATAATCTAGTTGGTTTGAAAGGCTAGTTGGTTTGAAATGGGCTAAGCAGAGCAGATGTATGATTTTGTCACTCACTCGCTCATACTATTAGCATACTGTTACTATAAGTATCTATCAGGTCAGTATCATAAAAAAAGAGATTTTAGTAAAATAGTGAAATGTTAGTTGTAATTTTTAAAAAATCTTGATAAACAGAATATTAGGTCGTATCAACTACATAATAATCGTAAACACATGCTCTCCCGAGTTTCTTTAACATTGCCTTCTACTATACTTCCCTAAAGAACATCATGACAGACCACGTTTATATGATATATAATATAAATTACTGATATTTTCATTAATTAGTATTCAGAACGTTCTAGAACGAATTAGTACATAGTTATATCAATCGCGTTTTGTTCTGCTCTACTTAAATTCAATTGCATGAAGATGTGCGCTACTGAGGAATGTTCTAAAAATGCAGATCGAGTCAATATTCCGCAGATCACCTAGCATACTGCACATCAAATATCATATTTCGTGTTTGGGGAAGTAGTCGGTTTGCCTAACCGAACGCTCCCAAATTTCTCTTCTGATTGACACGAACCGTAAATAGGTCATGAAGACTTCCTGACCCCCATCGAGGGTTGGGTTGCGATTCACACAGTAATTTACGATCCGACTAAACTATGCTCGCCCCATAATGGTCGTTCATCATTATAAAAAGCCTTTTTAAAAGGCGAAACCCTTCCCTTCGGTCGGATGACGAGGAAGTGGAATTGTGCCGTTCTTGGGAAGAAGTCAAGTATACAGAGGTAACAGAAAATTTATGGGCTGCGCCGAACACAAAGGTCAGACGTGGTGGAAAGGTCGGTTCTTCCGAAGCGCGAAGCTCATACGAGAGGGTAAAAACCTTGAAAAGGCACATTCTGGAATCGGAGATCCCCTTTAGAACTGTCGAAGAAACATCATTGGGGTCAAATGTGGGGAACCGCATTCGAAATGAAGAGCAGAATCGATCGCAACTCGAACTGCAATACAGTCCATAGGGTATCATAGTTTATTGTGCTAGTATTCCTCAATTTAAGCCAATATATATCATTTTGTTTTTTTATAATATAAACGATTTTTTTTCCTACGTAATTTCTCTCTCACCTTTTTCTAACATTTATACATCTGGAAAGTCAAATAGCAGCCGATGGCGAAGCACCCATGGACGTCTCCTCTCGATTAAATAAGGCAAGAGGTGCATTTGGTATACTTTGACTAGTCTGTAGATCCTCACAGCTCAGCTTAAGAACAAAACCCCGGAACTTTGAGTCAAATGTAAAATCTGTGCGGCTGTGAGTCCTGGTTAGTGTCGGCAAGCATAAGTACCAAGTTCCAAGCCTTCGTCAACTGATGTCTCCTCACGATAACCCGAGTCTAGTGGACGGAGAACTGGATTTCAAATCAGGAACTCCACCGAAGTTGTGACCAAAAACCCTTCTCTGAATCTATCTGTGAAAGGAAGTGGAGATGGGTAGGACACATCCTTCGGGAAGAAGCAAATGAAGTTCCAAGACAGGCTCTGGACTAGAACCCGCAAGAGTCCCGACACCCGGCCGACCAAAGGGTACGAGTACGAGGACCCTAATAATTGAAGCCTTAAATGCTGACCCCTCCATCTTATGGAAGCTGAAGTCCACAGCTACGAACCGGAGAATGGCCGGAAAAGGCCGGTGGAAGGCTTTCAAGTCCTCACTATGCACCTCTAACTCTGTGGAACATCAACTAACTACCCGTTGTCTAAATTGAGTTCACAAATCATCATCGTCAAAGAGACTAAAATACGATTTATTGCTTGATCACAACCATATCTTGGGCTGCGTTGTATTGTAGCTAATCGAAATGATTTGGGTCTTCCGAAATCAAATTTTTCACTCGAATTTGAACAACTTTAGCTTCGTGTCTATCTGTCACTGGTCGTACCGATGTTGAAGAATTTCCTAGTTGGTGCTTCGAAAGAGTTCCCTATAAATTTCATCACTATCAATCGAGCAGCCTGTGCACTCACTAAAACGTTAGTTAACTTGAAAGATGAGTTAATGATTTAGTTCTCACATTTTTTCATATCCAATTATCTCCCAATTTCGATGCGGTGTACAGCAAATTTATTGTTTTGAATTCTCTGAAACCATCGGGTACCTACTTATATTAATATTTTTAGTTTATAAAATTTCGAATTTTGTTGCCAATTTAAAAATTTATAATTCAAATGCAGTCATTCAAAATTCCTAAAGAATTATTTTAATGCTCTAATGATAAATTGTCGCAACATGTTTTTACAAGATCCACCGTAAGCATATAACATGGTTCCAATGGTTGATATTGGGCCCTCGAATACTTGATCATGATTTGTGCATGTATTGTTATTATTAAATTTATAACATAATATGTTATAAATAACAATATTATTGTTTCATTTTTGTAGAAAAACGTAGTGTTGTTCTCCGTCCTCGATGTTCGCACATCTCCTCTCTTTCCTGGAGTCCTGAAGAAACTGCTTTCCTTATTACTGAGAATGTTTGATTTTAATCCACAGCAACCACCAATAACAGATTTTCCTCACTTTTATGAGAGTATATGGCTGAGCCGTTTTTTGAACGATTCGCATTCCTTTCAAATAAAATCACATGGATGAAAAGAACGTAGGTTTTCTACAGCGTGGTCATGCATAGGCGAGCACAACCTTTCCAAAAATAACATCCAGTTTGAAGAAGATTATGATAATCTAGTAGGTACATAAAATCCCAGGGTGTCAGCTGTGGCCGAGCGAGCTACGGCATGTGTCTCTGGAGACGACACTCGAACCGGTTGCGGAGGCCGTGAGTTCGGGGCTCGCCTCGGGAGCATATTTTCGGGCAAGTCGGTCGCAGTTCCCCCTCGTCCTAACCCAGGGCGGTGAGGCCAATGGGGAGCCATGAGCGAAATCTTCAGAACAAATTCTGATCATCCAGAATGACAGCTGATGACGTCCGCGACGCCAGGATTGGAGGTCGAAAATCCAACCTGACATGGTTGTTTACTATACTACATTTTTTACTACATAAAATCCCAACCGTACATGAGTGTCGCCGATCTACTGGGAATTTCGGGTTCGATTCAACGCCATGACTTCACAATTTTCTTCTAATATAATAAATTATGTGTTTATAAAGGTTTGTGGTTGACATGTACCTATGTACCTAGGTTTGTGTGAGATGTACCTAGGTTTGTGGTGACATGTACCTACATGTCACGGTGTTACGGTTTTATTTTCACATGTCTTCGTTTGTACCTGCTTTCAGCAGGCTTTTCAGCTAGTACAACATAATACAACACACCATATTACAATGATTTAAAGTAAGATTTATCTCAATATCAGGTATCTCGATTTCAGTAGACATCAGAGGAAGGAATCTGCAGCACAAATCAGTAGGCTCAACGTGTCGGGGCTCGGGGGTTATCATCAGATAGGGTATCTAATTGCACGAGGATGGGTGTGGACATTGTCTAGTATGTGATTATTGGGGGCGGAATGAGGGTGTTTAACATCGATCCTTGCGCCGACTCCCGCCTCCGGGGGCGGCCAGACGCCGCATCCCTTGCGGTCGCTTCACCCTGGAAAACCCTCGCATATTACCCCCGCAACGGGGTATTAAACCTACATTTACATCTACCTCGGGACCCAGTTCAATATCTTGCTCGGCCTAATTTACGTGCAGTCTGTGACGTACGGAAAGAGCCTGTTTCATACCGTTTACCTGATAAAATAATTAACCCTTCTCCCGGCCACAGCCGTTACCTACTTCACTTCATTATGTACAACCCAACAAACAAAGAAATTTCCATTCTAAATTTCACTTTGATTTTTAATAAACCTACTCTATTATAATAAATTTATATACCTAGTACGTTATGCTAGAAATACAAGAGTGCGCTGGATAGCGAAGCTTATAGAAATTTATTTCACGCACGTTTTTCACAATACAAAATTATAAGAAGTGATTCTATCACATGATTTAAATACACAACAAACAATCCTCTAACTGGAGTTACCATTGTCCAAAACGTTATTTCCGTTAAAAACGTTGGAAAGGACATTTTTAGGATGTCCCACAGTAAATGTTGGACGTCCTCATGCGATTAATTTGGGGTAAAGGAGGAAAAAAGTAACCACATAAGAAATCTGTATTTGGACCATTCTGAATCCAAATTCGGGGAAAAAACCATAAGTGTATGTATGTGTGTGACAAACCCTTTTGCACTCTGCCCAAGCCTCATTCTCCAACTGATTTACATGAAAATCTTGTAACAGTCACGACTTCTACATTGTCAACCCGAATTTGATGAAATTTTTACCGATTGTGCGAGTCAAAGTGTAGATGGGCCCCTATGAAGGAAGTGCAGGGTACTTGGATATTGAAGTTTTGAGATTAGCTACTAGATAGCTATTAGATTTTGAGATTACCTATGCTTCGGATCATCTAAATACATGTTGTTAAAAAAATTGTATTTCAATATAATTTTCCACATTTTTTACAAAGAGCAGTAGTTAGTACATCTCTCCTAGCTAGTTAAATAATGCCAAACTAAATACTATCAAGATGATAAGGTTATAGGAACCATATTTATATGATAAGAACTCACATAAAGAAAATGGGATCTCTCTTTTTGAGTTGAACTCGTGCTGAGGACAGCAGTTAGTGATGGAAACGACAATTATATAATAATTATCACTGAGAAAACCTCCCAACTAAATGGAAAGAACGACATCATACCAGAATGTATAGAAATAAGTACATAAAGGGTAAATAAATTTAATAAACCCCTAGTTACACTCTCTCCAGAAAATGGGACTTCAGCCTTCGTTCAGGTACATGACAACGGACCTAATTCTGTTGGAAGATGATTATTATTATTAGAGGAGATCCAACGATAATGAGTTTCCCCGAAGCGATATGAATTAGATTATGAAAATATGATTGTTTTATAGGAATATACTATCCATATTGGAAAAGTCGCTATAGTTTCAAACCAGAGATACTAGGTACGCTGAGTTTATACGTAACAGTCAATAATTAAGTGGTTACCTTCTCGGTGATATAAACACACACCCCTAACCCATTGAAATTAGAAGAAGAAGAAATTCATAGGTGATATCATCTTAACATAAAAGTATCTATTTTCCATTGTGTCTAGTCCGAATGGAAACAAACTGAACAAAAAACGTTCGAAACATCTTCGTATGAAATGTTGTAGTGAAAGATGTTGATACTGCAACATCACAGGAACAGTTTGCAAACAATCGAGGTAACAAATTACCTCGGTTTTTTTTTATCGCAGTCCATTCATTAGAAGGGCAATTTTGCATGGTGCCGACTTGAGTAATCGTCTCGCCATTAGGCTTCGTAATGACGGAGCTGCGGTCACGCCAACCAGCATTATCCGAAGGATTCCAGACCCTTTTTGTAAAACATCTCCAGGCCGTCGAACAGCTGTTTCGAATCGTTGGTTGCTAGTTGATTGAAATAAATGGGACTTTAAACGGTCGGAAAACTACTTTTTTAAGAAAAAGTTTTGAAAGAAAGTTTTTTCACCAGAATGAAATTTTGGTCAAAAGTGGTGTAAGTTTTGACCAGATTAGATTCAATTCTATTCATTTACAAAGAGAAAAATACATGCATAATCGTTAATTAAATAAAACAATGATTAATACAGAAATGAACGCGTAAAATATTTTTAACAGTCCACCAACATAATAAGTTTATAGCCAGACACTATACTATATAGAAATTATACCCTAATTATTAGGAAATTCGATTACTGGTTGTTAAGGACGCAGAACTGAGTACAACTCGAAGAAACGAAAATCAATCGCTTCATTTCGAGGTGGAGCCCTATTTCAAATTTCAACCCTTAATTTTCACCCCGCAGAAGTGACTGACTGACATCAACCAAAAGCTTCGGGGCACAAGGGAGCCCATATACCAAATTTCATCAAAATCGGTCCATGGCAACTAAGGAAAATGCCGCAGACCAACGGATTTTGGTTTATTATGTTCAATAATGAACCTTTGGAATCGACCAAGAAATTTTTTTTAACCTCCCCCCCCCCCCCCCGTCAAAATTTGTTGGTTTACGTTTCAAGGTACGTAGAATCTAAAAATCGAATAATAATTTGGCCGTCCGTCCGCCGTACGCGGCACTTTTGCCACTTAGCATTGACCGATTTTGATGAAATTTGGTATGTAGGCACCATTTGGGGTCTAGTAGTACCCCGAAGATTTCGGTTGATGTAGGTCACTTCTAAGGGTCAAAAAATGAATTTTGAAATTATGAAAACGCCCTAACTCAAAAAATTTTGATATAAAGGTATTGTTTTTCCATCAATTTAAGATGGTATAGAATTTTTAGAGACCACGCGGAGCCCTGTAGGACAAACCGTTCGCTCCCTACGAGAATTTAAGGGTTTCACGAACGATAAATCAGAAACACGAGTGTGAATCGCAAAAGAGGCCTAATCTCTGTTCAAGTTATAGCTGACCGAAATGCGATCGATGTTTTTCTTCATGTTGGATGGTTGGTGGCTTTGCGGAGGAGTGATCTACATAGTAATATGATAAACCATTGTGTAATAATTTGCAGCGCTTTTTATTCGATTTTTGGATTTTACGTATCTTGAAACGTAAACAAACATTTTGAGGGGGTGTTAGAAAAAAATTTTTTTTTGGACGATTTCAAACGTTCATTATTGAAAATAATAAAACAAAATGTGTCGCTCTTCCTAGACATGACTAAACTAATCGCATTAGTGAAATAAAACGATCACAGAATTTTTTTGAGTTATGTAACTTTTCTTGCGTGCCAGCGACATGTTCAAACATAATCAACCAGCATTTTGTTGTTTGATTGTGTTTTGTTAAAAAATGGGAAGCTATTCTAGTTTCAATAGAACTGCCATCTATTAAAAAAAAATAGTAAAAAACTCGGCGCTTTGCGCCTCGGCGGGGGGCTCCGCCCCCCTGCACCCCCCGGTTTATTTCTTTTTCCATACTCTGTATGAAATCATAGGAACACAGAGTGTGTTTTTGCGATGCTAGTCATCCGTTAAATAAAAAACAACAATAATAAATGTGGAGTCTTTGGCAATAATAAAATAAATAATTGTTAGACATTTAATTTGGTCTAAAACCCTATAAATGTTATATAAATATGTAACTACAAGAAAAATACTATATAAATTGTGAGCTTTCCAACGAATGGTGAACAATTTCTGTGCAATGAACACTGCGGGAGTTCTATTTCCTTACCAACGGCTTGGTTGCACGTGAAAATCATTATAAAAGGCGCGTAACGGTTTTTTCTGTCGCTTTTTCGTGACGATTTTTTTTCGGTAGGTCATCGCAAAAACACATTCTGTGTTAAAACTTTTTAGAGTCTTTAAAGTCGGGGACACAGACTTAGAACTACTTGTCTTCTTGTGTTAGCTGTGAAATCACTCTCAGCCCAAGAACAAATACATTGAATTCAGGAAGTAATAAGTGATTAAACTATTCAGAAGTTAATATTTCACTTATAATAGTTTATTTACTATTTACTACATCATAGCAAGCTGAAAGTGTATCCTAAAATCAAAACTAAACAGTCACTCATTAACACTGACCTATTATCCTCTTTAGTTCACCCTCACATGAAAATTATCTTTCAAAAATGGAGTTCCAGGATTTAAAGTTATGTCATTCTATCGAGGAAGAAATATATAATAGGTATAACGTTTGGAATCGGTACCTATGCAATTTATTATAAGAATAATTAGATATTCAACATTGTTTTTGATCGAGATCAGCTGTTCCTCAGGAGCTCTATTTTCTCCCCCACGACCAATTAAGAGTTCAAAACTTACCCCAAAAGTCAAGTAATTCCCAACAGGAAACGCTCGAGACCAATTATCTCACACGGAAAACACCGTTTGGACTTATCCGTTTTTTCCTTTTCCGTCCGCCAGAGCGGGGTGTTGATTCCAACTCCAGACGACACCGGTGGCTCCGCGTGCCATAAACTTCCCCAACTAATGAGCCGAAGTGCCACGGACACTCTCACTGTCTCCTTAACTGTCAGCTTTATGGCTTGAATCCAATTAAACGGTTGCACAACAAGGCCATATAACTATCACATAACCATTTCCTTTATTGTATCTCTCCTTCCCTTTTTCCGACATCTATTTCATCGCGTTTTATGTATTTCATTGCCTGGATGGTAATTATATCGATCGTTAATTTCTCGTGACTGCAAAACGGCGACCATGAAGAAGAGAGTTGGGAGGATTTTATGTTGAAAACATAAACACAAGATACATAAAATCACGATTTAAATCCTCTTTGCAAATGGAGTACTTTCAAATGCGGTTGTAGGTAATCTCTCGGTATCCACGTGTTTTGTACCTAATGACAGTATGCAAAGTTAATTAAACAATGACTAAACCAGTAAAGAGCACTTCCTGGGTCAGTAACGGTTGAACCTCTTCAACACCCAATCAGTAGATGTCCTTTTTACATCCAAAACTTTTTTTGACTTCTCGTTTACAAAAGTAGGGCAGCTCCGTGCTTGAAAACTTGATGGAAGAAACAGGTACCTAGTCAAAAATCAAAACATTCACTTTTGGTCTATTATATTCAATAATAAACCTTTGGAATCAACCAAGAAAACAATTTTTACCCCTTCAAAATTTGTTGGTTTACACTTTCCTTAGTTCCCATTGGCCGATTTTCATGAAATTCGGTATATGGGCTTCATTTGGGGTCTAGTTGTGCCCCGAAGCTTTTGGTTGATGTCAGTCACTTCTAAGGGGTGAAAATTAAGGGTTGAAATTTTCAAAAATGTCATAGTTCGATAATTCTCGAAAGGTATAGTAAAGGGTAAAGGTATAATTTTTTCATCAATTCTAAATAGTATTGAATTTTTAGAAACGACCTGGAGTTCTGTAGGACAAACAGTTTGCTCCCTACGAGAATTAAAGGGTTGGACCTACGATAAATCAGAAACACGATTGTGAATCATAAAAGAGGCCTAATCTCCGTTCAAATTTCGGCTGACCTAAATAGAATTGCTGTAGATATGTGATAGGCAGATGGTGACAGTGGCAAGCCGAGTTCTTTGCAGACGAGTGATCAATAAAGAAAAATAATAAACCTTTGTGTAATAATTTGCAGGTTTTTTTTCGAGGAGTCGGAGTAGTGGTTGTGAAAGCGAGAGTGGACGTTGGGGTTTTAGTGACAGGAAGAGCCGATCTCCTTTCCCTTCTTTTCCTAAGTTCCCTCTTAGGTCTCAGGTGTATCTTCTCGAATCCCGAGATCGATCCTCTTTATGAGACGTTTGGAGAATGAGTGCTTGATTGGAACAGTAAGTTATTAAAGCAAGGAAACTTAGTGAGAGGAAGAGCTGGGATACCTTCAACTCCTCCCTCCCATCATTTCTTTGAAGGTATCGTAGCCTCTGATATATATGAGCGGTTTAGTGAGAGAGTAAGGTGAAAGAGGTATAGTACGAGGAAAAACCGAGCTTCCTCAAATATATCGTTACCTTAAAGCACAAAGGGCGCTACATCCAAAAACGGAGTTCCGTGAAAAACGCAAAAGAACTTATCACCAATGCACAATTCCTCAAATA
Organism: Apolygus lucorum; assembly: GCA_009739505.2. NCBI lineage: Eukaryota > Metazoa > Arthropoda > Insecta > Hemiptera > Miridae > Apolygus > Apolygus lucorum. Next base: position 13,017,389 of record CM019182.2, read on the forward strand.
ATGGCTTATGACACTAAACTCTTTAATTTCCTCAATAAATTTTCAAGCTATTGTCGTCAAGAAAACTCAATAATAGTTTTGTTGAGTTAGAATTTTTCTGAAATTGAAAAAAATAAAAAATGTGGAAGGTGGATGGACGTAGCCCCTTTGTGTTTTAAGGTTTCGATATGTCCTCCTCTCTCTCATCACAGCTTTCAAGTCTCAAAAGATATAACTTCTAATTTTTAGGAGTGGTCGGGAGAGTGAGTGTGAGAGTGGGTAGATTAGTAATTGATGAGGGGAGTAAAAAAGGTATTTATTGACGGGGGAAGTAAGCTAGAGAGTTGATGGAGGAATGTTTAGTAGGAGTTTTAGTGATAGGAAGAGCTGAAGTCCTTCCTTCTTCTTCCATTTTCCCTTCTGTAGCATTAAATATAGCCTCTCAAAAAAGGTTTGGATGACTGTAAAAGTTATTGAATGTAGGAGTGGGAAGCCAACATAGTGAGAGGAAGAGCAGAAGTACCTCCAACTCCTCCCTCCTATTATTACAATGAGCTCTCTCAGCCTCTGTTCTCTAAGAGTGGTTTAATAAGAGAGTCAGTGGGAAATTGATAGTGAGAGGAAGAGCTGAGCTTCCCAAAATCCATCTTTTTAGTTTACTTCTTTCTATCATCAGAGCTCTCAAGTCTCAAAGTGATTTAGCACCTCTTTCTTGGGAGTAGTTGGGAGAATGTGTTTCTATGTGGGTAGAAAAATAATTGAATAAATGAGTGATTTGCTCAAGGAAAGAGTTCGTTGGACGCTGTAGGAGTTTCAGTGATTAGAAGAACCGAGCTCTTACTTCTCCTCGTTTCACTACATTCTTCTCCTCCCAAGTATCAAAAATAGCCTTTTAGTATTTTCGTTGTTTAAAGAATCAAAGTGAGTAGACAATTTATTATAAGGAAGAGAAGTAGTTTTTAGTGATAGGATTGGCTGTGCTTTTATTATATTTTGGTTCAGGAGAGATTTGCAGAATGAGTGAGTGGGAGAGTCTATAAAGGGAGTAGGTCGAAGATTTATTGTTGAGACTAGGAGACTTAGTGAGAGGAAGAACCTTACTTCTTTATTGATCTTTTCTTCCTTCTCTCACTATCCCTTTCAAGTCAATACATAGTGAGGCTCAATGAGGAACTGAGTTGGAAAGTTGTCAAAAGGAAATAGGAAGGAGTGGAAGGTCTAGTGAGAGGAAGATCCGTTCTCCCTAGGAGCTCTCTTCTTTCCACCCTCGCCATCTCTTTCAAGTCTCAAGTGAGAGTGTTGAAACTCAAGTTTCAAGTTCTGTTCCCATTCTGTTCTCAAGTAACTGTGATGAAACTATTCGGTTAGTGAAATGTAGGAAATGAGTAACTCATAGCAAGAGTGAGTTGTGTTGAATTGATATTCCACGTTTCTATGGGTATAAATACTGTGGACTTCGGTGACATCTCGTGAGGCTAGACTTCTCGTGCCTCATAGTTTATCACGTATGCGAGACATAATCCTCGAATCCCACCATTTACCCGTTAATTGCCCTTCAGTTACTCAGTTCACCCCTGGAATGTTCCTGAGATGGAGAGGAGTGGGAGGTTCAGTTCACTATAGTTTACTATAGACTGGTTAGTTGTGTCGTATTGATCAGGTGGCGCGCCCGTTATTTAGCGCTACGTGCACCGTGATGTACGCCCTCCGCCGTCACGTCATGGGACCCGCCGCTCTCGCAAACTACGTTCGTGCCTCCATCAAATCACACGCGTCCCGGCGCTACATCACCTCGTTATGGCTCAGCGTCGAATTCATATTACGTCCGCCGTATAAATCAAACTCCGTTTGCTGTAACCCTAAATAGCAATTTCCACATTCCTCGCCCCACCTGAAGGGTGAGAAGGAAAGTACTGCAATCCAACAACCAAATGGAAACTCAACAAAACACTTTTTGGACAGTCTTACCATGGATTGATACCCCACGTACCTAGTCGTTTTTGAGTCTTAAGTCAACTAGTGTTTCGAATAACCCTGAGTGTTCAACTTCAAACACTTTTTTGAGTGAACCGTAGGAAATTTTATATTCTGAGATAGTTTTTCCCTTCCCGGAGAAAGATTGGAAGGCGGCTATCGAGACCCTCAACGGATCACAAAGAAAGTAGTGATTTCAACAAATCGGACCATCTCAATGTTTATGGTTACCTCTTAATTGAAATAAAGCTACTTTAGTTGGATCAAGAACACGAATGAATTGAGTTTATTCAGCACAATAACCTAGCAACATCATAACATGCAATGGGGTGTGCGCATGGGTCGGAAAAACTGTTTATTGCTATTTTCAACCCTAATTGGACCATGGTGCCACTGGTGTCATCGAAAACATCTCAGGAACTCCACAGCTGTCCCAAAGTGTCACCGAAGTAACCAAAATTAAATTGCAATTTCAAATGTAATGGACAGCAGAATTATTTGTGGGCCATTGGAAGTACCTCAAAATCGAGTGATGACAAAAATATCCAAAGAAATCGATGATAAAAAGTTCAAACATTTTTTCATAACGTTATTTTTTGGCTTTTAATAGGTAACTTACAAAATTTTCAACTATGTTTAAATTGGAATTCAAATCTAGTTAATGTAGACAGACCCCTTTGGCACCTTGGGGCAGCTGAGGAGTTCCTGAGATGTTTTCGGTGACACCAGCGACCCCTTTGTCCAATTAGAGTTAATCTCGGCTAGACCTCATTCAGAGAATTTTGATACCAACCGCGACCTCCTAGCGTGAGAAGACCTTTTTCTATGATTTTTCAAAGTTTCCAATGTTTATGACGTCACAGGTGGCTGGGGGGTACCGCCCAGGCGGGAGGGGCGCGCGACGTTATGAAAATTTGAAACTGAAAAATCACGGAAAATAAATTTATTGCTCTTTCCATCGATGTGATCAGATTACGATTTTCTCGAAATTGAGGTAGTTATGGTCATTTTTTTGTCGCAATGTTAAAAAAAAAAAATAAAAAAACACGAAAAATTGTCTAATAAAAAAATAAGGTAGGTATAGGTAATTTAGTATATGTCACCCCGGACAATATTTTGAGTGATTGTAGATTTTGCCAAATTTTCGCATTAACAAACGAAAAGAAGAGTTCGTTAGCCAGGAGTTGTGGACAATGCTAAGAAGTCCAAATTAAAAAAAAAAAAAAAAAAAAATAGGCCAAAAAACGGTCAAACTAAGCGTTTTAGGATTTTTGTTGGTGGATTTATCATAATCATACTAATATAGGTATATAGGTAAGGTATATTCGGATTCAGCAAAAATTTAATACGTGAACACAATTTCAGAAATTAAAAACGCCTGTCGAGTGAGTGTGGCACATAGCTTCTTCGTATCCATAACCCGGTTGTATGGATGATCTTATGATAATAGGTATGTAGCCAACTCAAAAATTTTATCTCTAAGTACTTTGGGCTACCATTATAAGGGACCGTCTATAAGCCAACCCACACAATCCCTGGAAATTTCATCAAAATTGGATGGGAAATTCAAAAGTTATGGTTATAAGGAAATCTCGTTTGCGCATGCGCAGTGGCTCCTATCAGCCTGGGAGCAACGATTTTCATATGTGACCATCTACACCCCAATCATCACAATCCCTGAAAATACCATCGAATTCGGATAGAGAATGTAAAAGTCATGGCTGCTATAGGTATGGTACTCAAGTTCATGGGGGACCCTCTAAACTCCATGCCGCCCTAAGCCTGAAAGTTTCATCTAAATCGCACATTTTCTTCGAATAGTTTGCCCGTTACAAGGAGCTCATGATTGTCAGACAAAGAGACAGACAGACAAACGGACACACAGACACGGGACCAAAATTGTTCAGACCTAAAACAAAACGTAAAACGCGAGAATATTTTTCTCCTCCTTGAAAAGTGAAAACAATGCTTCGGCAACCTTGGTAGACTCGGAAGCAAAACTGTCAAACAATTGTAAATATATAGATAATGAAAACCTGCATATACGCGTTGTACCCAAAAAATTCAATATCCGAGTGAGTTTGTGGAGACGAGTAGAACGTGAATATGGGCTCTCAACATTTCCAGAAACAAATTCTTTGGGTACAGTATGTTGGAATAAGGAGACATAAATCATAAGATCACATTTGATACGAAATGTTCTTCGAAAAAATATCAATGACTGTACATAGCAAGGATCATTGGAAAGTCCACAGAAGATTTTGAAATTCGCAAATAGTTGGTGGTTGTATTTTTGAAATATAATGGCGGGAATCCCAGCTCAGCTCCTCCTCAAGTACCTGTAGGAATCGAACATCAAGAGTTGTTTTGAACGTTTGCTTTCACGGTACCCACCGTTACTTTCATTTGCGTCCTTTGAATAATTCGTTACACACGTTTTTTAACTCTTCTTCAGCTGTAGGTCAAAACCTTTCACAATAATTTCACTCACCTTCCCAATTTGTGACCTGCCCCTATTTTTACCATTCGCGATTCTCCTGGATAAAAAAAACTCCTCGTTTCTTTCAAACTTTTGTTTGTTGTTATTTTCCGCCTAGACGAGCCATAAATATTCATCCAAAAAACGAAAGTGACACCCACTTTCTTTACCTTCACGCACGTAGACAGGTGACCCAAATATCACCGTTACTGGTGTTTACAATTACAATTCGATATCAGCAGGTATGGGTGTGTTTACGGTATGACGATTGGTTACGGTATAGTTTTTTACCCCCACGGCGATTCTTCTGTTCTCGACCTAAGGAAGAGAACCTGGAAAATATTTGTTAGTTTTTTTTCGGCCTTCCGGAGTGCGGTTGGGAGGTAACGGTTAGGGTCGAGTGCCGTCCAAGTCGACCCAAACATTGAGCAATGGGCTCAGTCACTGCTCCAATTCTGTATGAACCGGTGGTTGTGGTAACGAATCATCTTCGATTTTCTGAAACAATTCAAATGCGAGGCTTCAATGAGTAAGTCGAATGATAATTTTTAATTAATTTCTTGAACGATACTACCTACAACATCATTGTAATGTTTGGTTGGAACATCACACTGCTCAACATCAATTTTGTTAGCTCCATTCTATCCTTTCAATCCCTAAAAACGTGAGTAGAAATTTCAATCTCAGTTGTAATTGTTGTGAAAATTGCAGTTAAATTATGATTTTAATCTAAAATTTTCAAAATTCTCTGCCCAATATTCGATATCATATTATCGACCCATTACCTTCTTGAGAGAAAATCAAAAGCTGACCTCAATAATAGAGCCCTCAGACAGTCTTGTTGGCTTTTTATTTACCCAAAGGTAAAGAGTGGGCTCAGAAATTATTGCATTTTGTATCATATGGACGATTGTCAGTTGAAAATGATCAAATTCATTGTGAATATCATGTTCAAAATCAGGCAACTCATCATCATTTTTTAAAATATTCAATCATTTTTGCACCAACAAATTGTTGATGTTAATGTTGTTATATGGGCTAGGAACAGCAGACTGTTGCAGTTCTCTATTTGGTGATGGGTTATTGAGTTCTGTATAATATAAATATGGATGAATGATAACATAGAATTGTTGTGCTGTAGTCATAAACATGAAACAGACTTTGGTAAACATAGCTCCAGTCGGTGTTCACTGTTAGGCCATTATTGATATTTTATGATGGGTGTAGGTATAGACCATGCCTCAGAATTTATGTATGGTTCTGAAAGTTTTTGACAAAGTCGTCACAAGAAGAATGTTTTTATCCTGTCAACGACGTGCTACAACATGCCGAATTTGAATCACTTGATGAATGTGATGGATAGGAAAATAATTTCAAATACCGGTGTGTACATAATTGAAACTGGTTCCTTCATTTTCTTCCATAAGAGGTGAATCCTGTTGTGCGTCGAAGGGGTGCTGATTATTTCGAACTTCCACATAATTTGAGTAAGTCAACCGCTGACTGTGAAATCATAGGATGCTCCAAATTTTTGGGCACGGTGTGGAACTGGAACTCCTGGCATTTTAGGATCCACACCAATTTTAAGACAATTCTGTGAATCCTGCTGAAAGACACGCCCTCTCTGCATACTTAGTCCCTAGGCTTGAGACTTTCAAGTTGAGAGGTACAAGGCGATCGCAATATTTTTGTAATGAATTCGGTAGGTGTACATTAGATCGTAGTTAACTTCATTGTTAAAAACGTACTATTGTGTTTGTGGGCAGTTCGAAACATTCTTGATCAAATAGTTATCTCTGGATTTGGTTTTTCTTCTTCTACTTGAACGCCTACAAAATCACACTGCTTATTCTACAGAATGACCAAAACCAATCAAAAATAATTCAGGAATGGATTCTACGAATGATTTCAACAATCAATTTTTATCCCGCTCAAAATGCCACTTTTGTCAATTGGAATTTGGTTGTGTTTTCAACCTTGTGGCACTGAAATGATCCTAAATTCCTAATTTTCCATGCAAAATTAGATCAGATTGCACCGTTGGAGAGAAAGTTAAATTTACCGTAAGATGAGCTCTTGACCAGTTGGAATAACAGTTCTGTATTTCATAATAGTCTTTCTACAGCAAATTCAAAAATTATTCAATGTCTTTTTTTAAAAGTTAGTTAACGTCTGTTATTCCAGCTGGAATACCAGTTCTGTATTCCAGGATATTCTTTCTTCAGCAAATTTAAAAATTAGTTAATGTCTATTTTTTTCGAACATTTGGTGATTTTTTTCTTACTAAAACACGGACTTCTTCAGAGGCCCACAAAAGCTCAAAGATCCCACAACATGCTCCATTCCATTTTATCAGATTTTCAACGGTAATCCACTTTTCAGGTTTACTATGAAATTTTTGGGGCAAAAAATGTTGTTTGAATGCAAAAACAAGGTGTTATCACAGCGAAAATTTAGGATTTTTTTCACCATCTCAAAGTGAAAAAAATTTGAATTTTAGATGATGTGCCAAAAGGAAAAAGTTGTTGCAAATAAGTTATAGAATCGGTTCCTGGAGTATTGTTGATTGGTTTCAGAACACTCCGTATATCACCATCCAAGATTTGTACGTTCAATACTATATTCCAGAATCATCTCCACCTCGGTATTTTTGTGAATAGAACATTAACGAAGTTGAAGGTCGGGGTGTGGCTCTAGCCGTGTAATGAGGCCCCTATTGCTCATACCTGCTCCTTTGTTCATCACCTAGCGTAGGATGGAAGCTTCGTTTGGGCATCGGAGGAATATTGTATGCGTGATATTATTGTAATATAATACAACCGGTTGAGCAAAGACGTTGAGAAAAAGAGGCGTTGCACCGGGGAAAAATTCGAGTGAAAAGAACAACCTCTTGGTAGGTGCATGTCTGAGGAGATCTGTGGGCGGCTGGACGCGTAGTGTGGGCAGGAAGACTTAGTGGCCACTAACGAGGAGTGATTGTGAACAGCTTGTACATCACGGCAGATCGTATTTCTAAAAGTCCCCTCACTTGACCGGACCTTCTTCTCCTCCGCTCGTAATTAGGAGAAAACGAAAGACTTCTCAACCCTCTCGGACTCACAACTACATGGGAGATGCGATACGTAGATTCAAAAGGCCGAAGTGTCGCGAAGTGGTATGTATGAGTATGGTGTATTCTGCGTTGTGTAGGCGAGTTTATGGAGTGCGAGTTGATGTAAAACTTGGGATGGATCGAGATAGTGTCGGGTTCCTCAGGGATGGAGACGTGAGTCATGCATTTGGATGTTGGATGTTGACATAGTTTTTTGTCAGCGAATGAATAATTTTTCACTGCTCACTATCACATGCCTGCGTGATACAACTGACGTAAGCCTGTTTACTTGCAATATTGATGAATTATGCGTGATGATGGCTCTAAGGTCTCATGAGTGTACGACCCTAGATGAAGTACTTTACTAACAATTTTTCGGTGAACCCGCTTTTAACACTCGAATTTTATTGAAGTATCGGTTTTAGTGAAGTATCGGTGTTGCAGGAAAACCACGCTTGCCTTGTGAGCGGTACCAGGAAACCTCTCCCGCAAATATCACCTTGGATCACATTTCGTCGTTTAAGGAGCTACATCCCCTATCGACCGTTTCCCAATTTTCCAGGCGAAGCAAAAAACTGGTCGATACGGGCTGTTGCCCGTAGGTGTTGTTATCATTTTCGAGCATCCTTGACTCCTTCATCTGGTAGGAATAATTCGAAGCCAAAAACTCTATGCAACGGGAAAAGAGGAATAAGAATAACCTAACATCTCATTTTCTCGAAAATAGTCGATAGGGGTTGCCTCTTGAGCGGCGATTTCCCTTTTTTCAGGGTCAGAGCAGGAAACAAGAACAATCCTACGAGCCTTTATTCATATAACTTTTTCAACCTACTTTGTATTATAATTACCTGGTCAAATGAGGCTGAAAAGGGTACAAGTACTCAAAACTATTGCGTTGGTTCACTTTACTCCAGAAGATTAGTATTCGTCATAAATTTGAGTCCTTTTAAATAAAAAATTTCACTCACGTTTCGCGTTTCAGAGCTTTTCGAACAATTGTGGTTCTGTGTCTGTCGGTCTGATTTCAGAGACAAAACCTTTCTTTCAGCCTTTGTGTCCCATATCACGGGATTTCCGTGCTTTCACTAAAACACTACTCTCATTGAATCAACAAGTTGAATACTTGGAAAGCAACTAGTAAACCTTACTCACAGAGTGTTACCCGTATCCTGAGGTGTTACGATTACACTAGGATTACCATAATTCTTAACGGCATCGCTATAATGTGAAGATGAACGACTTTCGCTCGTAGAATCGTTCACTGTTTTTGAAATACCCCAATACTACAAGGAGAATTACACAACAATTGTTGCTTCATTAAAAATTAACTTCCCTTGACTGGGGATCGATTGATAAACTACTACCACTAACCTGAGTCGGGCTCTCTTCCACAGAGCTAAGGAAGTGAATGGAAAGAAAGGTGAAGAGGTAGCTGATCACAACATCTCTCCCGTTATAAGTAAATCTTAGGTACTCTGCACAACCTAGTACAACTCTCTATTTTTTACTGGCTCCTGAGTTTGTTATTTCTTCTTGAACGGGGCTGGGGATCTACTGAACTCAACAGTTTGTCCGAATCGTCAGTGGCTAGACTCGTGGCTTGGAGGAGTTGTTTGGATGACGAAACAATAATTTAACGTCCTTAGAGAATGCTGCCTTTTCGGGTCTGTACTCACTTACTGCGCCACTTCGTTGTGTCTTTAAAAAATAACTTCCCTCGACTGGGAATCGATCTCCACACTTCCGACTATACTACTCAACCCTGATTCGAGCTCTTTACTACTGAGCTAAGGAAGTGAATGGAAAAAAATGTGAAGAGGTAGCTGATCACAATACAGTTACCAAAGTTTGTAAAAGTGGTTACTTTCAATATAACATAGGTAAATCTAACTCAGAGGTAGGCAACCAACCTTATTATGCTTCATTATGCAAATGCTCCAGAGGATCACTTTAAATATCTTAAGTGGTATAAATACCCTATTTCCTTCTCCTCAAAAAACTTTGGTAATGAACGACTAATTTATTCCGAAGTAAATCCATCCAGAGACGCCTGTCCAAGACTTGAATCACATTTTGTCAACCACTATCTCCTCCACCATCGCCGGATTTGAGAATAATGCAATTAAGGAGGCAAGTAAAGGGGCACAAAGTGTAAAAGCGATCGTTATCGCAGACTTAATCGCTTTTGAATGAGGAATAGTTCAAAGAGCATGCGCTGATGATATCTCATCTACCTGCTACATACATCACGGCTTCAAGCCGATCACAAATTACTGGACGCGTTCCTAATGGGCCCTTTGTTTTCACAGTTGGATGGTGAACTGGGTAGTCGGCTCCGACCAGCACCGAAATTATGTAGTGTAATATAAAACTTCAACATGACTTATATTCTATTATAAATACTGTTTAACCTTTCCATGGTGAATCTGTAATAGGTAGTCCGATTTGATCATACTCGTAGATGAAATGCCATAACGACATTCACACTACGAGTGAATTTGATCAAGTGTGAAAAGGCCAAAGATCTTAATTCACTCCGCGAAAAAAAGGGATTTCATCATCTCATGTTAAACTGAACTAGCCAAATTATGTAGAATGTAAAATGCATACGTATTAAACCATACATGAATATCAAAGCAAACCTGGTGTGTTGGGTAGGTACCTCTGTTATGACTATAGGTATTTAAAATCATTCTTTACTCATCATTATAAACTACTTTCAGTTGTGTTATACAACATTGTAAGTTCATCACTTTTATACAGAACAGCTGAGCAAACATGGTTTAGTTTAAATTAAGTAATCTTGGATATTTAAAATTTTTTCGGCACATATTTCATTGTTTGGGGTATTACGTATCAAGTAAGAAAGACTATAGTGAATGTTAGACGTGATTACCTAAAGGCTGATCAAATTGGATGTCTGAAGGTTCAAAGTGCCATTTTCTAGCAATGAACCATCGATAAACACTTATTACTGGGAAGTCGGATAATTTTTTTAAATCCTGCTGTAGTTTATGTTATTTGAACCCCAATGAGTACTCGAAACATGTGAGTTATCTTTGGTTGACATTTTGGCATTATTTTGAATTTTTATGGTATTACTACCAATAGTCGACAGCCTCCGTCGAATAATATTTCTTCTAGAATTCTTGAAAGGCCTAATAAAGCATCTCAAGCATCTCATTGTGAAAGTTGTCTCATTGGTTACGTACGATCTTTCACTCTGAAAATATTTCAGGGAGTGAACACGCAACTTAGAACAGTTCGTGAAAACCTTAGTTCGTTAGGCTATGATTCTTAAACAGGACTGTAGGACGGGTCTCGTATTAAACCACATGCACAGTGGTTGAACATGTAACTTTTGTTTACAAACACATTGAAGTTTGAAGTTAATTCCATATTTTCTCAAGTTTTCTCGAATTCGTATGATTTGAAGATAACTCCGGAAAAAATGCCACAACTCCCAAAATCAGGGCATTAGGTAGTTATACGGAATCAGCTTTAAACTCCCTATAAACATCGAATAAATTTCCATTTTCATATTTTTGTATGTCAGATTGTACCTATTCTTTGTTCTTGCTCAGAGGTCTCAGAGTTCTCAAAATCCTTCCAAATTGGATGGATAGAAACCGGGTGAATCCATTTCAGCTGTTCAGCTCTTCGTAAAACATCTGCACTGTAAGTAGATGTTTACACATCAACACCCACTTCGAAAAATGTCTTCTTGGTACTTCACAGAAATTTTTATGGCTTCTTGACTGCTTTAGGCCAAACTTTCTATGAAATACCTACATTTTCTGCATATTTTGCTGTAGTGGGGTTCGGATCTAGTTCTGACTTCTTCAAGACGCATTTCGGGTCAAAAGCCGTCATAAAATAGGTACCTGAGCCAATAATTTTCCGCGTGTTTGAATGTATACAATTTATAGAATTTGATCCCAACCGTTGAACAGGACATATCGAGGGTTGCCTGGCAGAAGTGACCAAGTGAATGGAAACAAATTTTAGCTGCGTAGGTAGCACTTGGTCATTTCTGCCAGGAAAATGCAAATCGGATACAAAAGGGGTGGATCGGGGTACTGGAAAGGGCATTTGAGCCCTTTATAGTTCCTTTATCATGGAGTTAACAATACTAGCGTGTAGAGCAGGCTTACGAGATATATGAAGCGTTAAAACCTCAATTTCGGGAAAAAATGGACTTGGTCACTTCTGGCAGGCAACCCTCGATATGCTTCGTACGCTAGAGGAACGAGTTCAAACCTCGGTCAGATATATTATTTTTTCCCCCTACTTAATGGCTATTAGGTTTTAGGTAGGGCGAGTAAAAGAACTTAACTTGATTGTACGATAAAAAATGTATTAAAAAAAAATTGATCTTTTTGATAAGTAGTGAGTTTTTTTTACCCTCAGCTCAACTACATAGGGTAGTTTTTTTACCCTACATCTCCCAATATACGAATATTTAAGTAAAACGTGGCTCCACAACATACCGAGATCATTTGCGGTACCGGATCCATCCATGGTCCCTCTGTAAGGGTCGAAACAGATTCGGACTGTTTAAGTGCAGGAGAAGCAATCAATCTTTCAGTTGAGTTTAAAGTTCCGGTATGGAATTTAAAGTAACGTAATCCTAATGGGTTGCCAGAAATAAATGTTGAACTCTCCAATTATATCCGATCTGACAAGTTATGTATTCAAACTGTGGAAACGAACCGTGTACAAACTGTGATTCGTGAGACACTGCATTCAGGAAACGCTGAAATGAAGAGCAGGTTAAAGTGCAGTGTAAAGGAATTTTCTTCAATAATACACAGACAGCTCATATTTTAAACGACTGATATAACCTGAATTCCTTCTGACGAGGGTCAAACCTACGAAACATGTGAATCACGTTTACAAGCCGTATTTTCAGCAAGTGCTACAGTAATTAAGGTCATTCGTTCCCATTTAATTATGCAGCCGGTCAACTGCGAACGAAAATAACGAGCAGAGCGAGCGTGACTTACTAGCGCTCCTTTTAAACTGCTACATGAAGATAACATTATTTATGCACCTCATTACTCGTATTTTGAACTACGTCAGCAAAATGTCAGTTTGTTGCTGGTTGATGTTACTAATTTCTTCCTCTTCTGAATATAAGATATTGATTTTGTCGTGCGTGATGCGCACTGCATTGGTTGCGGGGATGGTTTTTATGATGATTTTATGATAGGAAAGTTCGTATAAAAATGAGATAACAATTTTATTTCACAATTATTCGGGTTATTCGATTTTTTCCCCTTCAAAATACTTTTCAAAATGCTTTAATGGCCTCAACGTCCTCCATATGCCGCCCTCGAGGCACCAATTTTGTTTTTGGAAACAAAAAGAAGTCACATAGTGGCAAATCTGGTGAATAAGAGGGGTGTTCGGACTCTGTGATCGAATTGGCAGTCAAAAACTCACGCTTCCCAGCTCTCTTCCACTGTTCAATTGAACATCAAATTCGTAGAACCATGACCCATCTCCAGTCATGCTCGGTTTTAAAATTCCACCCTTTTCAATGTCCAACCGGACGTTGATGCCTCTAAGCCGCATCGAAGAATCATCTGAGAAGCTTTCAACCGGAGGACTTTCAAGAAGTCTTCAAACAGTGGAAACGGAGAAGGCAGAAATGCATTGAGTCACAGGGAGAGTATTTTGAATGGAGACCAACTCGAATTACCCCCATTAATTGTAAAATAAAATTTGTATACGAACTTTCCGGTCGTATAACTATACTCCTGCTCAAAATTAGAGCACCACCATCTATTTCTTCGTTTTTCCCCTTCTTTTTTCCATCAAGTTTTTATCCATTTGCACACATTGTTTGCAAACACAGAAGGAAAAAGATAACCAAAAAAGGCACAAAATTAACTGTTCACAAATTTCAACTCATTCACTTCATCGATATCATTTTACGCTACGTATGGAAAAGATTAACGGATCGAGGAGTTTTTGTACTTAGACAGGGAGTATTTATAGAATACCATGAATGATCGTTCTCAAGAATAGGCTTTCCATGAAGGGGTAGATATGAGGTAAAGGTTAGTGATTCTACTCTCATTATCACTCTCTAAATCTATAGCTGTTAGTTGAAAACGATTATATCTTGTCCAGAATTAGTGAAAGATGGTCGAGTTATATAAATTATTCAGGTTTGTTTTCTGTAACATCAACTGTGGTTTCCACTGCTAATAGGTATGTATGACACATAGTATACCTACGCACATGAAATGAATATTGGGACTCTAGGAAGGTTAGGTACCTACGTGGTAGGTTTTGACGTTTTACCCTAAGGAGCCTAATCAAAACCGGAGCAAGTTTTGATAGACAAATTAAAAAAAAAACATACCTACCCAATGTAATGAAGGAAGTTATGAATGATTAATTTCGTATGGTTGATATTGGCATTGACTCCATACCTTAACAGTACTTGATTATACATCTGTACACACAAGAACTCGTAGGAATGAGAACCATGCAAGTATGATGATACATTGTAAGTCTTTTGTTAGGTATACTACTAACACACTTGTGAAGTCATTGAGTGACATAAATTTCCATCTCTTCTCATAATACCTGAATAAATTTAATTAATGACAATACAGATATTGAATTGAACATACCTGTGGTGTTGACATCGTTTCTAAGCGACTAACAGAGATCAAGTTCGAAACTCGGTCTTGGAACGAAGGGTGCGAGGCAACGCAGGATGGTGCCGTCGGACGAGGGGGTCCTCCCGTCGGGCAAATGGCCGCTGAGGCGAGGGCGGTATGGCGGCTGTTCCCCGACTCGCCCCTGCCTTGTCTCGTCTGCTCACAGCTGCCATTCCCGACTCCATCCCCACATCATGGCCCTTCGCCTTTTTTTCATGGATTCTTCCCTTCGGAACTCGTTACCAAACCTAACCTCAACTGTTTCGGAATTTCAGTATCGCGTAGGCGTCGTTTCAACGCGTTTGCTATCCAATTTTCCGGTTTATTATTGAAGTAAGAAATTAATCGCAACCCAATACTTAACGCTGGCCTATACTTTCACAACATGCCATTGAGTCAACGACGATTCATCAGAAGTGAGTAACTCTAAAACCTCTGTCTCATTACGATTAAGGTTGATTCTATTGGGAGATAGTTTTCCACTTTTTGATGAGACCTGATAATGACAAGGATATTGTATTCTCAGTGTCACTTTGAAATCAGTTCAACTCAAGTCCATTAGTGTGTAAAACATTCTTCCAGTTCCTGCAGATCCATTCTTCCAGATCATCATGTAACTTACTACAATACTTATTGTTATTAGGTAGTTACAAATGTAATTTCTATGAGATGTAAAGTAGGTGTAACTTTTAAGTACGAGAATCTCAAAACGAGAGAATATCGCCAACGAGTGGGTATAGCTTTCTCGTTTAATACGTATAATTCTCGTATTATGCAAATTGATGTAAATAAGTTTTGATTTTCTCTGTCTCTTCTCTTTACCGTGGCAATAATTATAACTCTTAACGCGTATAATCATATACCTACTCCAATTAGTATGCATGCAATCGTTTGCTGGAAGTTCATTGTCTCTTTGGGTTCCTCAAAACTGAATTAAAGGTTCAACTCTGTGTAGCTGTATATTGTCCAATTGATGTCAATAATTTCGTATTCGCATGAGAAATCTTTTGCTGCTCCCTTACTGATGAAGAATATTGTTCCCTTGGAGATTTATTTAATCTTGAAACTTCCTGGAATCAAAATGGTCATACCTTAGTGGATACCTTTATAAAATATATCGCAAGACAAAACTCCTTTTGATTGAAATTTCCATAATATGTCATTGCATAAATATATCCTTGAGATACTGCTGTCTAGTACGTCTTCATTCTTGACATCTCAACTAAACACAACACAACTTTGGGGGGAAAACACATTATTTTTCACATTAAACACACTCAGAGAAAGTATGGCTAACTTCAAAAAATAATTTATCACAATATGATCATATATGAACCTCTAGTGTTCATATATTATATTCAGTCAGTATAAGACTATAATAGACTTTTCCTGAAATAACTATCCAATGAAGATGGAAACTGAGCTTCATAGACGCTTTTCTGTTCATATATCTTCTAAGCTGTATTTCTATTATAGCTACATAGGCAATAAAATGTAAATACATTTTATATGTGAAAGAGTAGGTAAGAAATTGAATATTATAAAAACAAATAAGTTATTACGGGAATGCTTTAGAAGCAGCGGTTACTCAATTTCTGAACAATTTCACTTGTTTCATTAAGATGGTAGAAAGAGATAAACATCATCTTTATTACGGGTTGGATAATATTTATGGGATTTTCACGAAAAAAATCATCCAGTAATCAAACCAATAAAATTCAAAATAATCAATAACTCTAAAATAGAGGTGTTTGTAGTGTAGTAGAGTAAAATAAAAAAAATCTGTCTATTTCTGGCCACAGAATTTAATAAACTTGCTATAAATTATTGCTCCTGAAGAACGGATTATTCTGGTTAGTCATCTGAATGATCAACTTTTCCGGATTCCATAAGATAAATTAATGGAAATATGAAGTGTTTGTGTAGTCAACATAATATTATGATTGTACTAATTTTCCCCTCTTAATGGTACAGTACCTATCGTAAGTAGCCTGTGATAAGAAAATTCTTTATGAAATTTTATGGATAAAAAAGTATAATTATCTATCTCAAACTTTTATGAAATGGTCAGTAGTAAGCTAAGTTCAAATAATAATAGGTTACACAAACGGGTCTCAGCCATTACTATATTATACGTAATATATAGGTAGTACGTACTTTTTTCTTGTTGGTACCAACAACTGATTCAATCTTCAATTGTGACATGAATCTACAAAATACAGGGACATGAAAAACGGTTTACAAATCGGCATTTCCTTCAAATTTTAGGATTGTGTTGTATTCTTTAGAAAAAATCTTAGTATCATCCAAATGTTATCCCTACGAACTGATATTCGTGATATACGATTGATATCGTACGGCAGTACCGTACCTGCTGTAATAATTCGATATTTCACTGAAGAAAAAACCTGTGTAGGAAATTGTAGCATTGGAAATTAGCTTCTGTTATGGGACAGAAGCAAGCAGCATTTTCTGAGTAAAACTTCGATCCAGTGTCGTTGTACAGATCGATTTAGATTATATCTGGTTTCGAGCCTTGGAAAAATGAAGGAAGAAATAAACGGTTCAGTTTTTCTTGAGCTGGCGCGGAGTGAGATCAACATTCTCCTCGCCAAGTCTCTCTGCTCCCTATTCGATCATCCCCAGTCCGAGAAGGTCCTGTGAACTCACAACGTGCTCCGGTGGACAATAAAAAAAACCTCTTAATGGCCAGATAAATTAAAACTAATGTGAGATCGCCACTCTGGCTTCGGGGTTTAGTGTTACATCAAGATCTAAAATAAAACTTAGGCCGCAGCGCGCAGCTCTTTTCTAAATATATTCAGAACCCACTGTGAATTTACTAGCAAACAACCAGAAAGGTGTGGGATTAACGATATAAAGCATTCACTAGCCGCTCACAATAATTTTCCAGTTTATTTTTTTCTCTGGTACCGGCTGATTTATTCGTAACGGCCACGCCGACGGGCTCCAGGGAATCTTTTTTTCAACGCTCTTCTCGATTTCTTCGTTCAATGATAATTTTAATAATCATGGAAATAACCTGCTCTTTCCAAAAATCCTTTTGTTCATTGGGTATTCATTAAAATCTCATTATAATTTGATACGATGAGGTAAATAGATTGCCAATTAGACGTTGGAGGTTTCATACAGAGATACCTTAATGTATTGGGATGGGATCATTTATTGGGACTCAATTCTATCAGAGAAGGAAGAAGTTAGTGAGACAACAGCCTCATGAAGCTCTCAGCAGATTGTCTGGGACGTAAACAAAAATAGCACATAGATCCTTTGGTAGGTAACAGTCTCCCCATTCTCGGAGACATTTTAAACACTCTTCTCTTTTTTTTAAACCTTCAAATGATCCCAAGATTGTGGATTTTGGAGTCTTTAAACCCAAAGAGCTCTCTATCAAACCATGTTGTAGAAGAAGAAGAATTCTGTACTCAGGTTTCCTAAAGCTCTTCATTCAGTTAGGTACTAATGTTTTTTCCCCTTTTCCTGCATCGTCTTTTACAATTACTGCGAGAATAGGTAATTTGGCTCCTGAAGCGATTCAACTGTACCATAATTTGGAAGAAAAAAGAAAGGAGCAGTAGATAAGATGAAACGGTAGCTTTAGTAGATAGGAGTTGGAGAGGAACTTAGGGGATCTAGAACGAGTTGAATATTATCTGGATATGAATATCATTGGAGCAAAGACTTAACAGAAAATGGTAAGAAGCTGGAAGTAGTTGGAAAGCAGCTTAATGAAGATAAAAATAACCTGATGAGGTATTTCAAAATGGGTGCTAAAAAAGGTTCGGTTTAGACTTAAAATGTGGTAGGTACTGGATCCTCGTATTAAACTAACAATAAAGGTCACTCTCAAGACATATAAACTGAACAGGAAGCTGACAGGAGTTTGAAGAAATCTAAAGAATCTTTAAGGAGTTGAATAACGTTTGGAAATGAGAATCATAGGGAGCATCAAAGGAGCTCAATAGGAGCCTGATACGGAGCTGGTGGGAAGATTTAAAATCAGATGGTGATGAGCTGGAAGGATTCGGGAAAGAGCTGATAGGAGGTAAAAATGATATAAAGAGAGGATGAAGAGAGCTTGGTTTTGAGTTGGAATGTAGTCTCATTTAAGCAATCTCATACTCAGAGAAGGAGTCTTAAAGGAAGCTGTGGGAGTTCGGGAGTAACGGAAAGGAGATATACGGTAGTAGTCGGAAAATATACGGAAATTAAAATAAATTTCAAAAACAGGCTATGCGAAGATTGAAAAGAAGATTATAGTAAGCTGGAAAGATTTGGGAAAGAGCTGATAGGAGCTGAAATTTATCTGGAAAAGTGCTGAAGAGAGCTTGGTTTGGAATTGGAATATGGTACCTGCTGGTTTCACGTGTGACACTAACTATGCAGGCCATTCTCAAGACATAAAAGCTACGTTTATGGGTGAATGGAGTGACCATGTTGTTGATCGAGAGTTGGAGTCTATTTTTAAATTTTTTATTTGTAGGTACATGTTTCGGCAAAACTTTGACGTCTTCCTCAGCCTAAAACTTTTTAAATACAAGTAAATTAAGTAAGTTATAAGTTTAAAAAACAAGAGAGAAGCTGAAGAGAGCTTGGAATGAGCTTGAAAAATATATAGAAATTAAAATTGAAGGAGTTCAAAAGAAGGCTGAACGAAGATTGAAAAGAAAATTAAGATAAGCTGGAAGGATTTGGGAAAGTGCTGATAGGAGCAAAAAAAATCTGGAAAGGTGCTGAGGAGAGCTTGGTTTGGAATTGAAATATTTTATCTACTTGTTGAAAAGTATATGGAAACGACATCAAGGGAAATATCAAAAGAGGCTGGTGATAAGGATTTGGGAAAGCGCTAATAGGTGATAAAAGGAGCTAGAAAGAATCTCTAGAGGTTCTTCAGAAGAGGAGCTAAGGAGCGTGGTGTGGTGTTAAAATGTGATTCTGGTCGACGTATAAAACTAACAATAATAATGTGTTGAATACAGCCACAAACTTGAAAACGGAAAAAGACCCAAAACCATAAGATTTTATGTTGTTGTCATCATAGGTATTCCATGGTCCGTTTTCGGTGTCCTAAACGAGTTTATAACCCGCCGTGGGCTGGACGAGAACTACGAAACGACCAGGGTGAGAAAAAACAACCCCAACGATCAAGTAGTGGCTTGTAAAAATGTCTTAATCGCGTTTACGACTGTCAAAATGATGATATAAAATTAGGAACGCTCATCCCATGTTCGTAGTCACTATCGAGTCGCCCTATCAGGGAAATAGTCCGTAGCTCCACTAAAACCCACTTTATGATCAATGCGACTCTTCAAAGCGTTTTACGTGGGTAGAAAAACCTCCTGGTAGAACGCCCGGTCGAATCCGCCAATGGCGATGCGAGATTTCCCTTCCATCTCTTGTTGTTTGAGAACTGGCCGCCTCGACCTGCCCTAAGAGAACGTTAACGGCCTTCCGACCTCAAACACGGGACTCGAGAGCGGCCATAAAATATTTTATTGCTCATCGTAAACATCTAAGTGATGGTCTTTGGCATTCATTCCCCCTGCCATTCACACCTCTTCCGTCTCGTCAAGTATCAACTAAACGATTTCTCTTGAGCCGAGTCGCGTGCTCAGGGCATAACCTCCTTCCGTTTGAAGTCAATGGTGTTTCTTTTTTCTTATTTTTTCCCCTCTTGATGTTTCTATAGAGTAAGGATTTTATTGATTGGGCCGTTCTATTGAGGTTATGATACTTGAACATACAATTAATTATAATTTATCGATATCGGCTCTTTGGAAACACACTCCTCCTGGGCTTCCTCATAATAATGGGCAACCTTCATGGTTCGTGAAATAATTTTTTATTGGAGACAGTGAATAAAATTATTTAAGAGGGTGAATTGAATGCAAACGCTTCTTATTATTTTCTGGAAACATTTGGACACATATAAAACCTTTAGATTTGTACTTATTGGCATTAAATTTAATGATTTTTTATTGACGTCAAATATTGAGTATTTTCTCAAACATTTGTATTTTTTCTCTTAGACTGGTTGCAGAAATTAACAGAACCGTAGTGTAATAATTTGCAGTTTTTAAATTTATTCATGAATTTGCAACATAATGTGAAAGATTGACATGCTTGTTACATTCTACTTCTCTCACCCCCACTATACTCTCATAATCTTGTGGTAGGATACTTGCAGTATTGAAGTTAGAGACTACAACTATGATCACCTTCTTACTTCGATAATTTCGTTGGGAGTAAAAGCAAAAACAGGCTACGTTACTAACTTGTTTCAAGAAAGTTCTTATCATTCATGTGACCCAGCCTGGCGTCTACCTCGCGTTCTCGTATGAAACGGACTTCTGTTGGGGTTTGATAACTCCGAATCAGCTTCCCTCTTCATTAGCAAACAATAGGAGAGAAGGAAAGGACAACTTCTGTCCTACATTATGCGGATCTAGTCCCTTACCCCTTTTACACGGGGTTCGTGTGACTGTTTTACATTCTAACTGTAGCTCCGTCCGCGAGATCACGTTTACGTTCTGTACGGCCACTTGGTATCTAGTTGTCGAGTGTGACTTACCAGTTGGAAATCTCTTTCCATATACAATACCTGCGCTGTGCCTTACCTACTGCCGTGTCCCTTCTGGCAATGGATTCTTGCGTAAGCCAGTTGACATTATTTTCTCTCCTGGGAGTGAGAGAGAGTATACAGATCTAGTGAAAGCTACAAGTGAACGCAATCAGTATTTCCCATTAGTGTACTCTAAAACTATCTTGGCATTCGATTCAGTTGTCCATTCACTAATCTACTCAACAATAGATCGACGATAGATGGCCTTCTAGCCACAAATAAATAAGAAATTGAAGGAAACCATTTCAAATCAAAAACTCGAAATCAAACAAAATAAAATCATTTTGTCAAATTAAAATACCTATTAGTTCAATAACTTTCAACCAGCTACACCAACAATCTCTTCTGAAATTGATGATCTGATTCTGAATTGATGATGGATCTGAATCTTTTCTGAAAAAAATAAACTTTGAATGACCTTCAACCAGATGTATCAAGAATGGTTTCTGAAATGTATAACCGTCGATTCTGAATTGATATTGATTCTGAATATGTAGGTCTGAAATTTGAGGTTCAATAGAGATGCCAACAGAACCAGATAAAATGAGGATCAAAATATGACAAATTTTAAATTCCAAGCTACTTTTTTTGCCTGTCAAATTCTGGAAATGTGTAAACTAATGATTAATGTTCGACAACAACCAACAGAAAACGTGAAAAATACATAGAAAAATGCTGATTTTTAGTTCTCGTAGAAATATATTCCATCAGGCACCACACATCTGTTTGGTTTAGTAGGTACCAGGGGAACTCCAAGAAACAGCCAATTGGTGCCAAATTGTGAAAAACGTTTCAATAGATGAGGAGACATCCCAATATTTTGTATGCATTGGTACCTATTCATGACATCTCCAAATAATTATTAGATATTTATGAGTTTACAATGATTGTCATGACGGACGGTTTATGTGAAAACTGAGTCGAAACGTTGTTGATTTTTGGGAGGATGAAGTAGCCGATGAACAGTGATTTTGAGGGATGAATATGTCATCAGTTCGTCATGAAGGCCTTCATTCTAACGATGTGGTTAGTATACTACACTTAGAACGATCACACGAGCGATAGTAATGGTCTGATAATGGCGTGTGTTGACCACATAGATGAAGAAAACTTTTTCGTGGATGTGATCGTTGAATTAGTGGGCCTACTGAACAGGACATCACAGATCACGTATAAGTACATAACTCAGGATTGAATGTGATGAGCTGGTGCGCCGCCGTAGCTAGCAGTGTGCAGGCATATCAGTGTGCCATGATCCACAGCAGGAGCACCGTTGGCTGTATATTCGTTGAATTTCAGTGTTAATTTAACATCACACTGTTTACATTTTTGAATATTCTTTCAAATTTCCATAATTATCTATTTTATGATTTCTGGATTAAGACTGTAAGAAATTCGGGATTTCTTGTAAGAACAACTTTCAAACCTTGGAGAAGTAGTGTAGACAAACTCATTATCAAATGGCTAACATGGATTACCAGATCAAACGCGCTCTTCTTCTTCATTTTAAGTACTACAACAACAACATTATACCAAATTCTGGCAATTACAAAGATCTATTACAAAGTATTGATAAGTGTCTCATCCGATGCCAAATTCTACATTCAATCGATCTGGCAATGGAAGAGGTAAGTAAACACTAGCCTAGTTACAGGTATACAAACCTAGATTAATACGAATAATCAGCTGCAAGCTCGGCGAATAAGAGATAATATCTCTTATATTATAATCAATAAATTGATCTCAACACTCGCAAAAACGAAGTATGGATTTTGCACATTTCAAACCAAAAAATTATTACATGTAGAACCTTCTTGAATAACTCCCATTTTGGTTTATTATTTTCAATAATGAACCTTTGGAATCGACCAAGAAAAAAAATTTTTTAACACCCCCTCAAAATTTGATGGTTTACGTTTCAAGGTACGTAGAATCCAAAAATCGAATAAAAATTTGGCCGTCCGTCCGCCGTCCGCCGTACGCCGTCCGCCGTACGCCGTACGCGGCACTTTTGCCACTTAGCATTGACCGATTTTGATGAAATTTGGTATGTAGGCTCCATTTGGGGTCTAGTTGTGCCCCGAAGCTTTTGGTTTATGTAGGTCACTTCTAAGGGTTCCAAAATCAATTTTGAAATTTTGAAAACGCCCTAACTCAAAAAAATTCGATATAAAGGTATTGTTTTTCCTTCAATTTAAGATTCTATAGAATTTTTAGAATTTATTGAGACCACGCGGAGCTCTGTAGGACAAACCGTTCGCTCACTACGAAAATTTAAGGGTTTATATTGAAATATATATATATATAAATCAAAACACGAGTGTGAATCGCAAAAGAGGCCAAATCTCCGTTCAAATTAGAGCTGCCCGAAATGCAATCAATGGTTGGTGATTATGATTTTTTTTTTTTTTTTTTTGGATTTTTTTTAATTTTATTTTTTCCTTCATATTGGATGGTTGGTGATTTTGTAGACGAGTGATCTATATAGAAAAATAATAAACCATTGTGTAATAATTTGCAGCGTTTTATTCTCTACTAAAATGACCGACACAGTTCTTTTAAGTCATCGACCCTTACATGGATCAGAAATTAAATTTTTCGTTGAATAAATGCCAGAAGTCCAACAAGATGGGGGATCGAGTGATGTTTCGAACAACCTATATGTATTATGTAATGGGGTGAAGAACGTCTTCAGACGGCGATCCTGCAAGTGAAAATTCCCTAATAATAACAGAGCAGTCCCGCTAATGATCGAAGCGCCCTTCAAGAGGTACTGGTCCAGCGGATAGCGGGTTAATTGAGGAAGCGGCCATTAAATGCCCCTTCAACTATAGAAGAGGCCACCTTAACCAACTCCTTCCCTTTTACCATAATAATTTTTCTCAATAATGAATTCCATACATAATTCGAGTAATTGATTCAAATCTAGAACTAAAGTAGCGCTGCCGTCGGCGTGGGGGGGTCGGTAGTGCATTGGTAATGAGTAGCGTCGTGAGTCCCCGGGGTCACGGTGCGCCTTCTTGGTGCTTCCTTCCAAACAAGAGGTTTTTATCCCAGGGATTTATTAATTATTCATTCTCGACCTTAGAAACGGAGGGGGTGCGTGTCTACAGAGCTGCACCCAAGTTTGGACAACCTTGAGGAATGAAATGTATTTTTAAGCTTGGAAAGAAAAAAAAATCATAACGGGTAGAGTGGGCGTCGATAGACGGGATAACATTGGAGAATATGCCCCAACGGCATTGACCGGTGCCCCGAGTGAAATACATGTCTACTTCTTGAAGGTTCTTTGAGAGAGAACAATACTGAATTCAGGAAAAATTGGTCGTAGAGACTATTTAGTTGGGTAAGCGAGGGTCAGACAATATACCAGAAATATGGAAGACCTCTTCATAGTGAGGCGAATTCTCAAAATACACCATGTTAGAAGCCAACAATGTCTTAGTGGTCCCTGTCACAGCAGGTCTCCTATTGGGTCGTTTTCCATGTTGATTCTTCATGGTAGAGTCTTTGGTTTCTTGATTGCTAGTTTGAGTGGATGTTGTGCTGGAGTGTTCCATTTCGATCTTCAATCGTGGATGTGAGATCTTCAAAGTGTCAGAGCACTGTTCTCGAACACCTTCTCAAGGATGTTATGTTATGTTCCCTAATGGACCAACAATCTGGCACGCATAAATACAAAATACGTGTAAAACAGTATTTCAAATCGAAGTCAGAGATAAACATATTGACTTACATGTCATTTGGTTATTTTATCTATACTCGATGATTATTTGTGAGAAGTGTCAGAAAGTCTTTTTGGTTGCAACGGAAGTAAGTAATATGGAGAGAAATGGCTCTATGGAATCTATTGACTCGTAGACAATTCGTCAGGAGGTCTCTTTGGCAGAACCAATCATGCATAATATTTATCCTTTATGTACATATCGTATCCACCCTATGTATCATTATTTGTAGTATCCATTCATTGTAGTATCCAAGGTTCAAATGTCGATACCTTAAAGCACAAAGGTGCTATGTCCAAAAACAGAGTTTTGAGAAAAACTCAAAAGAAATTATCACCAGTGCACAATTCCTAAAATAATGGCTTGTTAATTTAATGGCTCTTTAACTAAAATGGCTTTAACTTAATGGCTTTTAACTCAAATTCAACAAAACTATTATTGAAAGAAAACTCAATAATAGTTTTGTTGAGTTTGAGTTTTTCTGAAATTAAAAAGAAATAAAAAATGTGGAAGAAGGATGGACATAGCTCCTTTGTGCTTTAAGGTGTCGATGTGTACTAGTTGTCAAAAACCATATACCTTAACACTAACTTGTTTTTTTTTAAATTTGTTTCAGGTAAGCTTGGATTATTTCCTCGAAATTAGCTGAGGTAGGTGAACCATCACTGACAATACTTGAATTCAACACATGAATATACGCTAAAAATCCAACCAACTCCATAATTTTTCCTACATTACAGAATAAAACAATATTTGGCATAACACAATCTAATGACTCATTAGATGGATTGTTATTCATTGGTTTCAACTCCAACTTTTCACTCATTGAATCTACTATAAGCTATACCTATCTACTGAGTCTACCAATTTTTTTAATGAGTTTGAAGGAAAATAATCACCGTTCAAAACGGCAATTTCAAGTTTCACACAGTAATTTATACGGAATCAAAACTGTTTCTAATGAAAAATAGCTTCAGAAAGCAATTTTGGGTGGACGATTACTCTAATTTCCGTATAATTAAGGGCCAGTTTCGTCAGTGGAGCAGGAGTGCGCTGTGGGGTCGAGCGTGGCGTGCGCTGGATCACGTGATGTGATTTCCTTCATTAACCACCTCCGTCATATCGCTTTTACTAAACTCTCGAGGCTCTTTTATTCAGATTTTTACAACCGTTCTGGCTTTCAAGATGATTGCAAGTTAAAGCGAACTGTTATCGTAGTGACATTTATTTCTTTGTTTTATATGGTCTCATTTGTTTGAAGGAAGTTATCATTAGGTAGGTACTTCGCTAGAGAGAAGTTATCATCAGGTGGGTACTTTGCTAGAAGGTAGTTCACATTAGGTAGTTACTTCCCCAGAAAGAAGTTCTCATTAGGTAGCTCGTATTCCGATAGAAGAAAAAGAAGAAGAATAAATACGTTTACTTGACAAACCTTATTACAAAATAATACTGAATTTACACGTACTATAAACATTAAGTACCTACGGTATGGTTTTTTTTAACCGTCTGCCGGAAGATTGGGGATTTCCTTTCCTTAAATCATCGGTACACAGAAACATAAATGCCAAACTATCATTAAAAAAATGAAAATAAAATATTATTGAGCTGTTGTTGTGCTGAAGGGTGTAAATTATAAACAAATTAAAATAGAATAGCTCAGAAATTAAATTGTTCTGCCATAAACCGTGGAAATATAGGATTCCACGCAGATTTGCAGATATTTATTATGCATGGCCATCCTATTTCCAGATTCAGTAGTGCGATAACCTCATCACGGGATACGGTGCTCCTGCCAAAATTTGGCCACTGGAAAATATCCTCACCGACCCGAAGATTGCACACGAAACACTCATCTCTAGGGCTGGTACACGGCCCAGCATTGAGGTTGAGCGATTCGCAACGAATCTTAAAGAGCCATCGGGCCTCATGCTATCCAACGCCCTCGACTTTTCGAGAGAAGCTGGAGCAATTGACACTTGGATCAGGCGATTCTGACTGCCTTCTGCACAAAACCCGAAATTCTCTCCTCACGATATCTTTTGAATATCACGTCCTTGTTGATATTCAACTGCACAAGATCGAGAGAAGCAATGGGATTGGGAAGACCATAATTTAGTAACCAGGTTCCCATAATGAGTGGTCCAAAATATTCACTCCCGGTCGATCTCCAACGCCACCATTCTTGGAGGACGTGAGCTTGGCATGCCCGCCACTCTTGCAATGTACTTGAGATGCAGGCTCTTAGTGAACAAAGCTACAGGATTCAGTTCTGTCTCTAGATAGACTAAATAATTGAGAGCACACGCCGGCATGTAAAATAGTTTCTTCAGGTGGGTTCTTCGTTAGAAGGTAGTTCTCATTAGTTGGTACTTCGCTATAAGGAAGTTCTCCATAGGTAGATACTTCGCTAGAGAGAAGTTATCATCAGATGGGTTCCTCGCTAGAAAGTAGTTCTCATTAGGTAGGTGTTTTGTAAGAAGGAAATTCTTATTAGATAGGTCCTTTGTTAGAAGGAAGATCTCATTAGGGAAGAACTTTGCTACCTAGTAGAAATTTTCATTAGGTAGGGGCTTTGTTAGAACTAAGTTCTCACTAGGTAGTTACTTCGCTAGAAAGAAGTTCTTATTGGATAGGTATTTCGTTAGAAGGAAGTTCTCATTAGGTAGGTACTTCAAAGATGGGAATTCTTTGTGGAAATTCTCTTTGGAAATTATTGTGGACTATTCACTATTCACTATTGTTTCACTCGCCAGTTCTATCCATTACACCTTTGATTCTATCACTTTCAATAAACTATAATCTAGATAAATGTATACAAATGAACTTGTATTTATATTAATCTAATTATTATGAGTAAAGGCGGTGGCTAGAGCTCTAGGTATATAGGAACTACTTAAATCAGTAGTAAGACTCCACTTCTAGATACCATTTTCAGTAAACAACCCGAAAATGTAAGAAAACCGACCAAATTGGGCCGCAGAGATGTTTTTACACGCGACTGCACGAACCAACCAGACGGATTTACAGGTCCAGCAGCCGATAAATATGGATTAGGCGGGGTTCATATAATGTGGAATAAATTTCAATACCATTCCGCCTTTTTGAAAATAAACAACTGAACTCCTCGACATGAAACGTCCAGAGTTAATTAGATCGGAATAATCGGATTCGAATTTATTACGGCGGGGCGCATAAATATTTAAACGATATTTGAAAAAAGGAGAAACGTGCTGAACACACAAACTATAACTGGTTCAACTGGGGTTTTTTTTTTTCGTAGAAAGGGTGAAAAAATTATTTCAAAGACGAAGTGTTTAATAAGTTTTCCAACATGAATCTGCCTTGTTTTTTATTCGTGCTCAATACTTTTGAGCTAGCTTGTTCGCAGCGATCTCCTCAATTATTCGTTTGCAAATTTGTACTTCAGGACTAAACAATTTGTAGAGTTGTTGCTAAAATAGTCTGACCGAACTGGTAACAGTTATATTGATCACCTGTATCATGTTTGGTTTGGTCAAAGCAGTTTTGACTTACGGCTCGGGAAGTGAATTGTGTGTAAATTTGTACGCTTTTCGTTACTAACAACGACAACTAATGACAACTGTTGTCATTCCATCATATCATTAGAACCACAGAGTAACGGAGACAAGTGGTTAGAACTGATCCAACGGCTCTGTCTACATGCCAGAATTCCCACATTATTTAATTCTAAATTTTCAGTTCCTTGTTGAAAATGGGTATCCTGTGTATATGGGCAGCAATTTGACTAATTTGCGACTACTTTTCTCTTTTAGCACTTGTTTTTGACTCCGCCTGAAATGGCTCTTTTTTCACAATGCAATAAGGTGAAAACCAACCAATTTCCGCTGGACTAACACGGTTTTTTTCACATTCAAACACCATTTTTCCCATTAAATTTCAGAGAAACCAAAAAATGGGTGATCGTTGAAAATCTCATGGAGCACGGTTTAAGCTCTCGATGGCATCTGAAGAAAACCGTGTTTTAATAGGACCAATCCCCGAAATATTTGAACAAAATTGTAATTTCTCCCTTGTTGTGAAAAACGACAGATCATGGATATTTTTAGGTATTAGGTATTTTTCTCAGTAAGGATGAAATTAATACTTGCAATGAACTTAGTAAAATGTAGGAAGGAATAGGATACTACAACTTATTTATAACACGTAACTTATCAAATTAAGAAAAACATTTTTGTTGTCACAGTACAAAAAAGGGGAAATTGACAACTTTTCAAGTTCGAGATATAAAAATCTATCCTTGTACAGTTTTTCTGATTGGACAATAGCTCGTCATATTATAGGAAATTTAACACACTTTACAACAGTGGCTTCAGGTGTGAATTTGCATGAAAAAAGGCGATTTTATTGCCGCAAGGTCCAAATCACGAAAAACAATAAATTTCAAGAGAAAAGAGTTGCATTTTGAGAAGTGCAATAAAAGTGGTTAGAGGAAAAAGGAGTTGCAAATTAGTAGTATAATCGATGCCCGGAGTAATGCTGATTGGTTCCGAAACACCCTGTATACTAATACATACACCTCTTTGTCTGTTTGTCTATCCGGAACCAATTACATCCAAGCGAGGAATAAGGACTTGAAAAAAACTTTTGTGATAATGAATCTTTTTAAATGATATTGAATACGATTTGTACCGCAGTACGACCATGTATATCTTGGTACCTCATGATCTACTGTCTCTAACGCATAATCCCGTTGACTCTAGTATATACAACACCTCTCGACACCCTTTCAATCACTCTCTATTGCAGATCGTAACTTGCGTATTTACTGATAGTTGAAAAACAACTCGCTAGAAGCGCAACCGGCGCTTTTTTTTTTGCCGACCCGACGTCTACCATTTTATCTCGCCTGCGCCCGACAGCCTTGTGAGCTCGATATATCAGAGCCTTGCATTATGGCGAAAATTACATATTATTGGCTCGAGACGCTAATGGTTCCTCCGTTCCGGCGATGCGTTTTTCAACTTTTCGAGGGCGACGATAATACAAGGCTTTATCTCTATTATAAATTTCGGCGGGTAATGTTTACTATAAAAACTCCGAGATTTTGATCACAGTTTGTCGAAGATGGGAAAATTTTGTTCATACTATTCCCACGTGGCCGGTCAACGTGTTATTTGCTCTCAATCGAATCTTAAGCTTCCCCACCACTATATTCAAAGAATCTATGTATCAGGAAGATTAACTATACAAAAATAACTGAAATTCAAATTGAAATTTCCAATTCCTTAAAACCTGATAATTTCAACTTTTGATAGGAAAAAGAATTAAGGAAAAAGTGTTGTTTTCAGTTTCCATAAACGAAAAAAAGAATTTCCAATGTAATCGAAATTCGTTATTGGAGTTATGTTCTAGCTCTTTCTGAACTAAATCACACAATTGAGTTTCTAATGGAGACTTTAGAGCTAGACCCCATCAATCTCTTGTGGGGTATTGAGACACAGTGGGCTACCCATGGGGTTTGGGCAAGGTAGAAAGGGGAAAAAGAGTCGATTCTATGTGCCATAACTTGATTTTTCTTGTGTCGTGGTGGAAGGAGGAGACATCATTGTCCTGATAGAGAAAGTTCAAATTTCAGATTTGGGCTAGTCCCCACTTTCCAGCTATGAGTAAACCCTAATGAGTACCTTTTTTTCTACTCCTCAGCCCTTTGTTCATGACCTAGGCCTCAACCTCCCTGGTTGACTCCTTCATCTTTTCTTGGTTTACAAGTCTACATCATTTATGGGCTGTACCTACCCTTTGAAGTTTGGTTCGATAATAGGTAATACAGAAATCAAATTCAAGCTTCAAAATTGAGTGAGAGCACTTTGGATACTCAATACTTAGTGCGATATATTTTTTTTTTCTCCAACACCTCTGACCTACATCATCTCGTTCTCCGCATCTTCAATTTATAATATGGCGAACAACGAACTTACATTAGGTTGTCCATCATCATCTGACCTCGAGAATCCGACAAATTTCAATTTTGTTCTTAACTTTTCAACAATCTGATCGATAACCCAATCAGCTATTAAAATTCAGTCACCAACGAGTTAGAACCCTGTGAGCTTCTTCTTGGGATGAAGGAGTTTCATTGAGCTGGTAGATGCGGCGGTCGGGCCCCAACGCCTCTTTCTCGGGCATGCGCCCTCCAGGGACAACCGCCACCGCTAGGGTACAGGTCGACTCAGTATCCTCGAGAATACTCCAATTCATCTCCATTTACGACGAAAACCCAACGTTCTTCTCTATTTCACTAAATGGCATTGAATTCATATTATTTGCGACCGAATACTACCTAGGTACGATTCACGAATAATTTTCACCCAACTCCCACAGATGTTTTACATTATTTTCACCATAACAGGGAATACTTCATAGTTTTCCACATATTATGACTTTGCATTACTTTGTCACCTCTCTCTATGCTCCACAAAAATAGTATTGAAGTAGGTAGGTTGAGGGGGATATGTAATGCGGCTATATCCTTATGATTTTTTATTAGTAGTCGATTGCACTTTCGCTTATATAAGTAAGCATCATCAGGACTTTGTGGAAGAGTAGCAGTTAACACTAAAAAAGGTCTATACAGGAGTTACTATTATTAGGTTTGTCTAAGTTGAGTTACTTATTGTTAAATTAGGTGTCGGAACATGTGTTGTAGGGACTTACTTTGATATTTGTTAGGAAGTGGACACATCCCTAGTGTGGCACACTTTTTGAGATCCATATTTTCTGGTCTTAGCGGATATTTTGACAGGCCATTGCTTCCATGCATCTGGCTTCTTACGGGGTTCTTATGGATATTTTCTTTAGGAAACTGCAAATAAGGTTGTTGAAAGGTGACACTAGGCGGCTGTGTTGGGGAGGTTAATGATTCTAATGGGTAAGTAAGGGTGCTTACATAGTTTTATGTAGATTCTTGATGGTTCTGGATTTTGGTTGCAGTAAAAATTTCTGCAGTAGATAACTCAATTTTATGTAAAGAAGGGAAGCTCTACTCTACGTATCCCCCTCAACCTACCTACTTCAACCGAAGACAGGCCCAACACACATGATGAAAAATAGTATTGTGTTGTGAAAAAATAAAATAAAAAACCATTCAATTTTAATTACTCAGGTAGTACCTCAGTTCTGTACTCTTGTATATACTAATCGGATAATTCAAGCGGTTTTAACACCGATTTTAGTCACTAATTGTAAGATAGTCCGTGGGGTGGTTCTGGCCCAGACGCTCAATATTTCCAACAAACGAAGTATTTCTAGGTTTATGTTTCGATTATTTCCTTTCTCTCAACATGTACCTAAAACGCTCAATTTCTACCAGTTCATTCTCATGACCTGACGAAGCCACGCCTGAAAATCGGAGTTTTCACCAATCCGCAAAGGACCGGAATCGGCCAAACTACGGACAAAACGGTTGGCGACGTGAAGAGCGTTGATCGATCTTACTTAAGATGAAATGACCCGATTGTCATAAAATAAATAGACTTCGTGAAAGACTTGAAGAACGGATTTCTGGGTCGGGCTGTAGGGATGAAATAGCCTGCCATTCCCCACTCCTCCATGGCATGTCTTCTCTCCTTCTTCCCTTTTTGTTAGTACGTTGGCCCTGGAACCGGTTGTCAAAGGAACCATTTTGATCGATTCTCCAACTTCAACCTCACAAACGCTCCACTCCTCTGCTTTCTTATAATTTTCAGTGTTTATTGGTTCAATCCTCGTTAGCTTCTATGGTTCCTGCTCATTATTGTGATCTGTACTACTCAGTACTAGTATTCATCAGGATGAAGTTTGATTAATTTTGATGCGTACTCTTGCATACAGACTCTTGCATTGACTTAAGGTTTCTGTATGTCTCTGCATTTATTATTAAATAGTCTTAAATTTTAAGACTCATTTTTAATTGATATCCCTCGAAGATATCCAACTTGTTTATTTATTGATCAATTTTTAAAAGAACGAAGAATTATAAACTTATACAAAACATCCTTGGTGCAAAACTTCATGCTCCTATACAAATATTCTTATACAAATATTTTACAAATATACTCATACAAAACATCTTATTTACTTCAGGCAAATAAGGTAGTTTGAACGCTGTAACCGTTCAAAGAACTACTTAACTGTTATTGCTGTGACAACGTGATGCGAATCTATCTACTTGTAATCGTGCGTTAGTATAGTGTGAAACATATTGTTTAGTATTGGATGCATTCCAGGGGACGTCCCATTGGATAAGGATTAGTTAAATTCAACCATTAAGCGATAAAACATTACCTTTCATTACCTAAATATTACCTTTCTAGCTCACAAAATAGTTTCACCAAAATTCGGTGATTACATTTAATGTAATTTAGTTAATATATTGAGGATTTACTTACCATAACATTTTCAGCATTATGAAAGTTCAAAACATGAAATTTTTATATCGGGGAAATGCCTCTTCTCCCATCCATAGCCATAACATTTCTAGCGAAACTAAGGCCTGGGCAAAGTTTTTATCACACACACACATAGACATACACGTATAGTTTTCTTCGCAGATTTGGATTCAGGATGGTGTAAAACGAATTTGTATAGTTATTATTTTGTTTTTAATTGTCTTTGATTGTTGTCTTCCTCCATTCCAGTTTAATCGTGTAAGGACGCCCTAGTCTTACTGTGGACATCCTAAAAAATACAATTGAAAAAGTAAAGTAAACAAACATTTCAGGTTGGATTTTCGTCCGACTGCCATTCCTGGCATTCCTGGCCATTCAGATGTCTTCCAAAGGGAAGATTAGAATTTGTTCTCTTGGTCGTTCTCTGTCGTCTTAGGACGCACGAAAAAACGCCCCCGCGGTGAGACTCGAAATACGACTTACCCACAGTAGCCGGTCCAAGATGGTCGCTAAATGACGCGTGCCGTTGCGACCGTGGTCACAGCTGACCCCCGAAAATACAGGTATACCTACCTATGGCTAATTATTTCAATCGCGACGAAAACAAATAAAATTGGAGCATTTGGGAGCCCGTTCTGACGGTTATTTGTGTGTCTAAATATAACTAAAAAAAGTCAATTACTGCTGTCATGTCCATTTGGGCTGCTCTTGTTGAAATATTTTCTAATTCTGAGATCGATATCACCTCATACGAGAACAAGTTGATAAGAACTGGTTCTCACGTTCCCATAACATAGTAGGTATTTCACTTAGATCAGGTGAAATTGCCTGCTTGGAAAATGAAGTATGCTATGGTGATGATTGTGTTACACTCACTTCTCTTAGTTATTAATCTGATTTCAATATGCAATGTTTTATGTTATGTAAAAAGTATCATTACATGATATGAACAATCTTTCATAATTTCTATATTAAAACTGTGCCCAATTCCTTTTTGTAAAAAAAGCTCAAGTACCTGAGGAAATCTCTGCGTGAAAGAGCAACTTCATACGCTCTGAAATGCATCTATAAACTCCTCCCCGAGGATAGTAGCTCCAAACCAAAGCCGCATCGCCTTCGAAAGCCCGAGGAGAGGCCTCTTGTAAAGAGGTGGGAGCCATTGATGGTCATCCAAGGCCACAAGGTCCTTGGTCTTAAGCCCAGATAATTGTTCTACCGCTTTTATTTATGGCTTATAAATCCCCTTTTCCCCTCCCCGCACAGTTCCCATCGCCTATCTATGAAGAATTACTGCTTAAACGGCTCCGAAGAGGAATCATGTTTCAGATTGCCCAATCAATTCACCTTCTCCCCCCGGGGCTTGGCGATTTCTTTTTGCAACGGGCCTTTTTCGTTGTTTTCTCCTGACTCGAAGTAAATTACGACCCCGAAAGCAACAAAACAAAGAATTAGCTGAGAGTATTTTTCAATTTGATTACGCGTCAGTCATTCCAAACAAGAGATATGCGACTCTAGTTCATTGCACGTTTTCAAACACTCGTTACACGCGTATTTACATACAAGATAATCAATCTACCCACTGGCATCACTGCACCTTTTATTCTTGTGGGATAATATCTGCTTTGGCTCGCGTCTATGCAATCTTCAATCAGCAAGGGGTGGTTCACTCATTATAAAAATTCAATATATCACGTTTTATTTTTACAATTACGCTACTAGCTTCAGGGTGTACTCCAGAGAGGACTCTGAAGAGCGAATCATTAGTGAATCTCACATGGCTAAGGTGGTCATATGATATTTCGATGCAGTTTTTCTCATGAAATGTTCTTTTTCTATTTAATGGTGTATTACAACTGAAAATAATTCATACTTATACGAATAAGTATTGCCTACAATTTTTATTTAACGAGGAATTATGTAGGTAGTTATGATTTTCTGAAAGACCTTACTTAAATTTCCAACTCTGCACTACTAGTCCACAAAGCATTTTATTTGGAAATTTTTTTGTACATCATCGTGATGAAGATTGAGTAAAAACTATCCTTGAGTCAGAATGTGTTCAATATCTCCTGACGGAAGTGCATAAACAGCCGGAGTTGCTTGGCACCACCGAATCGCTGGACTGGCAGATCCTTGTAATAGAGCTTGATGATCAGACGAATGCCTACAGTTGGTTGTTTCCTGCATATTTAGGCAGGGTTCCGTGAACGGTTGTATTCCTAATTGTTGGTGCTTATCATCGTTTTGTATTGACAGAGAGCTCCAAATGTTTACTCTTCAGCTTTTTTGAAATGTTCTGATTTTGAATAATCGTAGCCCACTCGCGGAAATCTTGTTAGTGGACATCTTAGCAGGTACTCTCTGTAAATCCTGAGTAGGGAATAGGTAAAAATAAGGGTTGTTAAATACGCTCTACTTGCGTAATACAGGTAGGCTTCATTTATTTAACAATTTAACCATTTATGAGTTCATCCACGTTCTTTATAGACTGATTACGCGTTTCAATCACTGAGATTATCAACTTATTGGTATCTCTCTAATATAGGCAGTCACCAAGTCTACATCAAAATCATGCTATTGAAAGTATACATCCGCCACGCTCACACTTGTTTATCTATTCCAAACTCATTTGCAAATTGGGATTGCGCGTATCTGCCGTTCAATGGCGTGAAATATCTAATAAAAAAAAAATACATTGCACACGTACCCATTGTTCGATAAACGAGCAGAAAACGGAAGATTGTAAGAACTAGTCGCTATTATGGCACTTAGCTGGGTGTTCAGCACATCGAGGGGGAAAGTTACCGAAATAAGTATGATGTAGTTAGATGAAGTGGAGTAGGAGGGAGGAGGGACTGAGTGAGATAAGGGAGCATTAAGAACGCGTTTCCAAGGCAACCGTATCATCTAAGGTGGGTTCCCTTATCACCAAGACGTAGGATTTACGTCGTTTGTTAGGAAGCCGGCAGGAGGCGGTCGTTGCGAAGGCACGACACCCCCGAACGATTTCCCCTCTTTCTCCCAGAGATTATTTCTCTACAGGGAGCGACGAAGAGGGTGAATAGGTGAAATGTGAGACTGCCTTTAATGTAAATTTGATATCGTTTGGGAGCGCTAATGGGCCATGGACTTGTATGGACAACTCGTTATGGAGGTCTCCGAAAGGCCGGGACGCCAACATCGTACGTCTCTCGGTCTGATATAGGTTGGATAAATTGTGGTTCTCTCCATCCCCCGATACCGTGCGAGTTATACGCCGCTGTATAGTCTTTCCGCCGGGTCAGGGATTCCATTTTAGTGCCTACCCCTTGTTTTCGAGGAATTATCAGAGTCCCGTATTTATTAATGAAGAACTAATTGGATGAGGAGGCAATTAGCGTCTTTGCGACACACCTGGTGGGTGATATGTTGAATTGCTGATTACCTCAATGAGCTCTATATCTAAACGATGAATCCAATAATAATTACAATTTATCTCTTCGCACGAATCACTAATGATAGTAGGTCAGTGTTGTCAACATGCGGCCACCAAACCCCCCTGAGGCAACCTCGAAAAACCCCCAAATCCCCAATAAAAAGAAAAACCCTGAAAATCAAGGATGAAATGAAAATACCAATGAATACAATACAATTATTTTATTAGCAACGTGTGGTTTTAGGCCATATAGGTTGAAAAACACAAAAAACATTTTATAAAAAACTGGTTTCTTCAGTACAGGTAGGGTACTTTTATTGTACAAAAAATCAAGATATACAGTGAGGTCGTATTCGACCCCCGTCTCTAAAACCTCCTCAATTTCTTCAAAACTTTAAGTTTGCTCGTAGTAACGAGCTCGAACTGACGAATAAACTTCAAGAAATTATCAAAGTGTGAGCTTGCGAAAGATCAAACCAGAGCAGAGACAAACGACAAGCGGGCAAGCATGACTGAGAACAACTGAGAAGACTCAACCAAGGTGGTAGTAGTGACTCCAAAATTATAGTACCATTGAGCCCACGATATACACTGGTAAATTCGGTGAAGTTTGTCACTCCATTGGGTACATTACCTGCTGCTATTTTAATTGCTGATTCATTTTCATTCCCCCCAAACTCGTCGATAAAAACCCCCAAAAGATCCCCCCCCCCCCAATCACCCTTTCAAGAAAAAAACCCAAATTTGGGGGGAAACTCCCAACTTGGCAACACTGTATTAGGTACCACCAAACTCAAAAAAGATACCGAAACAAAGGAACTCTCATAGGCATCTAGAACAGGTGATATGAGCCATAAATCATCCAAATATGACTTCTATTTTTTGGTCTATTATTTTCAATAATGAACCTTTGGAATCTACCAAGAAAAAAAAATTTTTAACACCCCCTCAAAATTTGATGGTTTACGTTTCAAGGTACGTAGAATCCAAAAATCGAATAAAAATTTGGCCGTCCGTCCGCCGTCCGCGGCACTTTTGCCACTTAGCATTGACCGATTTTGATGAAATTTGGTATGTAGGCTCCATTTTGGGTCTGGTTGTGCCCCGAAGATTTTGGTTGATGTAGGTCACTTCTAAGGGATCCAAAACCAATTTTGAAATTTTGAAAACGCCCTAACTCAAAGAATTTTGATATAAAGGTATTTTTTCTTCAATTTAAGATTCTATAGAATTTTTAGAATTTTTTGAGACCACCCGGAGCTCTGTAGGACAAACCGTTCGCTCACTACGAGAATTTAAAGTTTGGACGCACGATAAATCGGAAACACGTGTGTGAATCGCAAAAGAGGCCTAATCTCCGTTCAAATTAAAGCTGACCGTAATGCGATCGATGTTTTTCTTCATGTTGGATGGTTGGTGGCTTTGCAGACGAGTGATCTAAATAGACAAATAAAAAATAATAAACCATTGTGTAATAATTTGCAGCGTTTTTAAATCTATTTCATTTGAATAAAAAATTATCAATAATGAATGGATTCACTTAAAATCTACCTAAAACGATTTAGTTAATGCCAGAAGGAATATCAGATAGGTAGGTACATACTATTTGAATTTCTCCGGTTTCGGGGATTCTGATCTTTTCCTTCAAAGTTGGAAACCATCATTTTCAATTTTGTGATTTGGAAAACCTGTTTCTGCCTTACAAACAGAGCCCTCCAGAACAATTGGTTCTATGTCTGAAGTGGATACACTAATGGTCCAATTCATAGTTTCCATTCACAATGATGTTCTCAGGAATGGTGTGGGTAAAGCTCTAGAATGTAAGATATTCAGGTCAATTAGGTAAAGTTATGATTGCATAAGATGCAATGAATATTATTCATCTCGATTTTATGGTCAGATTTTCACCAAAATTAGAACGTATAAATGGAGGACAATTAGTATGATACCTCAATAATATTCATGGAAATATTGTGGATTCCTTTTCTATCCTAGCCTCATTGCATTTGCTGAACTGAATGGTTATCGCACTTATTACATTGATGATGTACATTATCATTTTTACCACAAACATAATTTCCAAACCTCAAAATCACTGCTTTAGAAAAAGGAGGACATGTATTATACATGTCCTCTTTATGTACATCTATTAGATACTCTGTAATAGAGTAGGTATCTAATAGATTGTATCTGATACATTTTTGAACCCAAAATATGAACAACAAACCAATCTAGAAACTAATCAGGGTTTACAGCAGTACATAGTGTGTTCGAAACAATCTATTTTAAAATGTCGACTGCCATATTAATAAGAAGCATACATTTATCATCAGATAATATTGCTAAAAAAATTATTATCATGAGAAAAATACAACGTTGTTAGTGCTTATGAAATATTTACAAATAAATACTTTGTGGCAGATAGGTATCTACATTAGGTGTAGTTTTACAGTGTGCAAGGGTTCTTAACAACATTACTATTATAAGCACGTAAGTAATGTTGTAGCACCCCCAAAATATCACTACCAATAATTACCGCAGTGTTTTGGTGATAGTAAGGCAACCGGAAACAATAATTTGTTATTTACCTACTAAAGTCTCACAGAAACTCACGCTCTCTACACAATATATTACGCTGTAAACATGATGTAAAACACAACAATGAATAGAAAACTTCCTAAGGAACAGCATAGCAGAAAGGCACTTCTCGGAGTGATTAGTTGATTCACTCAACACCCACCCTAACGGAGCGCTAGTGCGTGGATGGATTGTTGGAGGGGAGGCCATATTGGTTACGATGGAGGGGGTAGGCTGTCATGGAAGGTGGGAGGAGTATCCTCGAGAGGGGATGTGGCGGTCGAGTGGGGATTGAGCCATGGTTGCCTGGAGCTCTGGAGGGGATTTGTGCTCCCACTCCCGAGTTCCTGGTTTCTTCGCTTAGATCCACAATGGTTTCACATCTCCATGAGATGGTTCATATTGTGTTACCGCACACTCTCATTCTCTAGTTATGTTCTAAGGGTATACAAACATTTTAGGCATTACAGTAACATCTAACTGTACAGTTTCGTCAGTATGGGTACAGTAAGGGTTGCGATTTTGAGTGACAACAATACTCTAGAAAGTGGTCCATAGTACGTATTCCAATTCGAATAAAGAAAGTGGCTTGAAAAATATCTACACTACATCTAGAATTGAAAAAGGTCTATTGCTGCATCAGCCTCTACAGTTTTATATGTTATTTATTTATTTGTTCTATTGACCATAAATTAAATTCAAATTACCATGGAAAGAAATAGCCACCATAGTGCTAAGTATTGACTTTCCACAACTAAGAGCACCAGGATTATGATAGGCACTCCAGTGTATTTTTTGAGACATTGTTGTCTATTTGAAACATTCACGAAAGTAAAATTGATGCAATGGAATGGGAAACCAAAAAAAAAAAAAAAAAAGATTCCTGCTATTTTAAAGCTTGTTAAATTTTGTGGAGTCGTGAAATGTTGATGTACATTGTTGGTAGAATCGACTCAAGATTTTTCTCTTTCTGATGTATAAAGAGAAGCCTTGATTTTGGTGAAAGAGACGGATAGAAAGGACTTGAGAAAAAATAATTTTTTGTATTAAGGTATTGTGATAATCTTATATTATTATAATAAATTACATTATAATTATATTATAATATAATTATAATAAATATTGTATAGTTTAGGTATAGGTTTTTGCCCGGTTTAATTTGCCTAGTATTGTTTTTGTTTTTAAATTATCGACTATTCTCTTTGTTAAATCACTTGTTTTTTTTTTTAAATCCTGGAGATGCTGGGAAGCTTAGCCAGTGAAATTTAGCTAAATAAATTAAAAAACCAACGTCTTGCCTTTTTCTTACTGAAAGGGGGCCTTGAGTCGATTCGACCAACAATGTAAATTTTAAAGA
Source organism: Apolygus lucorum (assembly GCA_009739505.2). NCBI lineage: Eukaryota > Metazoa > Arthropoda > Insecta > Hemiptera > Miridae > Apolygus > Apolygus lucorum. The sequence goes on from CM019182.2 coordinate 13,057,714, forward strand.
TTTGTCCAAAAGCCTCATGACACAAGCCAACCCTCCAAGCGCCACATCGATACAATACAATCCGGCGCCGGATAGGATAAGCCCGCCGTGTGGACTCTCCTTTGTATCTAATCCTAAATTTGTCTGAGATTTGAAATTTGAGTGCTCCAGCCTTTTTGTGTAAAATGGACAGTTGTCGCATTGTCATTTCGTGTCAGAGATAACGTTTATTGTTCATAGTTTCCTCGGTATTTTAAGGTAGTTCATTCTCTCACGGATAATTGCTACGGTTCTTCTTTTTCTCGAAGTAGAGGCGCTATATATAAGAGTGGTTGAGAATATGAATCTACTTTATACCCTTCATTTTTTTCGTAAATAAATATAGCACGTCCCCTCCAACACGTTACGGCTGTACCAGCTGTAGTCTAGTATGGACGGTGAATGGTGGAAAAAGCCTCTTGCAGTGAAATACGACAAGTCTTACCTTCTCTCTCTCCCAGTGTAAATATTCCTTATACTAAATGCCTCTACAGACCCATAAAGCTGTACGGACTTGAGCCGGAGTTATGGGATCTGGTGCTCCCTACAGAAAATCTCCCTTCCTTGAATCTCCACATTCTCCTTCAGAGCAGAATCGTATTGTAAATGCTTGATACTATCGAATACGTTATCTCAACGTTCTGCTCGTCGTTTCTTCTATTAATGCGATGTTTATGATGTAGTTACGGTTAGCAGAAGCTGGCACGCTACCAGTAGGTTTGATTTTCTGGAGTTATTTCTTAAAGCAGGGTGTCCAGCGATCTGGGAAACCGGGAATACTCAGGAATTTAATTTTTTTTTCGAAAAACCCTGGAAAAAGCCATAGCACCAAACCTTTTAGTAGAAAGTTCCGGCAGTCTGAAGGGGAAATGTTTTAGTACGGAAAAATACTCAGACATGAAAATTTGACTTAGTAGGTGGTAATTTTATTCCGTCAAACTAGCCATAATAGATTGGAAATCACAAAAATATGGTATAACCGGAGTAGTCTTTTTCAAATATAGATGTCCCAAATGTAAAAAAATTGGTCAACTATAATGTTAAATATAGATAAAAATAATCTAAAATTTTAATTTCTATAAAAAACTAGACACTTTTATACTTTTGTTATTAAAATTTATAATGCCACTGAAATCGTTTAATTTGTTTTTCGAAAATTTTCTGGAAGTATTCATTAGGGTACACCTGCAGCTAATAAATTAATGTTAACCCGCACCGCGTGAATTTCTCAACTACTCAGATTCTGGTTACCTAATGTCAACGTTCATTCCCGACTTTTTCGAACAATCGAAGGTGAAAACAAGCCTTTGAAGTGGTCGTTTCTCTAGAGTAATCCTACAAGTTTTGATGAATTTAATGTTAATTATCGACTTTATCCAAGAATCATAGTCTCTGTTGTGCCTGTTTTGAAATGTCAGCAATGAGCAAAACTATTCGAAGTTATTCTTCTATTTCGATTAAATATTCAGGATTTGAGCTAATTGGGTTGCAGACGGTCCCCTATGAAAATATTCACCCTCTGACTGGTAGCCAATTCTTCAGTTTCCATCCAATTTCGATGAAATTTTTAGGGATTGTGCGGATTGGAGTGTAGATGAAAATCATCGCCCTGACGGTACTTATAGATAGATGTTTTGTGATAAACTAAGTACTATATTTTCATTGCTTTTTCATTTCAAAATGTCCTTAAAAACCTGAATTTGGAGAAATTATGATCACATTTATCTATATTCTAAATGATTCAGAACCCTGGAAAAAGTCGAAAATTGACCCTAGAAAACCTGTAATACTCAAGGAATTTTTTTAGGGGAATCGCTGGACACCCTGTAGAGGTATCCTCACCGGGAAGATGTTCTAGATGAAAACGTAAACGTACCTATTCGGTTTAATAAATGGTTTTTTTTAAACAATGAAAGTCCTTTTTTCGGTTTCCAATCGCTTTATTGCGCTTTCAACATCTCTCTGCTTGTCATTTTCAGCACATGCAGTCATCTGTAGTAGGTAGTGCCTACTTGTGCTCTTCACAGAAAACTCATCCTCTTGCTGATGTATTGAAAATGACAACCAGAGGGTTGTTGAAAGCGCAATAAAGCAATTGGAAACCGAAAAAAGGACTTTAATTGTAAAAAAAAAAAAAAACATTTATTTGAAAAAAGAAAAAGTCCTCAACCACAAGATGCTATTTGGTTTACTTATAGTAGGTACAAGTACGCAACGCTTCTAAGGGACTGTTGAGCGAATACCCTGGAAGTGTGAATTGTAATTGAGTGTCATTCTGCCACGGTTAATCCATCAGTTAAGTGCAAGAAGGACATAAGGACGAAACACCATGATATTTTTACTATCAAGCCTTTCACGTTACGATTTTTCATCTTGGTCACGTTGAAACCTGCTTTCATCGTATTTTTTTTCTAGGCCTATTAACGATTTCAGCACAGTTTGAAATGTAAATTTGGTAAATGTATTTTGTAAATTTTGTAAATTTGGTTAATGTATTTTGTTTGAAATTTAAAAAGGTAAATATAAATTTTCTTTAGTATGACAGGCTGAATAGTTGTACTGAAGCCAATAAAATTATTTAAAAAAAAAGATTTCATCACAAAAACTGATTGACATTTAGCTAGTCGCCATCATAGGCTGACTGCTGTGTGAGTAAACGTGATTGCTAGTCGTTTCATTATTGTAAACATTTTTTCTACCTGATTCATTGGTTTCATGTTTACTTTTCTCTACGCTTACGAAATAGAGAAAGGGAGTTCAGCTGCACTCAAATTACTGTTGCTACCATCCTCCTGCTCAAATGGTGAATCCCTGAAAAGAACCACCTACAGATTTGGAGATGATATATGTCCCAATGTTATTCAATTCACTTCTAGTTATGGTATTTGCTAAAGTTGAAGACAGTTGAAGATTTTCTCGTGAAGAAAAGGCCTTTATTCCCCTTGGACGCTGTCAGTAAGTGAGTTGGTACGAGAAAAAAGGTCCTAAAGTTTGCAAGAAGAAAACCATCCTTCCGTCGTACAGTTCCACATTGCATGATTTGGAATTATGGTTTTTAAATTGAAGACATTGGGTAGGCTTAATAAACAGGTGAAAAGATCATGATTGTAAGAGTTGAATTAGCCAAAATCTCTGTCGAGTCGAGAACTGATAGATTTATTCTCGGACTGATGCTTTTCTCCTGGGCTCTATACGATTCAATGTACACGGCTCACAGTTTGTACCCAAGAACCCAAGAGAAGTGGGAAAACAATGACAACATCATAATGATCTTTTGTATCACAAATACACGTAGTTAATTCTTCAAGTAAGTCAAACTGCATAACAGCTGGTCTAGCGAAGTCATTATGTACTCCATATTCTAACCAATCAGATTTCATGACTATTTGGTACATTTTTTTTTCATTTTGATTTTCGAATCAAGTTTTCATGATTCGCACGGTCCCCCTTGGGGTTGTAGGTGCTTCTGCCGCAATGTTGAATTTGTGTTTCTCTCTCAGTTTGATAGGATATCAATGTGTTGAGATGTTGATGATCATTCCATGGGCCTGAGGTACGTTCTTATATTCAAGTTAGGAAGTTATCGCCAGCAGCTACCTCTACTCCTTCCTTACTACTCAAATCGTGGGGGTACACTCCGCTCCGATAAAGATTCGAGAAGTCCTTTGGCTGCTCTGAACGGATTTTTATTCGAGACTGTACAACAGGATTCCGAGAAGCTCCTTCTCCCCTAACCTGGTGCTCCCCTCTTCAGGACACCACCCGTGTGGCCACTCCCTCCTCGGGAGAAGGCCCTCGAGCTAATGGCTGTTGAACATGGGAAGACGAGCTGAAAATAGGACACAAATGAAGCTATAAAAACACTTCTATTGAGCGTGTTATAGGAGCCTTTGATTTGAGGTCATCATAATATGACAACTTATAGGAGCCTTTGATTTGAGGTCATCATAATATGACAACTGAAGGAGCTTAAAGGATCCAAAAAGTATCTTACCTTCTCATCTCCATTTAGCTCAAACAAAGAAAATGGTGAGCTCTTTCACTATTCACAATGATTATAAACAGGTGGCGAGGCTCCAGATTGGTATGTTATTTTAAAGAATAAATCAGAATTTCCACTTGGAATTTTACACTGAAAAATAAATGTTGGGAAAAGTGGGGCTTCTTGATTGTTTATCATACATTGTGACGATTAGGTTTTGCAGAACATAACATGCTAGTTGAAATTTCAACTCAATTGTATATTTCCACATGTCCCGGTCAATTCCTAAATGTCAAACTAAGAAGTTTGAACGGACGTCAACCAGTTGGAGAACAAAATACTTCTTGTTGATGTTCATGTATTTGGTAACCTAAGAAGATGTTCGTGAATATCATTTTCCATGAAATGAATTCTTTTTATTCACACTTTCGGTATCATTTAAGGATATTTATTTTTAAACCTCTCTCTGTTGTAAAAATATCAAAATAGTCCCAAAAAAAATAAATTAGGATTTTTATTAGTATCGGTCTTAGTGTACAAGTAAGTTTGTGATTTCATGTAGTTTCCACTTCCAATAATAATTACTGTAAATTAGAATTTTAGATTTTTGGCAACATGATTGAATTTAGCACTTCCAAAAACCTCATTCCAATTTTCAGTTGAAAAATCCGAGTAGTTCAATAGAAATGATCGAATTGAATTGAATAAGAACGGAAGACGTCATTGGTGAATTATCTCCCTCCCATCCGTTTCCCATCGAAGGGAACAAGAGAAATTTAGGTAATTCTTTACCGTTTCACTAGCTTCAAGTCGTTTCCAATCCGCCATATTGCACTTTTTTTTAGAAAAAAACCCTCCGTTTTGTCTATAATTTGGTAATGTTAATAGATATTCAAATGTCGAGTGAAAATGGGTTACTTAGTATGTATCTGAGGATGTGTTAGTTGACCACCGGTTTGATTCCAAAAGGTACTAAAGACCATTTTTTCGAAATTGAGTTAACACTTCCCCAGAGTTTCATGGGGGTAGTTCTTCACAAAAATAAATTCGTTTTTGAGCAAAAGATAATCTATTCCCTTGAAAAACGAGGGTGAATATTCCGTTTCATTTCAAAAGGTTGTATATATCCAACGGACTCTTATCCGTTTGGTTTCAATAAGTACTACATCCACTTCGTTAGATTTCAAAAAGTACTAACGCCACGTTTTGTTTCAAAAAGTACTATATCCATAAACCTGATATTTTAAAACTCGTTCAAAATTATTTTAACTTTGAACTAAGTAATTTGCTTTTTTTCCAAAAAATATTTATTATAATTAAGAAACACATCAAAAATAACACAATTGGCTTATAGCACGTTTTTCGGGTCGATTTAGTTTTTGCCGTTTCTCTCACGTTTGACCGGGTATAGTACCTTTTGGAATCAAGCTCCACAATTGTTAAGTTTGTCTGGATCAGCGCATCTGATCCTGCAGTACTGAAGCAGCTCTTGACAGGTTATAATATAACCTCATCATATTATGATGAATCCAGCTTCTCAAAATCTATACAAGAAGCGTAGGTATTAAAGGTCTTCTCCATCACGTAAATGTTGATAAGAAGGCGAGTTCAATAATATTGAACTGAACTATATTATAATCTCTTTCTTCACACCCGCTTATAAAGAAAAAACCCATCTTTTAATCTCTATTATCGAATTATTTATATTATTTTTATATTATTAAAGGTTAGCGCAGTCGGTTTGGTTGTGATTGTGATGTGTTCTGAAGACGACCGCTTCATTCTAGACTCAATCCAAATCAGCGCTGGATTAGCAATGTTTCTATATTGGGTACTTTTGATGTATGGACAGTATGTGCGTGTAACCTCATGCTCATCAAAAATACATACTCATTGTGGATTTATGTCAATTGATTTCGGATTGATGCCACCCGGCAAACAGTATTCCCAAAGTAGAGGAATCAACTACAGACCAAAACAGGATCTGGTAACTCGTAACGGTTGGCTAGTAAAAGAAGGTGCGACCTCCTGCAGTGAGGAAGAAGTTCGTTAAGTAGAGAAAAAGAACATAAAGCTGCCAAGCTCAGTCTCCCCATTAACTCGACACTCACGCCGCGAGGCGGTTGCTAGACGTTTGCTGGCTACTAATTTTCAATCATTGCGTTTCTCTATGAATCAAGGAAGCTATATTTTAAATGAATTTCTAGTGCTGGATAGCGGTAAGTAATATCGAAGTGGAGGTAATACAGTACAGACCTATAATTACAGTAGTCAACAAGCTCTCTACAACTACTGGCCTCTGATGTATCTAGGTTATATATCTGTTTTCGTGTTGAGCCTGAAATGAGGTTCTATAAGTGATGACTCCAAGGAAAATGTTGAGTACAAATACTTCACTTTCTGGAAGGTACGTCAATTTCTCGTTTCGCTAGGCTGACAGAACATGCGGCAATCTGAAATGACGAGTGATATATACCACACTACGATATTGTATTCAGGGGATGTAGAGGTCATTACTGCATAGACATGTTATCAACATATATATTATTCTAGCTGATATTACAATTTGCTAGAACCGTCCTGATTCCTTTGAATTGTCATTGTCACGGTCAATACTTCGCTGAGTTATAATAATAAGACAATAAATACTTACCTTGTTATTTAATATATAATGTATATAATATACAATAACAAGATGATATTATTATCTTGTCATATTAATCCATACATGTCGTAATTTATCCTGTCTTATCAATCGATATCTACCTGGTGATATTTTAACTGTTATGTACCAATCAATACCTGTTAATATTTGACCTATTATGTTTCAATCTATATCTGGTGGTATTTGACCTGTTACATCAATCATATCTGGTGATGTTTATCCAGTCGTATCAATCGTTACCTACCTGGTAACATTTGGCTGTTATATCAATCAATACATGACAATGGTTAACGTATTATATCAATCTATGCCTGATAATATTTGACCTATTATGTATCAATCAATATCATTATCTATACCTGGTGGTACTTATTTGACTTATTATACCTACTAATCGTTACGTGATGATATTTAACTTGCTATATCAATCGATTCATATCAATATTCACTCCGTTATATTCTGTATCAGCCGAGTGGTTTTCTGTTCTCTGTTATCAATACCTGTAAAAATATGATTCAACCTACCTATGCCTGTCATTGTTCAAGTGTTTGCTAAGTTCCACGCTTATTTTTGTATTCAATACGTTGGCTTGGTAGTGTGGATCAAAGTCCAAGTTGAATACCTTCTAAGTTCTTTGAGTAATTTACGGTATGCATATCAAGCCATTAAGTATTTGACGCTTCATGAATGCTGAAACATGTGTGTGCTCTGTTAGGTTTGTTAGTTAACTAATAGGTTTTGGAATTTGGGACACCAACTGAAGAGTCTTAGATGTCGTAATTATACATATAACCAGGCTTTTAAATTTTTGCTTCCGAGTCTACCAAGGTAGCGGAAGCTTTGTTTTCACTTTTCAAGGACGAAAAAAAAAAGTTCTCCAAAATCAAAATTTTCACTCGCGTTTTGCGTTTTAGACCTTTCTGAACAATTTTGCTTCCGTGTCTGTCTGTCTGTCTGTCTGTCTGTCTGTCTGTGTGTCTGTCATGAATTCCTTGTAACGCGCATAACTATACGAAGTTATTGTCCAATTTCTATGAAATTTTCAGGGATTGTGCGGGTTGGTGTGTAGACGGTCCCCTATGAAAATCATCATCCCCGGACTGATAGGAGCGACTGCGCATGCGCAAACGTGAATTCCTTGTAACAGCCATAACTTCTACATTTTCCATCCGATTTCAATGAAATTTTCAGAGATGTTACAGATTAGTATTTAAATAGTCCCCTATGAAAATCATCACCTTCGGACTGATAGTAGCCACTGCGCATGCGCAAACGTGATTTTCCTTGTAACAGCCATAACTTCCACATTTTCCACCCGATTTCGATGAAATCTTCAGGTATTATGCAGATTAGGTTGTAGATGGTCCCCTATGGAAATCACCACCTTCGGACTGATAGAAACGACTGCGCATGCGAAAACGTGAATTCCTTGTAACGGCCATAACTTCTACATTTTCCATCCGAATTCGATGAAATTTTCAGGGATGTTACAGATTGGTATTTAAATGGTTCCCTATGAAAATCACCACCTTCGGACAGATAGTAGCCACTGCGCATGCGCAAACGTGAATTTCCTTGTAACGGCCATAACTTCCACATTTTCTACCCGATTTCGATGAAATTTTCAGGGATTATGAGGATTAGGTTGTATATGGTCCCCAATGAAGATCACCACCCTCGGACTGATAGTAGCCTCTGCGCATGCGCATACGTAAAATCCTTGTAACCGCCATAACATTTACATTTTTCATCCGAATTTGATGAAATTTTCTAGGATTGTTCAGATTAGCGTGTAGATGGTCCCCTGTGAGGGTAGTGAAAGGTACTTAGAGATTGGTGTTTTAAGATTAACTACTATGCATCGGATCATCTATATAATCGGGTTATGGTTACGAGGAAGCTATGTGCCACACCCACTTGGCAGACGTTTTTTTTTTTTAAATCCTATTTTATATTCTACCATTTTACTATTTACCAACCAACAACGAATTTCTTAGAGTGGCAAGTCTTTCGGCGTTTCAAACTCACAGCAAAATTTTTAAATCCTGTTGATTATAGTTGGGTCTAGTACGGTTATGTGAAGTAAAATTGAATGTAGGTACACCGGCACATATGGGATGTTTCTTACTTTGGCCAATCACTACCCAGTCGTGAGTGGATGATTCGTGCCGTTGACCGCGCGGCTCATCATTACATCACATCATCCTGATAAAGTGGCAGCTTGTTATCGCTCTGTATCGATTTCTGGATTCTCCTGATCCGCAATTCACGGATAATTTTCTGAGCTCCTAAAATTATCCTGCACCTGATGGAGAGTTTGTTGGTTTGTTTCGAACTCACTTCATCAATGGAATCTGAATGAATCCATCTGCACACATCTAGTTTACAAGGTGAGTTCCAACCTTGATTGACTTCATATAATCTCAGCAGGTCTGTGCTCCTTCATCTTAGCCAGTACCCTAATCACCTCCAATTTTGTCCATAGAAGTGATGACTCTTCCTGAAGAAGTGTATTCCTTGACCTGGTTTGTTGTGGATTGATGGAACTATATTAAAACCCAATTGGTTCGCATACTCACGTTGGATTGGTACTTGAAAAGATTGTATGTGGTCGATGAATTTTTGTTGTAAGTTTGGTGTTATATTGCAAAGTCCTTGGAGTTGATGTTCTGCCCGCAATTCGTTTGGTGGAGTCATTTTGGGAGTAGTTTTGGCGAGCCATTGGGTACTTTGAAGGCGCTAAAATTGTGAGTAGTATTATGAGTCACGACAGTCCAAAATTTGGACTCCAAATATGTTTACTTCGACTGTTGAAGGTTAGTACTGGAAACTGCACCCCTCCCCTCCCACGAATCCCATCAAGAAACCACAATTACCTCACAAATCTGCCTCGTTGATTAACTGGCAACTCTCCATCGTGTTACAGTCATTATTATATTTAAGGTTCCCAAATCAAAGGCATTTAGGATGAACATGTAAATTATAAACTATGTCGTCCCAAGTATTATAATCTATAAATTGGTTCAAATGACATTCATGTTGACGAAATAGACCAGTTCCTGAATACTCTCCATATTGCATATCACAGAAAATTATGGTGCCCAATGATAACGTTCAACGAATTTCAACTTACTGGTAATTTCATGGAAACCGCTGAAAATTACTTATCATTGGCTTAGTACGTATACCTATTAGTTATATAGCATAGTCCTAAGCTTTGCTGCTCACTCTATTGATGTATTGAAATGTATCTCTTTACTGGAAATGATTGAATGCTCCTTTCGGAAGATATGAAAATTAGAGGACTCGGAGCGTCGCAGCGGCCTCCCTTGATATACCTAGTTGACAGCAGAAGTTCGATAAACGCCCAAGCTGTAACCAATGGTGCGAGATATTGTTAAAGAAATTTACATATTCATCAAGATATTTGTTGGTTATAGTAATTAATTTTAGAGTTGGAGCAATTACTTATCTTACAATTAATATTATTCAATTAACTACTCGAATATTTATTCAATTAAAATTTTACTTATTTATTTCATACACACATATTTATATGATTGGTTTGGTTGCTTGGCTTAGGTGGAGTGTTTAGTCGTTATCGCTACCTATATACCTACCAGATGTATTTCATGAATAGTAAATTACTATTAAATATTGACATGAGAATTTGAAATGGAAATGAACACGGCAATCATACGGTAAAACAAAAACTGGAGTTTGATAAGGGGCAAACCAAAAACAAAATAAAAATGTGAAACGGAGAGAGGTTCAGGAACGAGGATAGATTTTAATAATAAAATGGAATCCACCTCAGTTCAGGTTTATGCATATACATCTAATAGGTGTGATTAGTTTGGTGAGGACGCGGTCTTTTTGATTTCTTATGAGTCGAGAAGCAACACGAAGATGAAGAGCGAAGACGAAGATAGAAAATAAAGAGAAGAAGGGGAGTGAATTCAGGTGGAGAAGGGCTCTGTTCAGCAGATTGGATACAATTTGAAGCGATTATCATGATAACATCTCCCCTTCCCCCTCTACCTTCACCTCTGTTCGTCACTCCGGGTGAGGCACCGACAGACACTTGCTCTGAGCCACCTTGAAATATTCATAAACCAGATCCTTCATCAAAACACGCACTGACTGCTCCCAGAGGGGTTTTCGATGAAATTACAATTATTAGTAGGATGTGATGGAAAAAAAGTAGGAAAAAATGTTCCTTCTTTGATCGGGTCGAGAATTATATGCTTGAGCACAAATGCTACCGATCGTTTCATAATTTATATGAAATTAAAATAAATACAGGTTAAACTGAATCAGAAAACTCCATAAAAAATTCGTATTCTGAATTACCTGTACAGTACAGCTCATCCCTATGACCTGCCCTAGGTACCAAGATCAAGTACAGAGTAAGCTTTGGTTCTTTGTGTGCCCGTAAAGGTCCACTTATCTGCATATCAAGGCCTCATTATGTCAGTGGTATCATTAATTATCCGAGAAATTGTTTGTAGCATGAAAAGTCCCCAGAAGTTTACTAGACCAAAATACAAAAAGCAAGTGTTAAGTTGGCTAGTTACAGAAGGGTGCTTTAGATGCGAAAGGCTATTAAACAGCATATATGTATAGGAGACTATTTAAGTTTAGAGATTATTAAAGTTAGAGAATATTAAAGTAAGTTAGTATATGTTGGAGATTATCAAAATGCGTCCTTAATTCTGTCCAATCATGTATTGTTTATTAATTTACTTATTACTGTAATTGTATAGTAGACATCAATTTATTTACCGATATGGAGCGATTTTGCAAAGATCCTACCCTACAACACGGGCCAAGCCTAATGTCGGGTAGGAAATCTGAGCAAATTGCATCCCTTCATGCATTTATATTATTGTAAAAGTGTACAAAATGGCGAAAATAAACATATCTATCTATCTATCTATCATTAGGCCTTGTTTTGTTTGTGGAGTATTATACAGCGGGAGTTTTGGAAATCTTCTGTTTGCAAAAAAAATGTCTTTGATGAAGCTTGTCTATGCCAAACTCCTCTTTCAGCCAGCGTTCTTTCTTCTTTCTGAAGAACTCCCCTCAAAGACGAAAGCGACACATCAAGGAAAAAATGTGCCAAGTTGGTCTGCCACATAGCTTCCTTGTATCTATAATAGCTACAATTGTATAGATGACCTGAAACCTTCAATCTCCATGTACCTTCCACTACCGTACAAATGTGATGATCATATGACAAATTGTAGGGAACCATCCAGAATCTCAACTACACAAACATTGAAAATCCCAACGAAATTGAATGGAAACTTATAGTTATGATTATTAAGGATTCCTTGTTGACACAGGCGTTATGGTTATTAATGATCCGATCTTGATGAAATTGATGAAATACCGTCTTATATCCCAACAACACAATCCCTAAAAAAAAAACTTCATTTCGGACAGTAGGTAGCTCCTTAAACTTATAGGTATGACTGTTACATGGATTTGGGGACTTACGACCGGTAGACAGACAGACACGGAACTAAAATTGTTCAGGAAAGTTTAAAACGTAAAATGCAAATGGAAATTTGATTTTAGAGGCCTTCTTTTCCAATTCTCAATAAGTCAAATCGGTGTTTCCGCTACCTAACAAAATAGACGAATTATCAACAGGCCCGGTTTTACTCTGAAAGAGGCCCTTGACTTACTGACTGCAGATGTTCAGATTACCATTCCTGACGCGATTTATGTTGAACCACCTGGATTCAAGCACTTGACAGACGAGGAGTCAGGTGATGCGGACGAAGGTGGTAAATTTCAGCATTCAGCTTGTATCCAACTCCTCGCTCCAGCTGAATTATTGTATAATAGTGTGAGGTTTGGAGGACCATGTGATGACTCAAATTCAGGACTAGCCAAGGTACCAGTTGACGAGTTTGAGGGTTCCTCAACTCAACCCATCAGAGCTGTTCAGCTGTTGAGAGAAAATCGGGCTTATTTCTTGCGATGGCTGGATAGTGGGATTGTTGCGCTCTCATCCACCGACCAGTGAAAAGATATTCGAAGGTACAGAAGAAGAACATCTTCATTCAACGGCCTCCTGTGATCAGCGAGTACAAGTTTATGGGGGGGGGGGGGGGGGAACAGACCATTGAATGTCATTCCTCTTCCCAATGTGGGAATCGGTTAAGGAGAACTGAGGCCAAGCCTTATGGTCTCCCCCTCTACTGCAAGCAGCAAAGGAAAAGCTCCTCCGGAGAGGGATTGTTCACACAATCAGAGTCGATGCATAATTGCATCTCCCTGTTACTTCTTACAGGTGGAAGCCGCATGTCCTAGCTCATGCTTCCAGACTTTGCGGGTCTGGCGCCCGAGTTTTTGATAATTCGCAAAACTCACATGCCGGGATCCGATTGCCAGGCCAATGATATGGCCATGGCCCTCGGATCCCTACCCAGCACTGCAGAACCCGCACTGCAGCCTGGGTTTTGTTAACCACGGCCCCCGCGAATCCGACCTCAATTGGGGGGCAGACAGGTGGCACTTTGACTTCTGTCAGTGTGCCTGTAGCCTGGGGCTCCCCCCACCCGCGGTACCAGTTTAAGGGAAGGACTGTTGGCCAGTGTGCTGGCACAGCCCGCGCCCCAGAAGCCATGACTGGTCACAGGCCCGGAACAGATAGTCTTAATAGATAGTCTGATCCTACCGCTTTACAGCCTCATAGGATAAGATCCTATCCCGAGCATTACGGGGGCGTGACTGAGGGAGACGGTCCCCAGTTTGTCTACAGGTGTGGACATAGTCCTTGAAGGCTCCACCTGATACTGAGCCCGCACAAGTGCTACCACTTTGACTACGAGTAGTCGGGGAATCGGTTGCAGGCGACAAACAGCCCACAACGTCATTTCATGTGGTGCCCCAAGATGTATAGGCTGGCCCTGCCTACTCCCTATCCATATATAACCCCTCCCATCCCCTGACAACACCCCTCTATGGGGGTTACCCCTCAGAGAATGGGAAGAGTGGCCATCATCCTATCCTACATATGTCCTATCCTACCTATGTCTATCCATCTAATTAAGATAATATATACACCCTATCCTACATACACCCACTTATGAATTAAGATAATATATACACCCTAACCTATTGCCTATATGTACACCCTAACCTAAAGCTATATGTACACCCTAGCTTAGTCCCTACACGCATATGTACACCCTAACTGGTTGTTAGATTGGCAGCCGGCAGCAGGTGCCGCCTGGCCAGTCTAGGGATTGCCTCCATACAAAAGGCCTGCAAGCCATCCAGGGCCTCCCGGCTCCCCACCATACTTGTTGGGGACAAGCCCACGATACCACACCTGATACGCAGCTCCTCGTAGTCAGGGCACTCGAAGAGCACATGTTCCGCCAGCTCTACTCCGCCACACGAGCATGGCGTGTTCTCGACACGGAGCCCCAGGGAGTGTAGCTTGGCAGCAAACTCTCCGTGCCCCACCAGGAACTGGGTGAGTTCATGGGTCGGCACCACCCACCTCATCTCCATCCGAGCATTCACCCGGGGGAAGAACCGGTGAGTGAGTCTCCCAGTTGCCGCCTCATCCCATTCCGTCTGCCAGGCTGACAGGATGGCCGCACCCAACCCTCTCACCCTCTCGCTGCGGGTGAGAGAGGGACTACCAATGCCCGGCTGCACAAGACCAGGTATCTCAAAATCAATATCCTTCCTGATCCTGTACATCGCCCATCTGCGCCACCCTTCGAATCTGACAGGAAGGACCCCCGCCACCACCGGCATGGCTGACGTTGCAGATGTCCGGTAGGCACGGTTGACCTTCAGCAGGGCACGGCGCTGGAATCGCCCTAGACTCGTCCAATGCCTGATGTTCATCAAGTGTGCCCAGGCCTGGACTCCATACAGCAGCACCCCGAGAAACAGGCCCTTATATATAAGAACCAGCTCCCGGTAGCCTACTCCCCATCCAGACCCGGCAAGGCGACACACCTTCATGAACGCGTCCAGAGCTTTCTGTCCAGCCTGCTTAACATGTTCTTCAATCCCCATTCTTTCCCCAAGTGTAATGCCCAGGTACTTGAATGAAGTAACATAGTTAAGCCTCTCACCGCCCACACGAACTATTGGGGGTCTGGCTGCATCCAGCCGACCCTTAAGCAACATAGTTACAGTCTTATGGGCAGCGATGGTGAGCTTGATGGCCTCACACTTTGCAGAGAGCATCCTCATCAGGCCCCCTGCATCCCCTTCGACCGCCGCCCGGCTACTCCCACTCACCAAGAGGACCAGGTCATCAGCGTAAGCTATTACCTCAGCCCTCGAGGCTACCAGAGCCTCAATGACACTATCAAACAGGATGTTCCATAGTCTCGGGCCAAGTACAGATCCCTGCGGGCAACCCTTCGTAAGGCTCTTCCTCGCACAGCCCGACCCCTCCCGGAACTCCACTCGTCGGTCACGAAAGTAATCGAGTATGATGTTGTACCCGGCTGGGGTCACATCACGCCGCAGGAGCTGCATGAGGACAGCAGGCCACCAAACGTTATCGAAGGCACCTCGTATGTCCACGAATACACCGAGGACATACTTGGCTGTCGACTCACCAACCTTTCGCTGGAGCTCCAGGATGGCATCCACTGTGGATCTCCCTTCAACGAATCCGAACTGCCTGTCAGACCCCCGAGCCAAGACAGGTGCCAGCTCCCGCACTATTACCTTCTCAAGCACTTTGCCAGGGATGCTGAGGAGGCAGAGGGGTCGAAGGGCCTTGGGATCAGAAGGATCCCGGTCCCCCCCCTTACGCAGCACACAGAGCCTACCTACCTTCCACGCACTAGGGAAAACCCCTAACCGCAGGCAGGCCCTGTATATCGCCGCATACCAGGGCGCCAGCAGTGGCCACCCCCTGCGTAGCATCTCAGCCTCCACTCTGTCCGGCCCAGGGGCCTTTCCACGCTTCATGGAGTGGACCAGAGTCTTCAACAACAAATCAGAGATCTCTGCCCCATGTTCCATATCTCCATCCCTAATAGCTGGCTCCACCACATGGTCAGTAACCTCACGCACCACCCCCTGGTCCTCCGTCTCCTCCAGCGAATCGTCGGGGAACAGGGCACCAAGAAGATCTCTAGCAGCCTCCTCCCAGCACAGAGGGTTCTCCCCCCGCAGGGCAGAGAGGGTGTATGTCAGTCCACTGTTACGGACAGACCTATACGGTCTCCCCCAGGGTCTTCCAACACCCTCACTGGTCACAAAGTGCCGCCAGTCGTCTCTCCTGGCCTTGCGTACCGCTGTGTCATATCCAGTCTTCAGTACACGCAGCCCCTCCCTCTCCTCTGGAGTGGCTCTTACACCACGCCTCCGCACCCTATTCCTCATCCTGAGTACCGCCTTCTTGCGTCTCTCAAGACTCAGAGACCACCGCAACATCAGAGGCATCGTAACATCAAAACTCCCCAGAGAGAGTTGGCTCAGTACTGTCTAACTACGTATGCATCACCAATGTTGAAACCGGGGCCTTCAAATGCTTCTTTATTTAGCCTATACGTCAAAAGTACCTAAATGTTGACATTCGATTTGATCACAAAGGAATAATTCATTGGGAGGCACAAGAAGATGCGCCTTCGAAAATGTGACAGCAAAGTGCGCTCTATTTGCAAAAAATAAAATGATGTGTATTCCTCATTTTGAGGAGTTCAATTTGAAATCATAAATTACATGAAGCTTTACCGTACGACAGCTTATAAATAACAAGACCAGTTTTTGCAGTATTTATATTGTTTTTTTAGAGGATATTTACCGTTTGTACCTCATGAAATATGTATGAAAAATTTACGCTAAATTGCGTAATTCTTGTTCCATTAACTTTACGCACATTCAACAGATTTATTATTACAAATTAAAGTGAAACTTTAAAAAAACATTTGTTCGACTATTTATTCTACCCTTACCAAGGTTCGCTAATGAATGTTCCTGTAATGCTTCCGGGTCCATATGGATACAGACCAAATTTTCAACGAAACGTTCAAAATTAATTTTTTTTCGAAATTTTTCTCTTAAATTAGAAGTTTGTTCGAGGTCATCCTAAGTACTAAGGTGTGAAAAAATTCTTGAAACACCCGTACTCCTAAGAATCAAATAGCCATTGAACCCGAAACGATTTACCTCAAAAATTGTGGACAGTGTACAATGTTGCGTCTTACCTCATCATTACCTGCCAGTAATCTAAAATAATAATAATACGGTTTCTTATAATGTTTCATCGTAGTAGAGCATCTGTTTTGACATATTCCACACAAATTAAAATGATCTACGCACTCGTTTGTGAGATGTATCGGTTGTTTATGGGTTGGAGAGGCTGGTATGCCTAATATAGCTTCATCTTGTTAGTTGTTTTTGTTGGTCGAGGTCAGATAGATCAGCTCCGTGCGCCTGAACACTCAGCGTTTTTCAATCCCGTCTGGTGCAATTGATGGTATCTCTATGCGCCGTGATACGCCGAGGGTGTTCACCTTCAGATAATGCAACTTGTACAACGTGTCTTACTACTCTCACCCATAATACAAACATTTCGTTTTAGACAGAACTCTTTGCAGCCTAGGCAAGGTTATCATCTATCATCTCCTTACCAATGAATCACTAATCACTCCCTTATCAACTCTATATTTGTGATGACGAGGGGAATACTGATATACATCGTGAAGCAGAAACCAGTTCAAGTAAATACCTCTACATTATTTTTTGAATCATTGATAGACCAACGATGCACTAAAATATTAAAATGACATTAGTTGTCATACAGTTGTTGTAATAAGAATACGGGTAACATGAAATTCATGAAAAATATCTAAGATTCTTCTAAAGAAGCAGGTATGAGCAAAATCAAAATTCAAAATCTGAAACAAAGACAGTTTTTACGTAAACTGAAAGCTGAATTGTTACGTACAAATCGCTTTTTAGGGAAGATCTTATTTCCTACGAGCTTCACTCATTATTGACTAGGGACGATCACACACAATAACCTGCGGGCGGCATACTGTACCGCTGGACGACCTTTTCACTTCATGTGACCGAAAAAAACTTATAGAAGTGAGAGAAAAATCAGCGCTTTCGGGTATGGGTGGTCAGGTTGTTGATGCCCAATCAACGGGAAACCATGGGTATTCGTGAATATTGGAATTCTTAGAGAGTTGCGGAGTAGAGTGTCGCCCCGCAGGTGCCTGAGGATTAATCATTGATTCAGTCAATTTTCAGTCCAATAAATTCAAGTACTGGTTCATCCTGTTAAGTATAACAAAATACAATGGATAGTTTCAGCTAATTATCTCCTCACTCATAGCAATTGGCGAGAAACTCATTTTTGAGCAACCAAGAGTCCATCTGAGTTATAAAACACGTCGTATCACATACCCAAGATTTGATTTGAACGGGAGAAGTTGGAATGCTTAGCTGCCAGTGATGTCATGCATTGATATTTACGGAAATAATGTACCTAAAATGTCTTTGAGTCATACCAATTAAGTTTTTAAATGTAAAGTTTATGGATGGCTATTATTAGCCAGCGAGGTTACCACCTGTGCCTTCATTTTGGGTGCTAAGTACTCAGTAACTAAATTTAGTAGTTTTTGTATGAGTAAATTTGCAGTAAGATGAAAGAAGTGGGAGTGAGAAATGTCAGATGAGTTGAAAGGGTTTTGAACCTTGGCGGGAACATCAAGGGGGTTTCCATGATGGCGGACCTACAGAGAGTTCGAGCATCTCCCGCTAGATGGCAGAGCCATTCTTGTTCCGAGATTTTATCAAATGCCCGTTCGCGCCGTCCGGTCTTCTGCTCCCACACTTATCGCCCATCATTATTTTTGTGACTTACGTACCAATTTTGATCCTATGAAGCATACTTCGATTAAGAAATCATAATTCACTGATTGCTCGTCTATTTACAAGTACATCTGTCTATTTACAATTTCAAACTGTAGGCATATACTACCTAATAGTAGATGATCATAAATACCTATTAGTAAATGATTGGTATCTTCTTACGTAACCATGTTGTTAGATTCGTCCCATTTCAATATAACGAAGCCTAATTGTTATGAACATACCTATAAAACGTCGTACTTGTTGAAAATTATGCCTTAGTGGGTCTCTACAGTACGAGTTTATACGTAGGTACCCAAGTTCACAGTCGGTGTACCTACCATATTATTTAAGTTGATACAGTTACTGTAAGAATACCTACTTTTAATGTTCAATATAAAACCACTGTGCTAGGCTCTCAGTTCAAATTTCGTTAATAAAATGAAATATTGACTTTGAAATCGAACAAGAAAAAATTTTAAACCCCCCCTCAAAATTTGTTGATTTACTTTTCAAGTTAGGCACGTAAAATCCTATGAAGGTACCTATTGTTTTTTTCATAAATTCAGAATAGTATTGAAATTTAAGAATCGAATGAGACCACCCAGAGCCCTGTAGGACCAACCGTTTGCTCCCCAGGAGAACTTAAGGGTTGAAACTATGATAAATCAGAAACACGAGTGTGAATCTCGAAAGAGGCCTAATCTACGTTCAAATATTAGCTGACAAAATGCGATCGTTGTTCGTTTTTCGAGTTGTACTCAGTTTTTCGTCCTTAGCAACCAGTTTTATACCTGGTATAATGCACATTGAGCAGTATCATCGCATAATAATAATTATATATATAGACATGTTTAGACACTACGTAATTGGGTTACAGAACCACTTTATGTACAAAAATAAACGGTAGTGCCAAAAAATTACTGTCATTATAATTAAAGTTTTATATTAAACTTTTAGATTGGTATGCCAATACATCGTCGTTATTCATTCGCTTACTTGTGTATTATTGTAATTTGTTGGGCACTTAATAGCTACCAAGTATCTGAGTACTATCGTCAAGAACCTGCTACCTACTTGTTAGAGGAGTCTCCAAGTTAACCAAGCTGTTTACAAAAATCCCGAACTACCTATATTGATGAAAATTGATTGGGTAGGCAGAGAAGTCTTCACTATGAACAGATTTCATTTCACATCCAAAAAATTCAAAATGGAAATTAGTTTTTTACCGTCCAAAAAATTGAATTGTTCCGATCCGTCATGCAGCAAACTCTGGAATTTATAAAGTGGGCAGAGTGGTTGAGTAATTATGGAAATCTAATTAGGCACCCCCCATCATATAAATTATTGATGAATAGTGTGGTCGGTTGACCTGATACAGGGATTGGCTTTTTAGACATCCCTGTTGTTCCGTCGAGACCAGTTCGGAATTTCAATAACTCGGTGATTACGAAAGTCGATGAACTACTCGTAATATATCAAAGCTTTCACTTCCAATCTGGTTGTTTGGATACGATTTCGATTTGGGTTGATACAATATTACATTTTCGAATATATCAACCAGAATCTAACATGTTATTCTACTGATTGTTTTTATAAACTTCGTCGTTTCAAATCTAGATTGGAAATTCATAAAGTATTATGAAATATCATTGGAATCAAAAATTCTTGGAATTGACGTTTGGGCAACAAGTCGTTTTATTACTATATATTTGGACTGATTCGATAATTTTTTGACGCACAAATCTTACATCGTTTGATCTTACATCGTCTTACAAATCTTAGGGATCGACGGAATTTAAAATCTATTTAATCCTTTAATAATAGTGGAATTAGACGAAAATCATGTCTACTCCATTGTTTCGAGCAATTCTTTAGAGAGAACAAATCCATTTTGCTTCCTCAACCAAAGGCAGAGATTAGTATGAATTCAAGCTAGTGATCAATAACATGTCAGGTCTCCAAAATCAAAATTTTCGAATTTTCGGTCTTACAACTTTTTTTAAGCTACTATCCTTCAAATGTGACCCAAGACGGATCATTACATCCTTAAAAAAAGTTTTAGTCTACAACGATATTAATTTTACTGGACAAATCGGAAGGAACCATGTTACTTGTCAGTCAATATCTCAATCATTTTGATGTTTGTCAATTTAAAAACAATATAGAAGGGCCATAGATAACTACAACGGTAGGTATTAATTTTACTGGACGAATCGGAAGGAACCAATCGTTTTCCAATTTATTGTTATTCTGAGAAACGAATCCTTAATGTCTATTCCAACTAACGTTTCTCTCTACTCCACGAGCCACTTCACAGCATTGAATAGATCGGATTCATGATTGTAGTTAATTATTATAACCTTTTTGAGTAGATACGTTTATTGGTGGTAAAGTCATGTTTCAGCAGTCCTCTGCCGGCTCCTTCAGCCTCATAAAAGTAGTATAATTACTGCCTGCCGGATTTGTTAACATCATCAATTATTGGCGCTATAACAAACATTTTAACTTTTATAGATTAAAGTTTAACCTGTATGTACCTAACGAAAAACACTATAATGAAGAACAAAAAACAAACAAACAACAACAATAGCTATGAAGAACAAGATGATTTTTGTGTTACATAAAACTTTGCGACAAGAAAAGTTAACCCTATTTATACTAAACTTCTTGAACGGAGATTAGGCCTCTTTTGCAATTCATACTCGTGCTTCTGATTTATCGTAATTCCAACTTCTCGTAGGCAGCGAACAGTTTGTCCTACGGAGCTCTGCGTGGTCTCCAAAAATTCTAATATTCTTAAAATTTACTATCTTAAATTGATGGAATAACAATACCTATACATATATCACAATTTTTTTAGCTAGGGCGTTTTCAATATTTCAACCCTTAGATACCGACATCAACCAAAAGCTTCGAGGCATAACTAGACCCCAATTGGAGCCCATATACCAAATTTCAACAAAATCGGTCCATGGGAACTAACGAAAGTGCCGCGTACGGTGGACGGCGGACGGACGGCCAAATTTTTATTCGATTTTTGGATTCTACGTAGATAGGTACCTTGAAACGTAAACCAACAAATTTTTATGGGGGTAATTTTTTTTTTCTTGGACGATTCCACAGGTTCATTATTGAAAATAATAAACCAATATTTTCAATAGGTACCTAATTTTCGTTCTCCTCTCTTGATATGAGTGGTGTTTATAGTATCCTTTCTCTCAGAAGATTCCAAAGTCATCACATTTATTTCCCATAGTTTTGGTTTATATTTTCAATTCAGGTGGAATCGAGGGGATGCCCTGTATTTGGAATAGACCAAAAACGAATTCAACCCCCCTCCTCCCTCAAAGTTTGATGGTATAGGTACATGATATAGGATAATGTACATTTCAAGGTATTTAGAATTTGAAAATAGAATTAAAATAATCCTGTTAACAGGACTGAAGGAAATTTTTTGTTTCTCGTAGGTAGGTAGTGTAATTGTAAAAGAGTCATTCTATCCAGACGGATTATCTATACAGTAAAATAGTAAACTATTGTTCAATAATTTGCAGTGTTTTTCAAGTGGCGGTGAGGCACACATTTGTTTTACGAAGTTTCACGACGGAATAAGTCCTGAATCTCGTATATTCTAATTTCCTGTTAGATTTAGAGTGAGCTCGAACCATCCAGAATTTAATTCTTCGTTCGTCTTCCCGAGTTCAAGAGAAAACAGCTTCAAAAAGTCGTCAAGAAAGCCCGAATAAGTTGTGTTCAAGGGGCGTAACTCATGAATATTCCATATAATTCGCTTTTTCAAGGGTGATTTTTGAATGTATTGAAATTATATTATACAGCTGAATTATCGAGAGCTGCTTAGTTCCCTCACCAATTGCACAAATAAGGAAGAATTAACATTCCAAAAAAAAAACAAAAACAGTTAGTTGGTTTTTCCAGAAAACAAAGTTTTAGTGTTGCGTCAAACCTTGTATTTTCGGAGTGAGTTAAAGATATTATGGGTAATTCTCAGAAAAAGCTCAATCTTCCATGCTCAAACTTTGAGTAAGTGAACCTTTACCAAAAAATTCAAAAAAATTCATGAAGTTTCCTGGGAACATAAAGAAGAATTTGTAATGCAAGACAGAGCTCAATTCACAGTTAATAGTCTCAAATTTCAATTTTGAAAATTTATAGTGCAGCGGTAATGATAACTTGATTTTTTTTCAAGTCGTTGGTATTGAGAATATCGTATTAGTTTCACAATTCTGTTTAAAGAAATTCATGAAGTATCCTGAAAACATAAAGAAGAATTTGTAATGCAAGATAGAGCTGAATTCACAGTTTTTAGTCTCAAATTTCAAATTTGTAAATTTATAGTGCGGCGGTAATGAGAACTAATTTTTTTAAAGTGATGGTAATGAGAAGCGCAGTTGGTATTGAGAATATCGTATTAGTTTCACAATTCTGTTTCTACCTTTCAAGCAATTAGCTTGTCCAGTTGGTTGGATAAGATGATTATATTGAAAAATCTCCATTTCTCTTTTCTATGGATTGATAGGGAGGGAATAAATAAACTGAAATCAATGAAAATCACAGTAGTATCAATGTATTCCAAGTAGGTAAAGAACTGTAAAAAAAAAACACTCAGTTAAATGACATTCAAAAAACTCTTATCAGTCTACAACATAATATATATCAATCTTCAACTCTTTATATTATTTAACTTGACAATTTTGTTAATATTCGTCACATAATTAACTTAATTACATCACAGATTTGTTTCATTAACTGGATAGTAAGTAGGCAAATATTTTTTAAGAAACTCTCGACCATACTCTCTTCTCGTCGATCAGCCTCCCTTTTTTGTTCGCACAACCTTTCAGCTGCGTAAAATGTAGGGCGAGTCATCTGTGAGGGTTACCTAAGGGAAGGATAAGAATTTTTTCATTCTAAGAGCTTAGGGCAGTATGGAGATAATAATATCAGAATTCGAAAGCCTAAAATCGTTTTATTTTTAAAAATTGTCAACTGATACCTAACGTAGAAAATAATATTTATACTTCATCTTTAAAATACTCAACTAACAACATTTTCTCGTTACCACACGCCTATTATCATTACCACCGAACTTTATTAAGTTAGTGGTAATGAGATGGTTTGATGTGTGGTAATGAGAATTCCAAATTTGAGAGCTTGCCATTATCCTTCTGTACATACCATATTCCTCATTCTACGCCGTTTGAGAAGGCAATTAGTGGGCTACAAAAAAATGGGATCTAAAAAAATTAGTCACCAACATTGAAAGAGAATCATTGAACTGTGGTAATGATAACAATAAATGTACGCACCTGACACGTGACCTTAAACAACCGCTCCTGCTTGGCGGGGCCCCCCTAAATGGCGGAGGCGAGTTCCCTGGCGCTCTGCAGTATTGCCACTACGATTCTCGTCGAAAGTTTGCCAAAATGCCCTGTTGGTCGCTATGGGAGGGAAAATCTTGATTCTTGTGCGGTAATGAGATTTTTTTCAGATACACAGTTCATTATCACTTGTTGAACCCCCAAGTAAACTTAAAAATAGAAAAAAGCTGTTTCTGTGGAGATTTGTTGGTAGGCTTCCAATTTCACTGAATCTTTTCAACATAAGGACATTTCCCAAGGCTTGGGAGAGAACTTTCATCAGTAAAACAAAATAGTTACAGGCGGTGGTAATGAGAATTGAGTCTTTCAAGACCCAAAAAAATGCATCCATACCGCAAAAATAAATAGTTTTTTTCAGCGAGAAGCGCAGGGAGTGGTGAGATGAACACAAGGGGAAAGAAAAAAGCAACCATAGGACTAGTTTGTATGGAGAAAACCTCGAGATACACTAGGCTTGAGCTTTCTGTGAGAATCACCCTTATACATACAAATGGAGGCAAAGAACTGTGGTACATCACATACGTCACCAATTTTAATCAGTAAGAACATTAATTTATGTCTAATGATGTACCTTCCTAACCCTAATTATTATTGTATTAAAACTAGATATGAAATGAATCATACTACAGTATTCACTCAGTAAGGATGTAATACAAACTTTCATAAGATGGGCGGAATACTAACTGAATAATGGGCGGCTATCAACTCGCGAGAATTTCTCGTTGGAGGTGGAAGCGTTTCAAGTTTGGCATGTGACCCACGTCCACGGACAGGTCCCGGTCAGGACTTCTTGTATTATTTACCGAGCAAGTCCCTCCCGAAGAACCTCTTCAGCAAATATAACGAGCCGTCCTCGCAGCCTCCTGGAACTGGCTAGTTTTTCTTGAACTTCCTCCTCCTAACAAGCTACCGTCTGCCAGCTTACCTCCTTTTCCCTCTTTGCTCAGTCCACGACAGAACGGCGTTTTTCAAATAAATAAAGAAACCATCCAACAGAAATGGCGGTCTCCTTTTGAGCTACCAGCTTTTGCTTCTGCCTCCTCAAGAAAAACTTCTGGTTCGTTCAAACGCTTGAGATTCTCGGCTCGCGAATCCGTTTGAAAAGAAACACCAAACTCCTCCTGTCGGATGTTCTTTTTTCTCTATATTTAACTTTCCGTGTCCTTTGCGCAGTGAAGGACTTCAAATTGGTCTACCCTAATTGCACTGTTCGTTCATTCCACGGGGAACGGTATCCAAAAGGATTTACAGCGTGTTTTACTTTATGGGAAAGTTGTAAGGTATTTCACAGATCGTGAAACATCAAAGGTCGAGACATTGGTTATCCGTAAAGTTCTCACTTACATGACAAACTTGGAATGTGATATTCTTGTGAAGACCGAGAACAGTAATTATAAAACTAATATAAATAAACAAAATAAATCATGGTTCACACATTATTATGAAGAGAACACTTCAATGTTCGCCAAAACAGAAATATAATTATATTTAATATACCTATTCTTATTTTGCCAAAAATTCGAGTGTTTTCTTCATACCTAATATATGTGTAATGTATGAACCATAAAGTTTTTCATTCTCTCCTGTATACTAAAAAGACGTAAATGGTTTTGCAAATTCAGTGTCGATAATGTTGGGAGGATTCGCTTATCCGAGAGCTATGCAATCCAACTACAGGTAAGAATTTATTATGAAAAAAAAACAAGTAGAGGATGAAATTGTTTTAAATCCCCTAGATCGACAATAGTGTTGTTTTTTCTTCATTTGGACACAGTAATAAACTTTTATAATCACATGAGACCTCCCAGAGCTCTATAGGACCAACCGTCCGTTTCTTCGACTAACCCTGCAAATTATTACTATTATAGATCACCATCCTGCAAAGAACACGCCTTTTTTATTGTCTGTATCTACGAACCATATTTTCGCTCAAGGTTCGCTATCAAGTTTATTTGGACAAAAGGTACTTACCTACCAGTTAAACATCTTTAGCTTGAATCTGTGAGTGCCCTCATTTTCATAACATAATTTGGTTCCTGGATGCTAGGGAAGTACAACAGAGTGACATGAGTCACTATTCGGAGAAAGAAAAGAGATCGAATTTGATCCGTTGAACTTTGAGATTTTTAGCCTCCTCAGGTACGTCAGTGAACATGATCCGAGTAGGAATGGGTATCGTTATAAATGTATCGATACTGTATGGTATTCGAGTATCGATATTCCAAGTATGGTTGGGCATGAGTATCGATATTTTAAAATATCGAGAATCGATACTTTAGTGACTCAAACTATCAATAATATCCAATATTCTCAAGAAAAATAATTTGTTCAACAATTTTCATTCATTTTGTACTATCAAGAGTCCAGGCAGAGTGATTTTCTCCATGATATAAACGTTGTTTGTACAACCAAAGAGTAATGACCCAAAAGCCTCTCTACCTTCTTCATTTTTAGCCATTGAGTTGAATTTTCCGCGAGAACAGTATCGATATTCGGTTTTTGACATTTTATGTCTTTACTATGGCACATAAATGAAAAATCGTCACGCGGGGATCGTCATGCGGGGAGCGTCACGCGGGGAGCGTTACGCGGAAATTTCTGATGATTTTCACGTACAACCAATCGTTCCTAGGGAAAACTAACTTCCTCATTTTCCACCCCACAAAATTCGTTCACCACTCATTGGAAAGCTCTCAATTTTTAAACATAAGACATAAAATGTCTCTCGTGGTTGCGTACTTGTACGAAAGCTGTTTCCACCGTTTAGAAATATCGGATCCAAATTATCGATATCCAAAAATATTGGATAGTGCAGTATCGTTACTATAATATCGAGTATCGGTACAAAAGTATCGATATTTTGAAATATCGAGTATCGATACCCATCCCTAGATCTGAGGTTCCGAGTGACATGCAAATTCTGGGAAATGACTCTACTTATCTTCAAAAAGTATTCCAAATCTTCGAACTATTGTGACTGTTCTATGAAATATAAACTCTTTGTTTTCTTTACATACACTGGTACATGATACACAATGTACGATAAGTTTAAATTTGTAGTTGTCGTCCATGAAATGGCTGATTGCGTTATTAGCCGATCATACGAGAAAATTCGATACCTCGATTTGAATTACGTATTTTGATTGTTTCATGAGTAAACGAAATTTGAACTCTGGCGTTCTCCTTGTTTCAGTGATTTGTGCAGTGCCAGTGCGGATATTCAGTGGATACGTGTCTCGTGACGTCGAATAGATCACATCGACAGCAATGTTGGTGAGTGAAACTTCTCTATTAATTTTGTTTTTGTTTCAATACCATCTGGTGCTGGTTGTCCAAATTGTTATTATTTTCAAAACGTGAATGAATAGGAAGAATCCAATTGTGGTTACCATCAGCCTCAGTTTATCCTTACAGCAGCTTGTTGTTAGACCAATTTTAATACCTATGCAATTGGTTCAAATTCCATCCCATTGGATTGTTATGTGCTGCAGTATAATCATATTCTACTATTTGGCTTGAGGAATTATGAAGGTCAGCTTCAAGATATTCATTCTGACTATGCTGACTCTGTCTATTGGCTCACTTTTGGAACTTCGTGATTTCACTTTTTCACCATTTGAAACAGTCACCAGAATATCTGGCAATAGCATCTTCTGCTTTTCTGCAGCTGATTTCAGTACTCAGTTTCCAGTTTGTCATCTGAGAGAAGCTACTGAGCCAATTTTCTTTGTGTGAAGAGTATGCTCAGATGATGTATTTCCGTTATCAGTTGATTTCTAACTTTATCGGCCGGCTTGCCCAATTACAATAATGAATAATTTATAACGCATTACAAACTTTACCATCTTATTTCTTATTAGACGTTATATAACATCGGCTTTACTGATTGTAGTACTCAATTTTACCATGTAGGCACAGAGTAACGGAGACATAGGAGTCTGATGAGGCATTCTAGGACATGAGCAATACTAGTAGCTTGTGGTAGTACCTACTCAGTTACCAACTAACTTTTTGGAACTTTTATTCTATAGATTGACCAGCCAGAGACTAATGAGGCGTTCTAGGACATGAGCTATACAAGCAGTTGGAAGTAGTACTACTCAGTTTTCGCCACCAGTTTCCAGCTTACTTTTTCGAACTTGTAGTCTGCAGATTAACCTCCAGAAACCTGATCGTGCATTCTTGGACTTAATTTTCATTATCTTTAGGAGACAAGGATGGTAATATATTTCATGTTCTGTGAGTGGGAAATACCGGAGGTCTGGACATTAGTAAACATAGCTCATGAATACTCGTATATCATAGTTACTCTAAGGAAATCACCTCTGATTGAAATTTGATGATTTTTCTATGATCTTTTGGAATGTACATCTCGAATTTCTTACATACCAATTTACACCATTTCGTGAAAGTTGCTCCGGATCGAAATGGTTCGGGAAAAAATTCCAATCAAATTCTGATCACTGGGAATAGGACGGTTTCTTTCTCTTACTGCCTCCCCTTCTTCCTCCACCATCGAACAAGGTCGCACATTTAACAGTTTTATTCGGACTATAAAAGTCTGAAGGTTCGGAGGCACGCGCTCGCTCGAGCCCCCAACAGTAGATTTGTGGTCGTAACCTGTCGACTTTTACTGCTTCACCTCTACCCCACTCTTCTCCCTCAGCACTTCCCTTCCCATCCACCGTCCGACCACTTGCGAGCCTTCTCTTTTCCTTGATGGTCCAATAAAATCTCCGACCTTCCTCAATCCTTGCGCCCGGGTTTCCTCTAATATACACTTAAATGGGCTTGCTATGGCCACTTTAATGGCGCATTGACGGTGGGGAGAAGGGAAGCTCTCGTTTTTTTTGTTGTTGTATTCGTTTTACTATGAAATTTACTGCTTATTTCACTGCCTTTGGGGGTCTGACGTCAGTGGAATCGTCAACTAAGTGGCCGTATTATGCTGAGCGGTTAAGGATCTGGCATTTCATCGCTTTTATATTGCCTTCCTCCTGTTGATTCATCGTCACCTTGGCCTTTCAATCTCTACTACCCCTCATTGAATTGAGACCAACTGTTACTGTTCAGTGATCACTAATTGATTTCAGACTCATTGCGATTCAATTACGGCAATTTGGTTCACTACCTAAGTTATGCTCATAATTATCATGCAGGAATGGAACATCAGAGGCCTCCAACTATTCTAAACACTTCTGTTTTATGTTATATCTCTTTTTCTTCTTAACTCTTCACTTCACCATCATCATGCATTCCAAAACACCGGTCTGTACTTCAGAGAAAAGAGCTCTCAAAATGTATCGTTTTTCATCCTATTGAATTTTCTACTTCTCCCATTGAATTGTGACAAACTGTGACCTATTGATCACTAATTGATTCAGAACCATTCAAAGTGTATCAAAATACGGTAATTCATTCGAGCTTCATACAACTTGATTGTGGTGGAATGAATCATCAGGAACCTTGAATAAAATTATGCACTCCTGTTTTATGTTCTACTCAAGATTATTATTTTTACCATCTCACTCCATGGGACCAAAACTTGGATTACGTTTCTTACAGTACAAATTGGCAATGGAGCAAATTAAGAGGACTTTTCATTACGAGATTTAAGTCTGTTTCCCCTTCCGTTTGCATTTCTAAAGGCTTCGAATGTTTACGCCTACTTATTGCTGAACAGGATTGACAGACTTACAGCGGTTTTCGGATTCCTACAGACTTGCCCTTCACCTGAACATTTTCCATCATCTATGCCGAATCCTATACACCGTTTGCCAGCTAGAAATTATGCAAGTACGATTAGGACTTCTATGTGAAATTCCCCTTTCGCTAACTAGTCATGAAGCTTCTAACAAATATAATTGAATGAAAAGAAATTCACCAAGGCAACAGTAATGATCTATAACCCATCTATTTACTGTCACTTATCATGGAGTCTGATTGTGTGTAGTCGATAAAATTGTGAACTTATCTTGAAATATACAATTGGTTGTATTTAAAACTCATATGGAAATTGTTCTAAACATCTGCATTCAAACCAGAACTTTTGCAACAAAAAACGATAAAAAATCAGTTTTTGAAGAGTGATGAACTTTTTCACTCGAGAATTGGTTAAAAGGCATAAAAAATGTGGAAATGTCCAAAAAGATGAGATTGTTGGTTAGAACTTTTTGACTAGCAGTAGGGGTCAAATTTCAAAATTTTCTAGTTTGGTTTTCATCAGGTTTTTTGAATAAGAAGTTGTTATCGTAATGTGGTCATGATTGGTATGAATAGTGGTCTCATTCGGTCGCCGTTCTGTCCTCATTCCGGGTCAGTATTTTGCGAAACTGAAGGGGCACAAATTAAAAAAGTTGTACCTAAATTTGAAATCTTCGAGGATTTTAAAAAATCATTAGTGCACGGCCCTAGGGAATTCAAAAACTGAAATATTGCCGCCGGAATCATCAAAATCAAACAATAACTAATAGAAAAAATCGGAAAAACTACTGAATAAACGGTTTTTTTAAACATGTTTTTCCCATATTTCTTTGGCAATTATTGTTTGATTTCTATGATTCCAGCGGCAATCTCTCTGTTTTTCAATTCCCAAAGCCCATGCACTAATGAAATTCTAAAATCCTAGAAAATTTCAAGTTTAACTACATTTAATGGGAAAACATAACTGAATTAACGGGTTTTCCCATTTTTCTCTGGCAATTATTGTTCGATTTTGATGATTCCAGCGGCAATATTTCAGTTTTTCAATTCCCTAGGGCCGTGCACTAATAAATTTCTATAATCCTTCAAAATTTCAAATTTTCAAGTTTTTTCCCCTTCATTTTCGTGAAATATTGACCCAGAACGAGGAACCAACAGCGACTGACTGAGACGGAGAATTAAAGAGAAATGTATTTTAATTCTTGAAAATCCGTCTTTGTTACCAGCGATATGACATATACATATACATATATACATTGTATCAAAATATTTGTATTGGACGAGGTGTGAACAATCAGCGTATTTTCTCAATGAATATCAAATTATATGTTCTTTCCAAACGAATATGTTTGGAAATGCAGATCTAGGATCGTACATAACTGATGAAATTCCAACACTCAGTCAATATTCTGTCAATACTGAACAAATCTGTTCTTCACATACTAATCAAAAATCGCCCACCATTGATGGAGGTGGAGAAGGCAGATCATCATATTTGATTGAAGGTGCAAGGAATATTGTATTTCCTGGTCAAAATCTCTCGATGGTTTCATCTTAGGTTCAATTTCCTGATATTCTCTCAGGATTTATTATTTGGTGTCTCTTCCTTCGAGAGGCCAGAGACACCACCGAGAGGTAGTTGCCTACCTTTTAGGGTGTTTGGCAAATCAGGATTGACAAATTGTTGTTGGCCCTTCTTCGATGAACCCTGTAAATCTATGTACTCTTCGTCTAGACTGAAAATTACTGTATACTTGTACGAGCCGATCTCCTGATTGTTTACCATTATTATTCATTTGTCGACAACGATGCATCGGTCGATCTCAGGGTTTCCAACTACACCCTTTTCAATACAGATCAAGAAACCTTCATCAAATAATCCGTTATTGCTAAATTCCTTTGTGCGTTATTTATCCAATGCTGTCGTGCGTTTTGTTTTTCTTTCTGGGAACCAGATTCTTACAAGACACACCCGGTCTTCCAGTTCTCATCCCAGAAGGGGAGGGAATGAGCTTCAAGTCTCCCCTACTTTTTTGAAGAGACACTCCATCAATTATTCATGGTGCCGGTCCCGAAAGAAAAACGAAAAACCCCTGAAGAGAGATGTGTATGAAGGATGAAAGGACGGGCATGGGGTACAGATACTGGAGTCCAAGTATTCTCTCATTGTGATTCGCTACGATGTATAATAACTGCATTATAACCCCACTGGCAATGATGTATCGCTTTATCTAGTTCTATTTCTTCTTTTTGGGGTCGTGGAGAGGAGGGTGAAGGGGAAGAACCCGGCTTGAATAGACCGTATCTCGAAATGGGGAACTCAACTTTATGAAAAGTAAATATGTGGCGATCCATCGTAGAATGGGATGTCTTGAGGGATTTATGTGTCAACCATGTTCCCTCGGGGGAACCTAGGAGTGAAATATCTAACGATCGACCTGGTATCATCATGGAGGAAGAAAGACACTCATTGGAGACGGATCTCAATGTTCATCTAGATCACCAAATCAATTTAGCTAATAAAAATTCCTAGCTAATAAGACCGTTGTTTTAGTAATAAACCAGAATAATATCGCCTGAGAGATCGCCATGAAATCCCCCTTGATGCTGACGTTGGTTCTTCTTTACAGTAGAATGCGCCAATGAATACAATTTATGTACATTCTAATGAGTAAATGATAGATACAGTTTAGAACTGAAAACCACAATCATGACTTCAATATCTCAAATCTGACATCCCTTATCATGTTATCATCAATATCAATATCAATTATATCATGTTATCAGGAATAGTATAATCCCGAACAGTTGTAATGACTTATTACAAGTTGAGATAATATTATTTTTCTCATTCCCATGTTGCTGACCCTCCAATTCACATTGTACAAAATATGAGTTCCAAAACAAATAGTAAATAATTGAATAAATCGCAGTACAAACAATTTGAATTCTACTTGTGTATTTTTGAAAAATTAGGTCTTGTATGAAGATTATTGTAGGACGATCAAGACAGTCAACATCGATTGAACTTAGGTATCCTCAATTTTCGTGAAAATTAACAACGTTTTAATTTACTCCTTTTTTGGTTGAACTGTGGTTTTCACAATTCGTTTTGAGTTATTTAGTTCGTGTTAGAATACAAGCGAGGCATTCATAACTTGCCTGACTCTGACTCAACTGTTTAGGAGCTAGTAGGGTTATCGGCAATGTTATCGTACTGTCATGTCCTCATACTTATCATGTGTTACAGTAATATTACTGTGTTACCATCGCAACAGTGTTTATCATCCCATACAAAAATGAAATCTGGCGTATTTCATCAAAATCCTTTAAACGAATTTTGATAAAAGCTCAAAATGCGCTAGAATCGAGGTTTCTTGTTACTTATAAATTATGATTTTTAGTGTCTCCAAATCATTGACCTGCATTTTGTCTGACTTATGAGTGTGGGAGAGAAGTCTTCAAATTGTATTTGTCCTTATTCTGTATATCGGAAAGAAGTCAGCCGAGTGGGTTTGGCACATAGCATTCTCGTAACAATAACCAAATCATCAATGTCTAAGTACATTGCACTATCATCATAGGGGATTATTTCCACGGCAAACCATATAAATCCTAAAATATACATCAAAATCGGGTGGAAAATGTAGGAGTTATGGCTGTTATAAGATATTTTACGTTTGCGCATGCGCAGCGGGTACTATCAATCACCTGAAAATCACTCGCCAGCCCACACAATCCCTGAAAATTTCATCAAAATCAGACAATAATTTCGTATAGTTTGCCCGTTACAAGGATATCATGACAGACAGACTCGTAACCTAAATTGTTCATGAAAACCTACAACGTAAAACGAGAGAACTTTTTTCTTCAATCCTTGAGAAGTGGAATCAATGCTTCCGCTTCCTTGGTAGGCACCAGAAAAAATTGATCAAAATTCCTAGAAAGGAATTTTCTTATAAAGGAATCTAGAAAAGATTATTATTAGCTGTATTATTACTATTATTTTTTATTTAGAAAATCAATTTCCTCAATACTTTCCTCCTGAAGTGTAAATATACTTACTGATACCATTTTGATAGATAGTGTTGTGTTTTCCTTTTCAATCTTCTGGATTGAGAAAACTAATATACGGTCGGGCTGTAGTCCCATTTTGTCCGCGTGCGATACAATCTTAGGGTGCTTCTGTCCCCTCGTTCAAGATGGTGGGATTCGTGTGTCCATCCATGGATATCGGGTCGTCCTCTTTTTGACAATGAATTCCAAAAATGACATTGACGGTCCCCATCCATACGGAGAGGGATGGGACAGAAATGGCCCTTTTTTCTGCAACCTTCGTCGAGGGGGAACGTTCCTTTTAGAGTCATTTCGTTTATTTAAAAAGGCGAGAAAACCCCAACTCCCTTTTTGAAAGGTTTCGAAATTGAGACGTTCATCACCAGTCGCCTCCCGTGTGAAGGAAGGTGACGAGGGTCCTTCTGAAGACTGGTTGGCACGCCGACGTTTTCAATGGTTACAAAAGCTGTTGTTCGCTCCCTCTTCATGTATTTTTCGATTACCACTTTATTTCGAGTGACTGAGCAACACCCTCCAAAATGTATCTCCTGGTGACTGATAATCCTACATCTCCAATGTAGAAATAAAGTTCAAAATCCAACAGTTTTCCATAGAAGCATGCACCACGAATTTAAAACAATTTTCAAATTACTACCCATTTTATGGCTTCCTCACTACCGAAGGTAGGGAAGCTTTGTATTCGTGAAAGAAGTGAAAAAAAAAATATCCTCCAAAATCAAAATTTCCACTTGCTTTTTGCGTTTTAGAGCTTCCCGAACAATTTTGGTTCCGTGTCTGTCTGTCTGTCTGTCTGTCGGTCTGTCGAGTGACTGAGCAACACCCTCCAAAATGTATCTCCTGGTGACTGATAATCCTACATCTCCAATGTAGAAATAAAGTTCAAAATCCAACAGTTTTTCATAGAAGCATGAACCACGAATTTAAAACAATTTTCGAATTACTACCCATTTTATGGCTTCCTCACTACCGAAGGTAGGGAAGCTTTGTATTCGTGAAAGAAGTGAAAAAAAATATCCTCCAAAATCAAAATTTCCACTTGCTTTTTGCGTTTTAGAGCTTCCCGAACAATTTTGGTTCCGTGTCTGTCTGTCTGTCTGTCGGCCTGTCTGTGGTCAATCCTTGTCCCGGGCAAAACTATACTAACCTGTGGTCCGATTTTGATGAAATTTTCAGGGATTGTGCGGGTTAGGTCCTAGACGGTCCCCTATCGATTTCAGCACCTTCGGACCAATAGGAGCGAGTGCGCATGCGCAAACGTGAATTTCCTGGAACCTCGGTTTCTCGGTTTCTAATGAACCGATTTTGCTCAAATTTGGAGGTTAGTTAGGGACTAACTTCTAAGAGACACCCTATGAGTTTCAATCAAATTGGTCAAGCAATAGCCGCTGCGCATGCGCGAACTTTAAATTTCTTGTTACAACCGAAACTCCGCAACTATTCAACCAATTTCGATGAAATTTTCAGGGATTGTGTGGGTTAGGTCCTAGACGGTGGACCGCTAAATAAAATTCTACGTTGAAAATACAAATATCATACTACTCGTGCCAACGTCATTTTTCGCCAACTGATTCTATACGTCCATGCTACAATGAGTGAGGAAGCTATACTGCCCACCCAACTTGGCAGACTTTTTTTCTATTGTTCCTCAAAACAGCAATGTTATCAGGAATATACTTAGCGTTTCAAAGCTTTCTTAGCAATTTTTGTTCCAAATGTCTGTCTGTCGATAATGACCTAGATGTCGTGTGGAATAAAGAAAATCCCCATCCTAATCAGGAAAACCTTCTCTCGTAATCCCTATTAGGCAAATTTGACTGTGGCTCAGGATAATAATTTTTCTCAAAATTTGTTCTCTGTGTACCTTAGTAAACCCAGTTGGGGAACATAACTGCCAACCAACTTGTTAAGGAAATTTCCTGCAAAATGCAAAGAAATTTTCAGGATTATAATAATTTCTTCTTAGGAACTGATTGAAACAGTTGCAGATCGCGAATAAAAAGTTCTGTCGAGTTTAGTGGAGGTTCTGGTCGAGTTGAGGCAGTACAGCTGTTTCATGAACATGAACATGTGAACAGAATAGCCGAGTGCCGAAATTGGTAGTTGGATCAGATCAGGAATGAATTACTTCAATATTAAATAATTTTAGAGGCGTCTGGAGATCCAGCGGCTCGTCCTCGACCCAAGCGCTCCCAGCGGCCTTCCTGCTAACTCTCTTATCTCCTCTGTTTCCAGGGACCTAGTACCTATCCTACTAGAGTATCCTACTAGAGATCTTCATGTCTGTTTCTCCCTTTTTCCTCAACTCCACTTCCATCCGGGTTAGCATTAACTTTTGCTTCCGAGTCTACCAAGGTAGCGGAAGCTTTGTTTTCACTTTTCAAGGACGAAAAAAAAAGTTCTCCAAAATCAAAATTTTCACTCGCATTTTGCGTTTTAGACCTTCCTGAACAATTTTGGTTCCGTGTCTGTCTGTCTGTGTGTCTGTCCGTCTGTCATCAATTTATTTATTATTTATTTATTATTTATTTATTATGGTAGAAACGGGACATGCCCAATTACAATATTGAAGATGTAGTATTACAAGTATAAAGATTCAAGTCACTGAGTGAAGGTGGTTTATAAGAAGCGTTCTGATTGAGGAGAGTGGCGAGGAGAGGATGTCTATGAAGGGAGGGGAGGTTGAAAGAAGGTTTACCTCGCGAGGAATGCGACTAAAGGGACGATGGAGTAGGTAGTTAGTTGAGGAAAACGGGACGGCAAAGGGGAAAACTGTACGGGATGCAGGGCGGGGAACATGGAATCCAATGTGGGCCAGTAGATCGGGCGAATCAATCCTTCCAGAGAGCAGACCATGAAGAAAGGCAACATCTGCACAGAGGCGACGGTGACGAGGAGAGAGAAGGTTGAAGCGGCAAGAAAGTTCAGCATAATTCAACCGATCGCGGGGAATGCCAAGCTTAAAAGCAAGGTAGCGAAGGAAGGCTCTGAAAACCCTCTCGATCTGTTCAATGTGGCATTCGTATTGAGGGCTCCAGATGATGGAACCATACTCAAGGATTGGCTGGACGAGTGACTTGAAGAGGGCTACCAATGCTGACGCGTTGTTGAACTCTCTTGTACACCGCTTCAGGAATCCAAGTGTGCGCATGCCCCGAGCCGCCACCTGAGCAATATGGTCCGTAAATGCGAGCTGGTAGTCAAGGTTGATTCCAAGGTCCACAATGTTAGTCTTGCGTGGTAGCTCAACTCCATTTATGTTATAATTGTAGAGTACTGGCGAATGAGAGCGGTGGAATGAAGTGACTGCACACTTAGACGGGTTGAGGGTCAGGCCATTGAGGAGGCACCACTGGCTAAGAGCATCAACATACCGCTGCAGGCGCAAGCAGGCAGATGAGTCCCTCAGGGAGGCAAATAGCTTCAGATCATCAGCAAAGATCAAAAAATCGGCTCCCTGAAGTACTGAGCTGACCCCGTTGATTACAAGGTTGAAAAGAAGGGGACCCAAGTGCGAACCCTGAGGTACTCCTGAAGTTGCTGGGAATGGACCAGAGACAACGCCTTTAATACGAACAGAAAGCTGTCTATTGTTGAGGTAGCTGTCGATCCATGCAAGGAGGGGCCCAAAGACCCCCAATGATGAGAGCACATCAAGAATCGTTCTGTGAGGAAGCTTGTCAAAAGCCTTTGAGAAGTCAGTCGTGATGAGATCCACCTGAAGACCCTCCCCAATAGCGCAAAGCGTGTACTCCTGGAAACTTGCCAGATTTGTTACGGTAGAGCGCCCTCTCACAAATCCATGCTGCTCAGGGGCTAAGAAGCGATTGAAAAGTGGTGAGAGTTGAGCAACCACTAGTTTCTCGAATAATTTAGGGATGGTTGATAGGGAGCATATCGGTCGGTAGTTCCCAACGTCCTTCCTGACACCCTTCTTGAAGACTGGCGTGATATAGGACAACTTCCAGCAATTAGGAAACTGACCAGAGGACAGAGAGGCATTAAAAAGTAATGTTAGAGGCGAGGCAAGACTGGAAGCGCAAGCTTGGAGTAAAATAGGAGGAATCCCATCAGGGCCCATGCCCTTAGCAATATCGAGACCGTGTAAAGCACTGCTGACCTCCTCCTCTTCTAGCAACAGCGAGCCCAGAGGGACAGCATCAATTGGAGAGCGAGAGCAGGCAACACCACAAGCAGGTTCATAGACTGAAGCAAAGTGTGCTGCAAATAACTCAGCAACAGGCAGAGGATCACTTGCAGATAAGGAACCCATTTGCATATCCTGTGGCATGGAGGATGCTCCATCACGATAGTTGATGTAGTTCCAGAAGTGTTTGGGGTTGTTTGTGAGGGAGTCCTGGACAGATTGGAGGTAGCTAGAGTAACATTCTCTCGAGGAAGATCTACATTTGGCACGCAGGTGGGAGAAGGCCTTGTAGTCGTCTAATGAGGAGGTAATCTTAAAACGGTGATGGGCAAAGTTTTTACGACGAACGAGCTGGATTAGCTCTGATGAGAACCACTTAGGATAATTGGAAGTGAAAGCGACGGTCTTAGGAACAAAGAGAGCAATTGCCTCATTCAAGATGCTATAGAAAGAGTCAACCGCATCGTTAATTGGCAATGAGTGAAGAGTCGACCAATTATGACTTGCGAGCCAGCCATCCATTGATGTATAATTGCCACGCTTAAAGTTGAAGGCAAAGCAACTGGCTGCCTGGGTAGCTGTTGGCGATGATTCCACAGTCAGCTTGAGGAGCAAGGTGGGATGAGCTGGGTCTTCGTCGACGAGCGGAGTGCCAGGATGAACGTCAATGGAGCCGACAGAAGATAGGACGAGGTCAAGAACATTCCCATAGGCATTAGGCAATTTGTTAAACTGATGGAGGCCGAAAAGCTGAAGAGACTCAAAAACGGCATAAGCTTTTGTTGTCGGTAGGCAAAAAGGCGTCTCGCAATTCCAATCATCTGCAGAAATACCAGGAAGGTTATAATCACCAGCCAAAAGAACTTGAAAGCCAGGTAGAGTCGCCACGAGGGACTCCAGGTCCTCGAAATGCCTTTGGAATGAGGAGAGTGGCGAATAAGAGGGAAGGTAAATGACACCAATAACGAGTTGAAGATCAGGAAGGACAACGAAGAGTTGCTCAAGGTCATCTGAGAAGTAATGCATATATGAGCGGTGGCAGGATAATACAGCAACAAGAACACCACCACCTATTTGCTTCTGTTGATTGTTGGAAGGGGAGCGATCACAACGGTAGACTTGGTAATTAGTAAGCCGAAGCTCTGCCGATTCGACAGTTGGGCGTAGCCAAGTTTCAGTCAGGATGAGGTGATGATCAATTCCTTGTAACGCGCATAACTATACGAAGTTATTGTCCGATTTCTATGAAATTTTCAGGGATTGTGCGGGTTGGTGTGTAGACGGTCCCCTATGAAAATCATCATCCCCGGACTGATAGAAGCGACTGCGCATGCGCAAACGTGAATTCCTTGTAACGGCCATAACTTCTACATTTTCCATCCGATTTCAATGAAATTTTCAGGGATGTTAGAGATTAGTGGTTAGATGGTCCCTTATGAAAATCACAACCTTCGGGCTGATAGTAGCCACTGCGCATGCGCAAACGTGAATATCCTGTTAACGGCCATAATTTCTACATTTCCAATCCGATATCAATGAAATTTTCAGGGATGTTACAGATTAACTTGTTTTGATGTTTTGAGATTAACTACTATGCATCGGATCATCTATACAATCGTGTTATGGATACGAGGAAGCTATGTGCCACACCCACTTGGCAGACTTTTTTTTTCTTTTCGGATGGATTGCTTTTATGAAAAACATTGTTTTTGACAACAATATGAATCATTCTCGACCGAAAATTGATTTTCAAAGTCAGAAAAGTCGAGAATGCTTTTTCCCGAAAACGTCCCACCGCCTTCCAAGTTTAGTTTAGCAATCGCAATTTTAATTTTATACCTCCTGGACCACTTGCTCTCTCACCTTAAAAACTTGGTGCGGATGTTGGGTATGTAGAGAGAAATGAATTCCAATTTCCCCGGGCGGCCGTCAGGGACGGAGGGGAGGGGGAAATGTGTTTGGCGATTATCAGGTTTCCGGGAAAAGTGGCAAAAATGGGTCAAGGAGGGGGTCTCTCACTTTGCAACTATCTATTCTAAATTCCTGGGTACTTTCTCTGGGGGATAGCAAAGCCAGATTTGGTCGGGCGGCCGTCAGGGGGGTTGGGGGGGGGGGGATTTGATCCAGGACTCTAGGAAAAATAGATGCAAAGTGAGAGACCCCCTCCTTGACCCATTTTTGCCACTTTTCCCGGAAACCTGATAATGAAGAAAAACATTTCCCCCTCCCCTCCGTCCCTGACGGCCACCCGGAGAAATTGGAATCCATTCCTCTCTACATACCCAACACCCGCACCAAGTTTCAAGGTGAGAGAGCAAGTGGTTCAGGAAATATCAAATTAAAACACCGTTCGCTTATACTAAACTCGGAAGGCGGTGGGACTTTGACGTTTGCGGGAGAAAAACATTTTCTGACTTTTCTGTCTTTGCAAATCAATTTTAGGTCGGGAATGATTCATATTGTTGTAAAAACAAAATGTTTTTCATAAAAGCAATCCATCCGAACAGAAAAAAAGTTATCGCCAGAATCTATTGGTAGGTTCCCCATCGATTTTGCTTCCGAGTCTACCAAGGTAGCGGAAGCTTTGTTTTCACTTTTCAAGAACGAAAGAAAAAGTTCTCCAAAATCAAAATTTTCACTCGCGTTTTGCGTTTTAGACCTTTCTGAACAATTTTGGTTCCGTGTCTGTGTGTCTGTCTGTCAGTCATGAATTCCTTGTAATGTGCATAACTATACGAAGTTAATGTCCGATTTCTATGAAATTTTCAGGGATGTCACAGATTATTATTTAGATGGTCCCCTATGAAAATCACCACCTTCGGACTGATAGTAGCCACTGCGCATGCGCAAACGTGAATTTCCTTGTAACAGCCATAACTTCTACATTTTCCATCCGATTTCAATGAAATTTTCAGGGATGTTGCAGAAGAAGTGTTTAGATGGTCCCATATGAGAATCATAGAGAATAGTTCTTCATAGAGGGATTCATTCATAGAGGGATGGTCCCCTGTGAGAATCTCAAATCCTATTCATTACGTTACTAGGCCTCAACAGCTCAGAGGTAGCGCATAGAACTGTCCCAGGTTCGAATCCCAGCCAAGGCTAATTTTTGCTTCCGAGTCTACCAAGATAGCGGAAGCTGTTTTCACTTTTCAAGGAAGAAAAAAAAGTTCTCCGAAATCAAAATTTCCACTCGCGTTTTGCGTTTTAGACCTTTCTGAACAATTTTGGTTCCGTGTCTGTCTGTCTGTGTGTCTGTCATGAATTCCTTGTAACGCGCATAACTATACAAAGTTATTGTCCGATTTCTATGAAATTTTCAGGGATTGTGCGGGTTGGTGTATAGACGGTCCCCTATGAAAATAATCATCCCCGGACCGTTAGAAGCGACTGCGCATGCACGAACGTGAATTCCTTGTAACGACCATAACTTCTACATTTTTCATCCGATTTCAATGAAATTTTCAGGGATTATGTGGATTGCGTTGTAGATAGTCCTCTATGAAAATCATCATCCCCGGACTGATAGAAGCGACTGCGCATGCGCAAACGTAAGTTCCAAGTAACAGCCGTAACTTCAACTGTCCTCCACGGGTCGCCGGTTCGAATCCCAGCCGAGGCTAAGTATTTTTTTGATCTAATCACATACATCTACTCACTTTATTTTTCATCCGAATTTGATGAAACTAGGATTGTCCAGATTAGCTTGTAGATGGTCCCCTATGAGGGTAGTGAAAGGTACTTAGAGATTGGTGTTTTGAGATTAACTACTATGCATCTGATCATCTATATAATCGGGTTATGGATACGAGGAAGCTATGTGCCACACCCACTTCGCAGACGTTTTTTAAATATAATCACATACATCTACTCACTTAATTTTTCATCCGAATTTGATGAAATTTTCTAGGATTGTCCAGATTAGCTTGTAGATGGTCCCCTATGAGGGTAGTGGAAGTTATTTAGAGATTGGTGTTTTGAGATTAACTACTACCTATGCATCGGATCATCTATATAATCGGGTTATGGATATGAGGAAGCTATGTGCCACATCCACTTGGCAGACGTTTTTCTGTTGCTAGAATCTATTGCTAACTTCACCCCGGTTTTTTTTAGACGATTGCAATAGCTTCATTTTTTGGAAAATTCGCTGCAAGTGCCCTCAGTTACTGAAGAATGAAGCTTGTCTTGTAAAAACAATTACCTATTTTCTCTAGGTAGATACTTAGGAAAGAAAAAGGTTTTTTATTGACCTGGACTACCTACCTCCAACCATTGATGAGACCTTAACGAAGTTCATCATGCACCATCTATTATTATTATTACAAACTCAAATTGAGCGTGAGAATGAGATAAGAGAGTTAGCAGGAAGGCCGCTGTGAGCGCTTGTGTCGAGGACGAGCCGCTGGATCTCCAGACGCCTCTGTGGAGGTTCTGGTCGAGTTGGGGCAGTACAGCTGTTTCATGAACATGAACATGTGAACAGAATAGCCGAGTGCCGAAATTGGTAGTTGGATCAGATCAGGAATGAATTACTTCAATATTAAATAAGATCTAATAAGGTGTTTCTGTTTATCAAATCAACCTTCAGTCCTCAGCTATGCTATAAAGGAGGTTATTGCTCGGTTCAACTGCTGGGAAACTATTTAGATGTGAGATCTATGAGCTCATGTTGCGTTTGGCGGCGCGACCTGGCGTTAATTCCTGTACATTAGAAGATTTTCAGTAACTGGGACGTAAGTAAAAATAATTATAGGACGTATTGGTGATTGAAAAAAGTTACAATTATACAAAAGTATTTCAACAATTTTTTTGAATGCTATGATGAAGAAATACGGAGAACATTAGGTACCTACTGCTATAATATACATATACCTATATAATAATGCCCTCGTGACTGAATAACATATCTGTAAATATCGTGGATAAGAAGGAATCAAGAAGATGATAAACTATTGTTTTGACATGGTTTTTGTTCATTATTTCCATTAATGAACCTTTGGAATCGAGCGAGAAGAAAAATTCAACCCCCCTCCCCCCACTAAAAATTTGGTTGCTTATCTTCATTTCAATGTAGGTATGTGGAATCCGAAAATCCAATGAAAAAACAAAAAATCTACCAGACGCGGCACTTTCCTCAGTTCCCGTTGACCGATTTTGATGAAATTTGGTATATGGGCTCTATTTGGGGTCCAGTTGTGTCCCGAAGCTTTTGGTTGATGTCAGTCACTTCTAAGGGGTGAAAATTAAGGGCTGAAATTTTCAAAACGCTTTAGCTCAAAAACTCTCTAAATAAAGTTTTTTTTTTTTTTTTCACCAGTTTTAAATAGTATTGCATTTTTAGAATCGATTGATACCACCCAGAGTTCTGTATGACAAATCGTTTGCTTCTTATTAGTTCTCAAAATTTTCAAAAAATCATAAACACGAGTGTTAATCGCAAAATAAGCCAAATCTCCATTCAAATTTTAGTTGAACAATTGCGATTGAGTCCTTTTTTTTAGTTAT
The DNA here is from genome assembly GCA_009739505.2 of Apolygus lucorum. Classification (NCBI taxonomy): domain Eukaryota; kingdom Metazoa; phylum Arthropoda; class Insecta; order Hemiptera; family Miridae; genus Apolygus; species Apolygus lucorum. The sequence continues at coordinate 13,101,073 of CM019182.2, forward strand.
TCTATATTCTGCGTCCTCAGCAACTCTATATTTCTTCGAATTAAGTGTGAAGCGTTCATTTCTTCAAAATAAACTTGATTGTCAAGCAAAAATATGGTTGCCAGGTAGTGACAATGGCAAATTTGTGTTCTTCACAGGCGAGTGATAGCGCTGTTATCATTATATTTGATGCTCATCATTTCTTACTCTGTTTCATTCATGCAGTTTCCTGAAGTTGCTGAATGCTATGAACGTCTACTTAAATTCAACATTTATGATATCTGTGCAGGTCGACAATCATGTTCAATATTAAGGATTTAAGTTTACACGCGCTTATTTTGAGGTTTCATGAGCGTCAATCAATTATTAATCATTTCGATTAGGTATTATAAATAAATCATTTAAATCTAATTGTGATGGATGGCTTTGAGAACAGCATGGTGTACAAAAGTTTGAAGACCTATTTTTGATAGACCCAGCGAATATTTAATTAAATTGGAGGACATATCCATGAACTAATGTTTCTTTCAAAAAGGGAAAAATAGTAAACTCGAATTTGGTTCCTTCAATTTTGAAAATTGAAAACAATGCTTCCGCTAGCTTGGTAGACTCAGTAAAAAAAAAAAAAAAAAAACTCAGTGTAACCGTAACAGACTGATACTATGGGAACGGACGGCCAAATTTTTATTCGATTTTTGGATTCTACGTATCTTGAAACGTAAACCAACAAATTTTGAGGGGGTGTTAAAAAAATTATTTTCTTGGTCGATTCGAAAGGTTCATTATTGAAAATAATAAATCAAAATTATTTTCAATAATGAACCTTTCGAATCGACCAAGAAAATAATTTTTTTAACACCCCCTCAAAATTTGTTGGTTTACGTTTCAAGATACGTAGAATCCAAAAATCGAATAAAAATTTGGCCGTCCGTTCCCATTGACCGATTTTGATGAAATTCGGTATGTAGGCTCCATTTGGGGTCTAGTTGTGCCCCGTAGATTTTGGTTGATGCAGCTCACTTCTAAGAGTTGAAAAATAAGGTTTGAAATTTTGAATTGCCCTAACTCAAAAAATGTTGATGTAAAGGTATTATTTTTCCATCAATTTAAGATAGTATAGAATTTTTAGAATTTTTTGACGCCAGGCGGAGCCCTGTAGGACAAACTGTTCGCTCCCTACGAGAATTTACGGGTTGGACGTACGATAAATCAGAAACACGAGTGTGAATCGCAAAAGAGGCCTGATCTCCCTTCAAATTATAGCTGACCGAAATGCGATCGATGTTTTTCTTCATGTTGGATGGTTGGTGGCTTTGCAGACGAGTGATCTATATAGAAAAATAATAAACCATTGTGTAATAATTTGCAATGGTTTTTTTAAAATAGAAACCAGTTTGAAGCCATTCCTCAACCCTAATCGGACCATGGTATCACTAGTGTCACCGAAAACAAATCGGGAACTCCACAGCTGTCCTACGGTGTCACCGGAATAACCCAAATTACATTGCAATTTTAAAATTAATGGACAGCAGAGTTTTTCGTGGGCTACTGGAAGTCTCAAAATAGAGTTACGACAAACATTTCCAAATAAATCTAAATTTAAATCTAGTTAATCTGGTGACACCTTTTGATAGCTGTGTAATGGAAGATGTTTTCGGAGGCACTAGTGACACCTTGACAATTAGGGTTAACGATTCTTGTAGTTTGACATTTGCGAGTGTGCATGTGTATCATTCTAGAGATGTTAGACTCTATTTTAGGAAATAACTAATCAATACGAAATCGAGCCAAAATATCGGTAATAGGAAAAACTTCGACAGCATAGCTGAGTTCGTTTGCTAGAACTTCCAGAGCGTGCTATGAAATCAATTTCTCAAAATATGGGAATTGTCATACCGGGGAATTATCATACACAGTAAAAACCAGCGTTAATTTGCAGCGTTTTTTTGGTCGATTCCAAAGGCTCATTATTAATAATAAACTAAAAACCCGAAAAAGATTTTATTTTTGTTTTGATTTGGTTTTGTTTTTGTGGCAGAACAGTCTGCATGAAATTTCGGCTTAAATCGAGAGCTTTCCAATGAGTGGATAACGATTTTTGTTGGTGGAAAACCGACTGAGTATCGTTTCCCCACTTACGAGGTTTTGACACGAATTTACCTTGGAACATTAAAGTGGGTATTTATTCTTTTTCTAAAGACGTTTGTTTGGTAGCATCGAGTGAGGTGACCAAGGTTAGTTGTGATGTGCAATTATTTGACTGTAACAATGCCGCAAATATATTCTCAGTGCAAAGTGGCATATAGTGTTCCATATAAAGTCCAATTTCACCCTAGAAGGCTCTCTGAGAGAGAAGGAAATGTATCGAATTTAAGGCTGTATTTGTTGAGTGTAAACTCGGCGATTGTCTGTGTTAGTCAGTCAAGGGCCGACGAGACCACAACAACAGCTACTGTTGTGATTGTTGGCGATTCACTCATTGAACCAGCGCGTTTACGAGGTGCTAAAACTCAAGCGGTTCGTTTTAACTTAATTTACGACGTCGTAAAACTTGCGAAGCGCTTTTGAATAGTTTAGCCCTGGAAGAGGAAGAGACGGAAAAAGGAGGGACCCAGCAATATAATCGAGCTCCTTCACGAACAACTACTTAGAAGGAAGATGGCCTCTTAGGCCCCTCGTACAAGTCGTAAAAGTGGGTTTGACGTTTTGTGGGCCGACTTTTACTGCTGGTTGATGGGAAGGTGATTACGGAGGTCGCCAATAAGTCAGTCAATCGTTGGTCGGAAGGCAGTAAAACAGATCATAAACTGATGCCGCCGGGAGAGCCGAATTTCGATGTGGACGAGAGGGGGTGCATCGAGCTACAGCCCGACCTTCCACTAAGGAACCTCTCTATGTAAAATAAACTGTACCTCCAAAAAATTTGAATTTAACGAGGTCATTTGGGAATAATAAGGCTTGTGATGCACCCTGGTGATAACGGTGTTTTTCATTAGTTCCATCAACATATCATAGATAGCAGGGTGAAGCAGTAGATAAAAAGAAGTCCGCCATCTCCTTTGGTTTTGATCACAGAGTAACGGAGACAAGTTTTGATTGGTTTTGATGTTAGCAACAGGTCAGTCTCCAAAAACGTCTCTGGGGGTAACAACTGGAGTTGGCCATTACGTGGGGATTAGTGTTTAGAGGTAAGTAAAATGCTAAATTAGTCAATGTCATGCTTTATTATTGTAGCTGATATGTTTTTCTAGAGATAACTAATTGGGTAGAAGGGAATTTTTTTGATTATGATATGTTTTGTTGGGTGTTCATACTGTGGGAGCTGAAATATGACCTCCAACCAGTAAATTAACGACTGTTCATTCACTGGCTGGAGGGTTATTTCACGGTTTTAAATCGAATGGAGGCTTCCCAGGTGAAGAAACAACTAAACTGCTGATTTTTTGTCTCAACTTGTTTAAATAACTATCCTATCCAGTGAATGAACTATATGAACTTAAATGTTCATTCACTGGAATTTCAGGGTTCATTCACTTGGAAATACTGTTCATTCATGGGGTGAAATACATTAACTCCTTTATTGTGGAAAATTAGCTATAAAAATCAACTTTTCTCGTCTTCTCCCATGCTATTCTTGTTCCTTGTATAATTTTAAACAACATCAGACAAATTCAAGTAGTGTAGTACTGCAACTTTAAGAACTATAGACATTAAAGTTCGTCACTAGTGTGCTAAGAGCTTAAGTGTTCATTCATTGGGCGAGTCACTCTACCGAAAATATTTTTTACTGTCGAAATTGTGTATTTCTTCTCAAGAGAAGGGGGAAAGGTATCCTCTCACTCTTCAAATAATAACAATCAGACTCCAACAGATAATAAAATGTATTGCCAAATATGAACAAACGTTTTGCAATTTTAGAACGGAAACTGAATTGACACGAGGAAGCACGGAAAAAAAACGGTGGCAAAAATTGATGCAGAACAATCAAATCTGAAATTTTGTATCATGTGTTCTAATTGAAAATTTGGAATTTTGTTAACAACAACTGTAGTGACACTACAGACAAATGCGTGTTGATAAGTTGCGATTTTCAAACAAAATTTGTTCTAGAGTAGTACTGCTACTTTCCGTTTTTGACATTTTCATGTCTTTGCTTTGGCACATAAACTGAAAAATCGTCACGAAAACTAAGCAAGTCTTGCTCACGCGACAAATAAATAAATAAAATAGACTCACTGTGTTGCGTAGAGAATAATCAACTGTTTTCTTATTTTGATGCTTGGGTACATGAACTAACAACCTTACTTCACTACCTTGTTGTGTAGAGGTTGACATGAAAATGTCCCAATGTGTTGCAGACTCGTATGCAAGCATTTGTGATTTTGTGGTGAATGCTTATGTTACTATTACTCGAACTACTTGTCCTTGGCTTGTGTTGATCTATGGCACTTACAGCAGGAGTAGACATAGAAACAACTTCATTTATTTTGTCTGTCATGGTAGTGAGTTGACCTAGGTCGTCCGTACTAGTGGTGAGAATGATCGAATTTGGGTCGGAAGTCGTTGTAGCCACAGAGTAAGGCGTCACCTCCTGAAAGATCTTTCATCGCACGTAGTAGCTGGGAAGGGCGCTTTCCTCCAAGCTCCAGGTCGCTGAGGAGTTTCCGCAGTTGTTTCTCTTCAGAATCGGGATAATGGTCTTCCAGGCGCTGAGGTGGTATACAGGTTTTCGGCTGGAGGTTCTAGAATGATGTCGCTCACGCAGGCTAGAACGGCATTCTTCACAGCTCCGACCAACGTATGACACTTGGTGACATCATTAGTGATTCCCGCGTTGAAAAATTGAGAATCCAATTGTCGGAACCAAAGTTTAGGGTTTTTCTTCCAAAAAGGCGGAACTTTTATGGCCACTCGGCTCACCTGTACCGGTGCCTGAAGTTGTGCTCCAGCAGGTAAGGGGGATCCATACCGCAAAACGAGTTACAGATCGCGTCTTGGGTCAACACTTTTGTAAGTGGTAAGGTATTCTCTCACTACAAATAATAACAAATCTGACTCCAACAGATAATGAAATGTATTACCAAAATTTGGTAATACATCTCATTATCTAAAATTGCTAAAAGTTGGTTCATATTTAATATGAACCAACTTTTAGCAATTTTAGAACGGACAGCACGGAAAAAAAAACGGTGGCGAAAATTGATGCAGAACAATCAAATCTGAAATTTTGTAACATGTGTTCTGAAAATTTGGAATTTTGTTAACAACAACTGTAGTGACTCTACAGTACCAACTTACCTTAGAACCGCAAAATATAAAAACCAAAATACCCAATACACTCCTCAAAATCGCAAAGTGGCCGGAAGTACATACAGGGCTTGTATCTTCGGCCTCGTATCTTTCGCACCAGTATGTCGAAGAAATAAACATACTACATATTAAAACATGAACATAAAATTTGATTCAATGAAAAATAACAAACTTGGTGAAACAAGCGAAAGTATCAACTAAATGTAAAATTTCTGATTTAGATTGAAAAAACGCTGCAAATTATTAAAGAATAGTTTATTATTTTACTGTACAGATCACCCACCTGAATTAAACTATTTACTTTAGCAATAACTTTGCTATCCAAAAGTACAACTCGATACTTATTCAAAAGAGCGAACAACGATTGCATTTGATCAGCACAACGTCTGTAACTGAGTGACATGAAACTCTATTCGAGGAAAGAACAACGCTGCAGATTATTACACAATGGTGAATAATTTTATTGTATACATCCCGACTCCACAGAACGCAGCTTTCCGATTAATAGTAGGTACATCGCAATCCGAAGAGATGTGGGTGGCTTCATAACTTAACAATCTTGTTTATATGGAAGGAATAAAAACTTCACACTCGATTCGAAGAAATGAGGAGTTTGATATGGGAAATTTGAACACTGGTTTCTGAGGACGCAAAACTGATTACAACTCGAAGAAACGAACAACAATCGGACTTTAGTCAGCTAAAACTTGAACGGAGATTTGTATGCCTCGTTCGCGATCCACGCTGATTTATCACAAATCCAACCGTTAAGTTATCACGGGGAGCGTACGATTTGTCCTACACGCTCTGGAAGGTCTCATTCGATTCTAAAAATTCAGTACTCAAAGAAACGAACAACTATCGCCATTGATCAGCCAAAATTTGAACGGAGATTAGTCCTCTTTTGCGATTCACACTCGTGTTTCTGATTAATCGTAAGTTCAACCTCCGAGACATAGGAAGCAAACGATTTGTCATACAGACCTCTGGGAGGTCTCAGTCAATTCTGGTTGGTCTCAGTCGATTCTGGAACAATGGTTGACAGATTCGTATACAAAGCCAATAAAATTTATAAGACCTTTGGGCTCATGGGAAGGGAAGGATTGCCCTACAGAGCTCAACATGGTCTCTTTCGATTCAAAAAATTCAATTGTAATTCTAATTGTTGAAAAACCAATGCCTTTATAACGATAGTTTTTGAGCTAGTGTGATTTGGAAATTACAATCACTATTTTTCAGTCCATAGAAGCTTCACGGAACAACTAGACTCCAAACGGAGCCCATATAAGTACCGAATTTGTGGTGATATCAGGTTTTCAAACTAAAATTATGAAGAGCCAAAAATGAATTGATTTTTTAAAAGAACGACCAAATTTCAAGCTGTAATGTCTGTTAAATCTAGTCAAATAAAAAAACTGATATCACCACGTGATTTAGCGTCGAAAAAATGAAAATTCATGTTCCACACTTTGAGTTTCTCAAAATTGGATTTTTGAGCTATTTTACGGTTACGCGCTTTTTTGAGCGCTTGGTGGTCGAATTGCGGACCGTAAAACAATCGTAAGAGAGGTCGAATTTTCATGAAATTTGGCATAGAATCCAAAAAAGGGATAAAAAAAAGACGTTCCCATATTTAAAAAAAACGCTGCAAATTATTACACAATCAAAAAAATCAATAATCAATAATCAATAATCTGCAATTATCATTTTTCTATATAGATCACTCGTCTACAAAGCCACCAACCATCCAACATGAAGAAAAACATCGATCGCATTTCGGTCCACTAAAAATTGAACGGAGATTAGGCCTCTTTTGCGATTCACACTCGTGTTTCTGATTTATCGCACGTCCAACCCTTAAATTCTCGTAGGGAGCGAACGGTTTGTCCTACAGAGCTCCGCGTGGTCTCAAAAAAATCTAAAAATCCTAAAGAATCTTAAATTGAAGGAAAACAATACCTTTATACCAAATTTTTGAGTTAGGGCGTTTTCAAAGTTTCAAAATTAATTTTTGAACCCTTAGAAGTGACCTACATCAACCAAAATCATCGGGGCACAACTAGACTCCAAATGGAGCCTACATACCATTAACAATTTATATTTGGAAAAAATAATTCACCGCTACAATTGATGGTATTGTACATAAATATTTACATCGCAGCATTGTATCAGCACTCAGCAGTCATGTCCATCTGCCTGCTTGGTATCAGGGTCCGAGATCCGACCTCGGACATTGGGGTGAAGGACAAGGTTGAATTACCTTATCCCACAAATGATGGAGGGAGGATTGTGCCTCTTCTGGCTACGCCTTCAGTCGACGCTTCTCCTCCCCATGGGGTTCGAGTTCAGCTCCAATTCCCACGGGGCCCACCTGCTTGAGCCGTGGCACGCCGTCGTGTGGCCGTAGCCCTGAATTTAGACCAGATGAATGATCCTCCTGTTAGGACTCGGGTGGTCATCCACTCCAGGATAAACAGTGGGTAACCAGCCCGAAACAGATCCTTGGCTGACTTGCCAAGCCATATCCCTCTCCAGGTGATCGTTGCTCCAATCACCTTTAGTTGGTTTCGCTGAATGTTTGCAAGTGCTGCTGCAGCATCTAGTAGGTAATGCGTCAACTTCATATTTTCGAATTTTGGAAGCATTGATGTCTTCCATGGCCGGAGCCAGAGACCACTGAGACATCAATAATGAAGGCTCCTCTTGGTGTTACCACCAAGAGGTCTGGACGATAACCTCGCTGTTCCAGGTTAAAGTGTGGCTCTAGCCATACTGGCCATCCTTTACGGCGAGCTTAGGCTTCCAGTAGGTTCAGGGCAGAATTGTGACGGACACACCTGGGTCTTACCACGGCTGGGCAAATCTGGAGCACATGCGAGGCTGTTTCGGGTGTTTGACATCCCATTCGGCATAGATGGCTGCTGCCGGTACGCCTGCCTCTTGTCTTCCTCACTCCTGTTGGTAGAGAACCAGAATGGACTTTCACCATACCCAACGACCTCCATCCCCATAGTTTCGCTGAAGGGTTCCTGATCCACGCCGTGCTAGCTCCGTTATCGAGTGATTTTACCAGTTCAGCGCTAGTTTGATGGAGACGTTGTGCCCTGGCAATTCGACGGTCGATTCTTGATGTCCCATTTTGTTGTTGGAGACTCGTTCCTCCTTCAAAGAGTTGTGTGTTTGTCGCCCCTACCCTATTAGCTCTTATGGCTGGTATTTGACTGAGTAGTTCCGTTACCCCAAGACCACCATCTCCCACTGGTCCATGGATGTAGGTATTAGCAGAGTCAAATGGCAGAGTCAAAATTTCGTCAAAATCGGTCAATGCTAAGGGGGGAAAGTGCCGCGTACGGCGGACGGACGGCCAAATTTTTATTCAATTTTTGGATTCTACGTACCTTGAAACGTAAACCATCAAATTTTGAGGGGGTGTTGAAAAAAAATTTTTCTTAGTCGATTCAAAAGGTTCATTATTGAAAATAATCAACAAAAACGAAGTTGATGGCATTGAGTGCGAAAGTGTGATTTTTAATCCTCATTAAAAAACCATGGTGGGGGGGGGGGGGATACCATATGACAAATTTTTTTAACCATTTTTAGGACGAAAATGGGAACCGTTAGGTCCATTCATTAGGGACACTGATAGTACCGAGTTTGTTTACACGTGTCATGTCTGTGAAATGGCTTTGATTCGGTGCCCATGGCGGACTTCATCCTCGCCATTTTTCATCGAATAAAAATCGTGTGATTGTATTGAACACTTTGTTGTTCAGCTCACCCCTGTAGGTACGGTTTGGAAAAGGTTTCATTCGACTCGGAAATGCTATATATGCCAGAGGAGATCGGCCGATCAGATCGGTCAAAATTATCTGCTCGTGTATGCTCAGCTATTGTATCGACGCTTCCAGCAATAACGTCAGTCAAATGGGGTCTCCTGCCGATCCACTCAGCTGGTTCCATTTTATTGTTTTAAATGCCTTCTCTACGGGATTCAGGATGGGGGTTTAAGGAGGAAGGTAACGAACATTTTCGCGTTAAGGAAATTTTCACAGAATTTTCAAGGAAAATTAAGCTATTGTAATGCCCTCAAAATTTTTAAAATGGACTTTTTTGATAAAATTGTTCACTGAAATCCGTTTCGGAACATTCTGAAATAATCCCGGAAGAGTGTAAAAAAAGATTTCTTCGGAAATTTGCTCATTATTTCAACCTCATTAGCCTCTTTTTTTTCCTATTATTTGGTATGGGCATAAAGCCATTCAACCAGACATAAATCAATTGTATAATATACAATGTATATATACATATGTATAATATACAATGTATATATTATATACAAAAATATCTACCTATATCATAGGTATTTATAAATTCACATTGATTTTTGTGATGAAATCATAGAAGGCATCATAGATGTTAAGGTTATTCAGACTTATGACGTGTCTCATGTCGAAGGGCTGTTCTACGTCGTCCTCTCTTGAGATTTTGGAGAAAAGTTGTCGTCTTGCGGTGTTGTATGCTGGGCAGTTGAAAAGGATATGGTCCAGAGTTTCGATCTCTTCTGAGCAGGCTCGACAACTTGGGTTTTGGGCTCTCCCAATCATATGGAGGTATTGGTTTGTAACTGCGTGGCCAGTTCTGATCCGCATTATTGTTTTAAAATATTTTCTTGGCTTGGGGCAGTTTATTTTTGAAAACCATGCATGCTTTTTAACGTTCTTGAACATAAATATGTAATGTCGTCCTTTAGGGTAGGAGCTATGGAAATTCTGCCATTCTTCTATGTACCGCTCCCTGATGCTCCTGTGCAGGTCGGTTGATGGGAATACCTTGACAGGGTCTGTGGGAGGTTCATCAGCAGATCGTTTAGCGGCTGCAACTACGATTTCATTCCCAGGAATGCCAATGTGTACCTTGATCCATATGAAATGTACTCGTATACCTTTAGTTCGTAGCCCGTTTATCAGTCGCAGTATGTCAGCTTCTAATTTTCTCACTTTGGAGATTATGCTGATATTTTTCATTTTGACTAGAGCACTTTGCGAGTCGGAGAGGACAATTACTTGCGGTGTACGTAAAGCTTCATCGCTGGCATATATAAGCGCTTGCAGGATAGCGTATAATTCTGCAGAATAGACTGAACTTTTGTCCCAGATTCGGAACCCTTTCTGGACATTTGCTGTTGAATCGTAAAAGGCGCAGCCTACTTTGGAATTAATCCTTGACCCATCCGTGTATATATTTATTTATTTATTTATTTATTAACGGGCAAGCCCAATTTATAATCAACATAATACAGTTGTATTCAACTTAATATAGTGTTATAGTGTTAACTTGATATATGTGTATAGGATACTAGAAAAATATTATAATTGAAGGTAGGGGGGATTGAGGAAATAAAATTACAATGACAGGAAAAGCGAGCTTAACTGAATAGGATGGGTGAAGAGGAAATTAAGGACCATACCATATATACCGACCATTCGGCCATTTTTCCCGAAGTGTGGCAACGATGTGGGGTCTCGCACTCCATTCTGTTTCATTACGTATTATAACGTGTGGTGGGTTCAAGAATGTGGCGTACGGGATAGCCTAATCTTCGGGAGAAGAATCGTAAATTCTTCACATTCTACACCTAAAAGCGCCTGTTTTTTTTTTTTTTTTTACACCGCCTGCAATTCGCAAAAATTTTCACTGTGATAATTTTCTCAAAAGGATTAATTTGATTTGGAAGAAGTTTAATTTGGTATAAAAAAAAGGATTAATTTGACTTGGAAATGCTACATACTTACAGTAAAATAATAAACCATTGGGTTAAATTTGTGGCGTTTTTGACTTTTAAAATGATAATTTTCGGTCAAATTTCACTCAGATTTTTCAATACCTGATCTTCCCAGATATTGCTAATGATTGGAGACGAACACAATTTTGAGTATTTTGTCGTGTAGATGGTCGGGTTTTAGATTAATGTGAGGTAAGGTAGTGCGGGGGGTGGATGACGGTGTTAGTTGGAGCCCCAACCGCTAGATAGGGCCCCATGCACAGGCGCTCCGCTTATTCCCATAGCGGAGGCGCCGAGCGGCGGCCGATTGGCGGATACCTTCCCCCACTCCACCGCGGAGGCTTCACCCCCCCGCGTCGCCCCACGGCGGATCCGAGAGGGTGCGAGGAAGAGGAACGCGGATAAAGCGAAGTGTGGGAGCGAGTGAAAGAGAGTGACGGAGAGACGTCTGGTCCTTACGGGAGAATCAACGCGCGGAAGAGAGACGGATAGAGGCGGCGGGGCTGGTCCTGGACGATCGGATGGTGGAGCGGGAGCCGCACATGGCATGCCTTCGTTCAGTATCACCTCGCCAGTGCCCGTGATAGCACCCACTCCCTCTCACTGAAAACCACTTCTCGTTCCCTTTACGTGCTTTTTATTACGTATCGTTAACCGAGTTCCCCCCTCCACCCGCCATCACTTTTATGGCTCCTTTATGGGACCTTTACCGCTCTTGCCGTCTATGGTGATCAAGTGAAAAGAACGCTGATTTTTTGGATCCGGATTTTACTGCGGAAACAAGACAAAAATTTTCGAAAAAAATAAAAATTTGGTGTTTTTTCCCGTCTGAAATTTGTGAAAAAATACAACATTTAGTGGTGACGATTTGGACTTTTTTCATCGAAGATGAACTCGTATTTTGAACAGTCGGGTTTTTATGGATCTCACCACCATCAGAGCAGTACGGCTGCACACCATGATCAGACAGCAGCAGCATACCGCTTCCCGCTGGGTTTAGGTATGTCGCCGTACGCGTCGAGCCAGCACCACCACCATCACTCGTTACATCAGAGCAGGCCGCCGCAGGATTCGCCCTACGACGCCTCAGTCGCCGCCGCATGTAAGTTGTACTCGGCCTCCAACGACTCCCAAACGAGTATAAACTACTCCACGACGAAGCCGGACTGCTCGAAAACCGAAGGCGCCGCTCACCAAAACGGCTACGCCGCCGTCGTCGCCGCCGCCGCCAAAGACGTCTGGCAGAGCGCCTCCGGAGCCTCGACTCCGTCGTCGAACCCCCTCGTCCGCCCATCGGCGTGCACCCCCGACGCGCGCTACCCGGGTCTCGCGGACGCGGCTGGAGGGTCCCCCGGGTCAGGTTCCCGCACTTCGGCCTCCTCCCTCGCCCCGTCTTGGAACCAGTGCAGCATCAACACGGCCCCCACTCAGCCCCCCGTGGGCACGCAGATCCATCAGCAGGCCGGCAACCACACCTTCTACCCCTGGATGGCTATAGCAGGTAAGGTCCGAAATTTCATGAAAATCCCTCCATTATTGCCTAAATTTGTCAGTCACCACCCTAGAATTCAAAATCCGCCACAATTCAGTAAAATTCCTCTGACTTCATTGGCGTGATCCTAAAATTTATATAATTTGCCTTCCATTAAAACAAAGCTCTTTTCCAAATTTTGAACTAAGTACCTAGTAATTATTACACTAAAAATTTCATCTTACTCAAAATTATGCTAAAATGTACCTATAAATCTGGAAATTGTCGTCATCTCTCTTCTAGAGAAGGATGGTATAGCAGGTAAGATCCGAAATTTCATGAAAATCCCCCCATTATTGCCTGCATTTGTCATTCACCACCCTGATATTCAAAATCCGCCACAATTCCTGAAATTCCTCTGCCTTCGTTGATGTGATCCTGACATTTATATAATTTGTCTGCCATCAAAACAAAGCTATTTTCCAAATTTTGAATTAAATAGTAATTATTACACTAAAAATTCCAACTTACCCAAAAAGATGCTAAAATTTACTCATAAATGTGGAAATTGTCGTCCTCTCTCTTCCAGAGTAGGATGGCTGTAGAAGGTAAGATCCGAAATTTCATGAAAATCCCTCCATTATTGCCTAAATTTGTCAGTCACCACCCTGAAATTCAAAATCCGCCACAATTCAGTAAAATTCCTGAAATTCCACGAACTTTATTGGTGTGATCCTGAATTTTATATAATTTGTCTGCCATCAAAACAAAGCTCTTTTCCAAATTTTGAACCAAGTAGTAATTATTACACTAAAAATTCCAACTAACTCAAGAAGATGCTGAAATTCACACATAAAACTGGAAATTGTCGTCCTCTCTCTTCCTGAGAATGAAATTTACAAGCTATTTATAAGTACATAAAACCCTGAATTTTCGCGAAAGTTGAGCTTCAACCTGAGAACCACCGATAAGAACTACAATCCAGAAAAATTCATGAAATTCCACGAACTTCACCTGCGTAATCCTGAAATTTATAGGTATTGTTTGTGTTTACACGAAACAAAGTTTTTTTTCTCCAAATTTTGAACATCGTCAGTCAAAAAACCAACAACAATAACAAAGAAAATGAATTATTATTACACTAAAAATTCAAATTTACTCAAAAAATGGTTATATTTGCACTTTAATCCAAAAATTATCTTCCTCTTTCTTCCAAAAATCAAGTTTCGTTAACTATTTTATCCTGAATTTTCACGAAATTTGAACTTCAATCTTGAAAACTACCAATAAGAACGATCCAGCGAAATGCATGAAATTCCACAGACTTTATTGGTGTAATAATGAAATTTGTATTGTTTGTGTTCAACCAAAACAATGTTGAACATCCTCAGCTAGTGAACTGACGATAAAAACACTCAAAAGTGTGATTTCAACAATAATAATATGATTTTATCGTATAGCTTGATGAAATTCATACATAATACTGAAATTTTCTTCCTCTTTCTTCTATAAAATCAAATTTGGGTATTATTTATATGTATCCTGAATTATTACGAAATTTGAGATTCAATCTTCAAAATCACCAATAAGAACCACAATCCAGTAAGATTTCCGAAATTCCACGTAAATTGAACGTCGTCAGGCAAAGAACGAAAAACAAACACATACAAAAATTGTGATTATTACTCTAAAAATTCAAATTTGATAGAGAAGGATTTGAATTTAATTTACACATAAATCCGGAAATAATCATTCTTTTCCTTCCAGAGAGTCAAATTTAGATACGATTTACGTATCCCGAATTTGCATGAAATTTGTTGGAAATTATCCTGCAATTTGAGCTTCAATCTTGAAAACCTCCAATTAGAACCAAAATATTGTGAAATTCGTTAAATTCCCCAAACTTTGTTATTGTAATCCTGAAATCTTCTCAGGTAGTCAAATTGAAGGTTATGCAAATATTGAGTATTTTATTGAGTGCATAAATATTCACTAAACTTTTCGGTAACCTCTTTCTTCCAGAGAATCAAATTTAGATACTATTTATGTGTCCCAAATTTTCACGAAATCTGTTGGGAATGATTTTAAAATTCCAAGCTCCAATCTTGAAAACCACCAAAAACAATCAAAATCCAGAAAAACGCCTGAAATGTCATAAACTTCTCCGGTATAATTTTGAAATTTATATTGTTTGTGTACGATCAAAACAATTTTTTTTTCTTCACATTTTGAACATCGTCAGGCCAAGAACCAACAACAAACACAAACAAAAGAGTGATTATAACATTAATATTTTGAATGAACTCTATAATATAATGAAATTCATACTTAAATCCCAAAATTCTCTTCCCTTTTCCTCCAGAAAACCAAAATTCAAAAGTATGAATCTATCCTAAATTTTCATGAAATGTGTCGTGCATTATCCTGATATTTTCTCCTAAGAATTTTGTTGAAAACTATGAAAAATATCGCCTGAAATACCCGGATCTCGAAAATCTGAAAATTACATCAGATTTGTTGTTTCAAGCTTCAAAGCGGAAAATCATCAAACATTACCGCAAATCAGTTAAATTCCTGAAATTACTCATTTTGATTGTTGTAATCCTGAATTCAGAGTCCTGAGAATCAAATTGAAGATATCGCTAATATTGAGTTGTAAAAATTCGGTAAATTTGTAAGTAATTATGCTAGAGCATACTCCAACATGAAAACCACCAATAAGATCCACAATCCGAAGAATTTTCTGAAAAATGTGTGAGTATTGGTGTAACTCAATGAAAACGTGACCAAAAACGCTGTTCATGAAAATCCTGAAATTTTATTGAATTAGTTGGTAAATTATTCTGAATTTGGAGCTTCGGTCCTGGAAACGGGAATTCAATTAAACTCCTTAAATTCTCCAGTTTTTTTCGGTAAGTAATCCTGAAATGTCCTCTAGAGAGTCAAATTGAAGACCACGTACATGATGAATATTTTATGTTGATTATCGAGCGCATGAAAATTATCCAAATTGGTCGGTAATTATCCAAGAATTCAAGCTCCAATCCAGACAATCACCACTATGAAATGCAATCCAGACAAAATTCTTGAAATTCCAGGGATTTTGTTCGTAAGGAACTCTTCTCCGGAGAGTCAAATCTGCGATTATGTAATAGTATGAGTATTTCGCTGGTCACCTGTCAACAGCGTTACCTGAATCACGCTGTTCTAAATATTCTGAAAAATTCACTGTATTTTTCGGTAACTATCCTGGAAATCTATCCTATCTATCCTGAAATATCCCTGTAATATTCAATATTACCTGAAATTCTACCTACTCTGTTCTCTAAAGTCCTGAAATTTCACTGAATTTGTCGGTTATTGTCTTGGAATTCAACCTTCAGTCCAGAAAACTAGTGATAAACTACAATCTGCTAAATCTTTTATATTCCAGTTATTCAAGCTCAAACTTCACTGGAATGATCTTGAAATTTATTCTCAAATACTGAAATCTTTTCAAGAGAATCAAATTGTTGACCATGTATCATGTATCATCATGTATCATTAGGGAAATCCATCATGACGAGGTGAGAAATAGCGACCATCCTCGCTTTGAATGGTCTTTGAATATTTTCATCGGCTTACGCACCAATAATCATCTGAATTATAAAACATAAAACAACTCTGTCAAAGTCATTCAACAAATTTAGACGTGAATCATGAAATCTCCCTCCAAGATCCGATAATAAGTAGATAAACGTCGAGCTATTCAATGAAAACAGGTCCTGAAATACTAACTCGATTAACTAAAATCTTGAGATCGATCATTATGGCTGACAAGATCAGCAATACTGTGGAAATTCTGAGGCTCTCCCAAATTTGTCGGTATCATTTTGAAATTCAGACGTAAACTTTAAAATCTGCCTTCAAGTTTCGTGTCAAGAATGTAAAATAAAATCAATTGTATTCGATTCGTGAGCCGAAGTTCTGCAATTCGAGCTCTGTCTAAAATTTATCTGAATTATTCATCTGAAATTTATTTAAGCTATTTACTGAAACTTATTTGAATTTCGATGAGAGTTTTTCCAGAATTGCATCATTTATTTATTTTTATTTTTTCATATTCTTGTGAATACTTATTTTAATAATAATAATGATAATTATTATTATTATATTATTTTTTGTATAATTATCTATAGTATGTATTATAGAAGTCACTAAGTACTCATCAGATATCTACCTAGTTCATAAATATATCCCAAAATTTATTGGTATCTCTTCAGGTCCATACATAAAATATCCAGATTTGTTCAGTTTCTAGTATGACATAGTTCCAACATTTTTTCAATTATATCAATAGGTAATGTAATTATATCGTAAGTTGAGTTAGGTTTAAATCAAAAATCATAACTCATAAATACCGAAATAAATACGAAGTTAGTGCACAGAAGTCTTGCAAATAGGGTTCACTTTCGACCAGCTTGCAATCTCTCCTTCCATGAGAGATGCAGAAAGGAGCTGCCCCTGAAACTAGTTCTTTTTTACGTCCCCTTGAAAATTTCTATCTTCGGACTAGGATTTGTACTTTTACTGTCGATTTGACAGTGGTGTATGTGATGGAGCCAGAGCCCTCAAGTATACAAATTGTGAAAAAGTAGAAGTTATATCTCTCTTTTCAAAATCGATCTCCCCTTAGATATTGCATTTTGTTGATGTGACGGAGGGGGACGCCGTTAATTTAAAAACATTTTAAGAACATTTAGATGGGGAGGTCGCCCAGGACTCACCCGACGCAGAATGAGGGAAGATGAGGTTGGTGGGGGCCGGAAACGACGGCCTAGTGTACACCCATTGAGTGGGTTTTGACTCCTCCATTTGAACTAGGTAGGATTGGGGCTTGCTCACCACTTAGAGCCCTCTAGTGGACAAATTGTCAACTGAATAGAAATAAATGATCTCTGCATTACCTCAGCCTGGTGTACACCCATTGTGTGGGTTTTGACACTTTCTTTCCCACTAACTTGGATTGGGCTCGCTCGTCCACACAGAGCCCTCTAGTGGATAAAGTCAACTGAATAGAAATTATTTCACATTACCACAGCCTAGTGTAGGTACACCTATCTTTGAGTCAGTTTTGACTCCTTCATTTGGACTAACTTGGATCAGGACTCGCTCGTCCACACAGAGCCCTCTAGTGGACAAATTGTCAACTGAATAGAAATTATCTCTACATTTCCACAGTCTAGTGTAGGTACACCCATCTTTGAGTCAGTTTTGACTCCTTCATTTGGACTAACTTGGATCAGGACTCGCTCGTCCACACAGAGCCCTCTAGTGGACAAATTGTCAACTGAATAGAAATTATCTCTACATTTCCACAGTCTAGTGTAGGTACACCCATCTTTGAGTCAGTTTTGACTCCTTCATTTGGACTAACTTGGATCAGGACTCGCTCGTCCACACAGAGCCCTCTAGTGGACAAATTGTCAACTGAATAGAAATTATCTCTACATTTCCACAGTCTAGTGTAGGTACACCTATCTTTGAGTCAGTTTTGACTCCTTCATTTGGACTAACTTGGATCAGGACTCGCTCGTCCACACAGAGCCCTCTAGTGGACAAATTGTCAACTGAATAGAAATTATCTCTACATTACCACAGTCTAGTGTAGGTACACCCATCTTTGAGTCAGTTTTGACTCCTTCATTTGGACTAACTTGGATCAGGACTCGCTCGTCCACACAGAGCCCTCTTGTAGACAAATTGTCAACTGAATAGAAATTATCTCTACATTACCACAGTCTAGTGTAGGTACACCCATGTTTGAGTCAGTTTTGACTCCTTCATTTGGACTAACTTGGATCAGGACTCGCTCGTCCACACAGAGCCCTCTAGTGGACAAATTGTCAACTGAATAGAAATTATCTCTACATTACCACAGTCTAGTGTAGGTACACCCATCTTTGAGTCAGTTTTGACTCCTTCATTTGGACTAACTTGGATCAGGACTCGCTCGTCCACACAGAGCCCTCTAGTGGACAAATTGTCAACTGAATAGAAATTATCTCTACATTTCCACAGTCTAGTGTAGGTACACCCATCTTTGAGTCAGTTTTGACTCCTTCATTTGGACTAACTTGGATCAGGACTCGCTCGTCCACTCAGAGCCCTCTAGTGGACAAATTGTCAACCAGAGCTTAGTTCATCCACATCACGAATCAAATTGGCTGATGCACACCCACTCACTTAAGTACTCACCTTGATAAATTTCATACAAATGATAAATTTCTGAATATGCCCTTTTATTTTCAACCGTGCAGAACCTGGGATTTGTCAAACCATTTGAATATTACACTTTTAAACCGTGTGTGATTCTGGCGATGTATTGACCAAAATAACAGGATATAATTAATTAATATTGTACTTTACATAAATTCATCATTATGATATAATCATCAAAAATCCTACTCCCGTATATTTGTGCCGCTGTTTGATGTACAAATTGACCAAAAATCCGAGTAACATTGAGAATCCGTACTAAGATTTTCATTGATACGATCTAACAAGCTGTGCAATTTCGGGTACTTAAGACTCAATTCATTGGGTACATCATGAACACATTAATGATTGCCCTAAAATCATTCACAGGTTCTCCATATAAGGAAGGGTAATTAGGACATTTTATAAAGAATGAAGACAGATAATGGAATGCTTATATTGTTGATTGTTTTGGGGTGTATTTCACGATGTCGTACTGTTTTTCTCATTTCTTCCTTTCTCTTTTTGGCCGACTTTAAAACCGCCGTATGCGCGAAGGAGGAGGTTCTCTGTTCGGTGTGTCATGAGACGACGATTTTCTTTTTCTTTTTTTCAAGTCAGAGAATTGTAATCGAAGGATGTTGCTCATTCAACATAACGGGTTTTTGAACGCACTTCAAAGGTGTGGAAATTGATGAGGCAAAACGGGGTCCGCAAGGTACACCACGCATCATTTACTTCCTCATTATGCGGTGGATTTTTCTCACCCCAATGGAACGTCTTCATTTCACCGTTCAAAAGGGCTCTTCAAATATTTGTCGTTCTATTCGAATACACTGAAGTGGATTCGTGGGGGACCTCCTATTGTGCGTCTCGGCTGTTCTGAAAGGGAAAATCTACCCTAGGGCCGTAACAAGTGCCACTGTAGTTTCACAGGAGGGTTAGAAATCAGCTGATGCCGCCTGACCTACTGCCCCTAAAACGGGGTCTGCGCCCGACCCTCTATCATTCCTTCGGCCCTTCCCCCCAGAAGTGAACCCTCAGTGGTTTTTTCCTCCGTTTCCCTTTAATTTTTATTTATCCTTCGATTATGGAGGTCGTTGAACTCGGAAGTCGTATCAGGTCCGAATGAAGCACCGATTGAGCGACCATTTTCTTCTATATCGTAATGAAAATCTATCAACTCGAACCTTCGAGGGATCGACGAAATGATGAAATCAACATTTATTGGTACCCTAACCCATTATCGGCCACAAGTCCGTTTTTGAAACTCTGTGTTCATGATTTTGTGTTTTGTATTCATGACCGAATCGCAATTTTTGGTTTAATATGTCCAGTAATGAACGTTTAGAATAGAGAAAGAAAAAGAGTTTAATCCCCTCAAAAATTGATGGTTTAGGTTTCAAACTATCTTAGGTAAATCCAAAAATCGAATTTTAAAAAAATATAAAAAAAAAAATCCGTCCAACCGCCGTACATTGTATTATAGTTAGGGCTGTAGTTGTTAGTCTTAGGGCTGAAAAATAAGGATTGTCATTTTCAAATCGCCAAAGCTCGTAACCTCTTGATATGAATGTATGGGCTTTTTCATCAAATTAAAATCAAATTTAATTTTTAGGACCAAATGAGACCACCCAGAGCTCAATAGGACAAATCGTTCGCTCCCTCTGAGGTCTTAAGGCTTGAACTTACAATAAATCAAAAACACAAATCGATGACATGATTCGCAAAAAAGGCCTAATCTCCGTTCAAATTTTAGCTGATTGAATGTGATCGTTGTTCGTTTTTTCGAGTCGTACTCAGCTGTGCGTCCTTAGCAATCAGTAATAAAATTTCGTAATTAAGGCACCCACAACTCCCGGATAGCGAAGTTGTTGCTAGCTGGTAGTGTTTAGATCCATACTATAAAATAATAAACTGTTGTCTTACTCAGCTGTACGTCCTTAGCAATCAGTAATACAATTTCGTAATTAAGGCACCCACACCACCCGGATAGCGAAGTTATTGCTAGTTGGTAGTGTTTAGATCCATACGGTAAAATAATGAACTGTTGTGTGATAATTTGCAGCGTTTCTTAAACTCCAATTAGTTCGAAAATGTGAGGAAAAATATTATTTAATTGATAAAAGGTCGCAGGGATTTTGGAAAAAATTATGGGAAATTTTGGGTCTGACAGAACATTTATTTTCATCACAGTTGAATTGAGGGGATGGTGAGAACCATTCCAAAAACAACAACAACGAAAAATCATGACAAAAAAGAGGTAGAAGTGAGTGGTTGCGTAGCTTTAATGACGAAAACCAAGTGCAATGATGGCGAGAGTTGTGAAAAGAGTGTGATTCCAGAGAAACAAAGTCCCACCAAGTCTTAAAATATAATAAAAGTTCAGAACAGTAAAAGTGTTAAGGTCTGCCACATTAAGAAAAACGTGAAATGCTTCACTTTTGTGAAGGTGGGTTCTTTGTTCTTCAACGATAGATTCAGTAGTGTAGTATTCAGTAAACAACGTCTAAGTTTAATCCCAATTCTCTTGTACTCTAAAGTATACGCCACATGAGGTTGTAAATTCGGTCAAAAGTCCTACTCTTCCGCACAGTTCTTGCAGGAAAAATCCCACTTATTCCAGACATAGGTTCTCCAAATTCGGGGTTTTGGTGAATTTCACAGGAAAATGAAACTATTTCAATGGCAAAAAAAAAGTAAAAAAAAAAAAAAAAAAAACTTTGAGCTAAGGGTTTTTCACGTTTTTTGAGGTAATTACCGTTTTAATCATACTTATAGTATAGCCGAGCCTCATATTATGTAATTGGTGATCATCTCCAGGAATAAAAAAAAATTGTTCACAAATTCCTCAAAATACATTTATTGAAGACAAGCGACGAGTATACTTGTCGTACTCAAAACTGTTCAAAGTTCTTTTGTTCGATTTCATTTCGTTCATTTTATGACAAACATAGTTTATAGTTTGGAGCTATAGGTTGACATTTGTTTTTTTCAAATTTAAGTCACCCATGGATTCCAAAACTATTTAGGAGGTCTCCGGGGAAACGGGTCTCATAGCCTGGCGTGGATCAATCTTCAAGTTAGGCCCCTCCCGCAACGATATCCTTGTCATTGCTATGATTTATAGCTCAACTTATCTCGAACAGCACGCCACTGCTCTACAATACCTCCATGCAGTACAATCCTCCCCTAATACGAAAAATTCTGGTATGATAAATTAGTAATCTACGCTCATTTTCCTATCAAGCGATTCAAATTAGAAAAATATTTCGAGTGAAAACAGTCCACATGTTCATCTGGTATTTCTTAATGTGGTATGTGTTTCTTCTTAAATTTCATGTTTTGGGGATGAAGAACAGAACCTTATCAATCTTATCAATCTCAATCTTATCAATAATCAATTCTTGGATTATTTTGATGAACTGTCCTTGGCTACTTGAATTTCAGATTGCTCTGATATCAGTACAAAACTAATCTGAAGTAATCTAAGGTTCAATCTATGGTATAGCTATGGTACATCTATGATCTATCTAAGGTTCATTTATGGTCCAGCTATGTAGTACACTATGGTACATCCATGGTACGTCAAGGATCCACCTATGGTACGTCTAAGGTTCATCTATGGTCTATCAAAGGTCTATTTATGGTCCATCTAAAGTTCATCTATGGTACGTCTATGGTCCATCTGTGTAGTACTTCTGTGGTCCATCGATGGTAAGCCTACGATCCACCCATAGGTGGATGTACGTACCATAGTACGTCTAATGTCCAGATGGTGCATCTAGGATCCATCTAAGGTACTTCTATGATCCATCTTGGATCCATGGTACGTATTCTTCTGTGATCCATCTAAGGTAAATTTATGGTATAAAATAATGTAAATCAATCTAAGGTCATTCTATGACTCGTCCAAGGTTAATCTAACAGTGCAGTTTAATCTAACTTTAATGTATGGTCCAATTCTTGGTCCATCACAGGTCAAATTTTAGGCCCATATAACGCAAATCAATGGCCCATCCAAAGTCAAATTTATAGTACATTTAAGGTTAATATAAGATCCAATCTAAGGTCCATCTAACGTTCAATCGAAGATCAATCCACAGAACCCGTTTTCGCCATTGAGGAATTGGGTATACGTAAGGCTATGATCACTCTGAATGCAATGAATTTTATTAGAACCTTCTGAGGGCCAGTTCTTGAAATTGCGTAGGAATTATGTGACTATTTTGTGAATTTTATTTGTGTGGCATGGTGGACACGTGTGAGGCTTCTATGTAGGGGAACATGGAATTCGTCGGAGATCATCCACAACTATATCAGCACAATCCCCTTGAATATAATCAAATTTAGGATTTTAAGTGGTATACTTTTGACCGGCAGAAGGAATTTGGACATTTACAGGAGAGATATTGTTTAGTTTAATTTCTTAAAAATTAATTCAGGCGCCTCATAAGTTCATGAAGGGGTTTACTGAGTAAATGGTTTCATGTGTGTGAATTACCTCTTCATGTACCTCTCAGTCAACTGAATTTAACTGTTCACTGGTTACCGACAACCAAATAAGGAACATATTCCAATGATTTCTAAAAAAATATTTCAGGGAATGAAAAAAAAAACCGTCGACAATTTTCAAAGCTGGTTTACATAATTCACGTCGAGGGATGCACACCGCTGGCGGGCCCTACTGCGAAAACCGTGAGATTTATGGGGGACAGAGCGCAGCACCGGAGGGGACGACTAGAGTGGTAGAGTGCTCAGATCGAATTTGTGCAATTAATAAATATTTTGTCTCTTGCGAACGGAAGGCTCGTAACTCAATGTATAAATACGGTATCCCCCCTTTGCCTCACATGTGTCCCGACTCCTCTCTTTCTGTGTATACGTATACGGTGAGGATGGACGGGGGGGGACCGCTAATTGTACACGCTAAGATGACGAATGTGCGGCCCGCAGGGCGACGTGGGTGGTATCTATGGCAACGGCATAAACAACGCGGTAGGATCGAGACTTTCAGCTGAAAAGTCGCAGGATAACAACAACTTTGTTTCTTTGGGAGGGGAAAAGGTTCGTCATGAAGCTTAAGTACAAGGTATCTACAATGAGCTAATTTTTGACGTACATATTTATTTAAACTATCGTTGTAATTATATTCTTACGTACTGGAGACCTGTTTGATGATTTGGACTTGGAGATATCTTTTTGAACAGGGTTATTCCAAAAATAGGTTTCTGGTGGAAATGTTACGTTGAAGATGGCTCAATGACCTACCAACAGACGTATTCATATTCCTATGAATCTCTGTGCTACGTTTTTTGGTGCTGACAATGTCACATTTAGCTGGAAGGAACGTACTGAGAGGAGGGTTGGCCGAACGTCTGATCCACGTAAAGAATTACTGAAGTTTTCTCGAACGGTTGAACTAATCACGCTCAAACGGCTGAAATAGTATAAACGGCTGAAATAGTATAAACGGCTGAAATAGTATAAACTGCTGAACCAATTCAAACTACGATTTAGCGGTACTCTAGGAATACGGTTACATGAGGATTATAATACGAATCCGATACTAAATATTAAAATGGTATATGCAAATACCGAGTACAGTTAGTAGATACCAGATAGGTACCATAACTATCCAATACCATAGGAACATGAACCACAAGCATACAAAATTTGTATGCTTGTGGTTCATGTTCCTATGGTATTGGATAGTTATGGTACCTATCTGGTATCTACTAACTGTACTCGGTATTTGCATATACCATTTTAATATTTAGTATCGGATTCGTATTATAATCCTCATGTAACCGTATTCCTAGAGTACCGCTAAATCGTAGTTTGAATTGGTTCAGCAGTTTATACTATTTCAGCCGTTTATACTATTTCAGCCGTTTGAGCGTGATTAGTTCAACCGTTCGAGAAAACTTCAGTAATTCTGAAGTAATTCAGTAATGCTGTTTGGTATAGTATTTGTCATTGGGTTCGAATTTAATTCGAACCCAATGACAAATACTATACCAAACAGCAAACAATCAATACCATTGGAATGTAAATCACAAGCATAGGAATTCGAATACACTACCAGATATTATATGAAATATGCGAATCGAGTATCCAACAGCGCATTGTAATACTTTTTTAAATTATTGTAATACTACTTAATAATACTTTTTTAAATTTTTATATTTAATATTTAATTAATTTATTTTTTGATATACACATTTTTAGAATGCGTCATGTAGGTATGTATTATAAAACTAGAAAATAATAATTACAACTCCCCCTATACTTCATGTTAATTTAGAAATTTGCAAAAGTAAAATAATTTTTTCCTAGTCTTAAAAAATATACCCCCCACTGTGACCAAAGCTCTTAGCATAGTTATACGAATATAATGATGTGGATAGTATTAATATAAAAATGAATAAATATTGCAGTTTTCCAATTTAATTTTCTCGTTGACCAATCTCTTAAGTCTCTCGTCCTCCAAAACCCTCCTCAAGTAAATTGAGGATTTTTAGAGTTGTTGTCCTGAAGCGGAGTCCACCATAGGTACCAGGAACTGTTCTGCTGCCTCTGCTCTAGTCCCTTTTCCATGTTTTACATTTACAAACCTCCAATGTTTTGACACGAAAAAATAATTAGAGACCTCAGTTCTCAGATCTGCTAGAGTAAGAAAACTGCCTAATAATTCTCACAAAGGTTTTCTGAATACTTATCAATTTTTTCAGACATGTTTGCGACTTACACTTCGAATAGTTCAATAGAATAGGATACTCCAATGAGCAATCGTCCCAACGTCCGTTTACCTGATAGGTACGCCTTAAAATATGCTTCCAACGGTATGTACACTACTTATTTCGGTCATAAATTATGGTACGTGGTGTTGATGACGAACCCTCGAAAAACCAAATTCAATAGGTACCAGTATTATAACTATCCCTGAACGACTGAAAATTCCCCAAACAGTTGAATCTACGACGCTGAAACAGCTGTCCAGTTATGGACAGACTAGGGATGTCCGATACTTCAAAAGTATCGATATAATATCGTATCGATACATCTAGAAAGCATCAAAAGTATCAATACGATACTTTCAAAAAGTATCGATATTTTGAAGTATCGATACTTTAAAAAAATAGGTGAAAAAGTCGTTCAAGTTTCTCTCCATCAGTGTGACATCTCTCCATCGCGAGGATAATAATTAATATAGAATGAACGAAACAACAAATCACTCATTTTTTATTATTATTATTATTATTATTATTATTTTTTTTTGTTTTTTGTCCAGGCACTTGTTTTCGTATTGTTATTGGTTGGGTTACCATTTTGGTGGTCCTTCCTAGATGATGGAGGACAGCAGGTTATCATAGAGAGCTGAAGGTGGTGGTTCATCATCTTTGTTTAATTTGTTGGTCTCCCAACAATCTACATAGAGATAGAGGTGCTGTCAAGTAGATACCTTCATGTCGTAGGTGTTGACACAGATAAAATGTGAGAGAAAAAAAGTATCGCCTCCGATACTAGAAAAAAAGTATCGATACTACGATATATATCAAAGAAAAAAATATCGATATATATCGATACTTTTTCCAAAGAGTATCGATACTTTTGGGACATCATTAGGACAGACGGCTGTACCATTTCCTATAGGAATTAGATACCAAAATAATGAGGCGAGGGCGAATTCAATGCCAAATAGATGCCAAAAATATCCAATAGGCATCTACTATAAGAATATAAAGCTTAGGACGAATCCAGTACCACAGGAGCATCTAAACGACTAAAACTCTCCCAAATGGCTGAACCAATCACGCTCAAACATCTTTACCAGTTACTGACAGACGGCTGTACTACAACAAAGGAGTTATGGCTGTTTTAATGACGTAAGGTTTGAAATACGAAAAACATCTTAAAAGTGAAAAATTCTGATTTTAATGGGGTTGAAAAAAGTCGAGACAAAAAAAGTCGCAAATTAGTTGTAGAATCGAACCCTGGCCGGTGGTTCGACCTTAACCGAATCACCCTGTATAATGCTGCTTCATCGCAGATATATTCAAGACAACACTAATAAGCTCAAAGTGCACAAAAATTTCGACTGAAAAAAAAAGTTCCTTCTCATGCAGCTCCCAGGAAGTTGATTCTCCTGCGGTAACTCCTGAGGATGTTCGGCGCGTACGACCGAAGCCTTTAGCGGACCTCATTACACGACTAACGGAACTCCGAGCTCACGTCCACCTTCGCAGAAATTGTTGTTTATTATACAATCTCCCGTCTTCCCATCAAAATCACTCGGGGAAAAAAATCGTTTTTAGTAAGGAGAGTAAAAACTCTCGTTCAATTCATTGACCCGGCGAAAAACAATTATAATGGTTATCACAGTGTCGAGATTTCAGGGTTAGTCAGGGTCGGGTCTTGAGAAGTATTTATGATTTCAATTAGTTACGTAATTTTTATGTTTTCAAACCAATTATTATTTTGGTTTGACTCATCCGTAAAGAATATTGAAATTTCTGGTGAAATTTCAAAATAACAATTAAAACCCTTCTGGACGCTTTGGCGACCTTAAAAATGAGACGGTAATTTTCCTTGAATTATACATTGGAACTAAATCTGTCTCAATTTCCTATTAATCAAAGTCTCGTGGGATCTTGGGGTCTTGTTATTTCAACAACATCGGCTGTACGGTTCCTTGATGATGCAGACGTAAGGATGCTCCAGTTGACAATTTATCTACTAGAGCTTTCTGTCACTAAATGTATTTAATAATCAATTTGGGTAGCTTCTGTAAGTAAGTGAATACCAGATCAGATCTAAACCATTAATACCGTATTCAGTGGAATGTTAAAATTCAAATAATATATTATGTAGAATGACACAAATTTTATTCACCACCACTTTTTTACCCTAAACTGGAGAAAAAAACGGTATAAGCAATAGGTAACTTCCATTATTCTAGGATTCTTTCTTCCGTAAATATAGATATAACCCTTTCTTGCGCGAGAATATTCTTTCTTTTACTCGCATGAAAGCAAAGAATTTCTATTCTTCGTGAAATTTCATGTCTTGTTGGTTTGTGAAAATGCGTGCAACAAGAGCGCTAATTGAGTTGGAAATGTTGGAAATATTTTGTTATAAATCAGCATGTTATTATGCTTTCTTCAATCAGCATTATTATGCATTTTTCAATACTCATTCAAGAGTTGGAATTTGTAGTCAGGATAATATGCATGCTTCAATAAGCATCATTATGCTTTTTTTTAAAGATTATTCAATCAATTTGAAAAACGAAGGTTAGACCGCGTAATGGTGAGGAGGTTTTTATAGCTGAATTAGTTTTTTTTGTTTGTTATCCTGAAAGAAAACTGGAAAATAAAATTGGATTGTGAGTTTTTAAAAGGTTGAGAAGGTTAAAAAAATTCTAAATGTTGTGAAATTTCTCGAAGAATGAAGGATTTACTACAAGGTTTTCGTGATAAAATGCTGTACTCCACGTGATGTGTCATGTCTAGCATTTATCATTCAGGTTATATAATTGGCAAACTTCGTTTTATTTTGTTTTGTGAATTAAATATAAATGTCAAACGAAATAACAAATTTCCTTGAGAGAAATGAAGTCGAAAGAGGAAACCGCGAATTGCGAAGACGATTAAAAAAAGGCAAACGAAATTGTCGTGAAAGACCGGAAATAATATTATGTAGTAAGTGTGAGATTAATGTATAAACATTATTACATTAGTTAACAGGTCGTTAGTTAGCTGCTAAAGGCCATAAAAACCGGAGGAGAGCGCGTGGTTCCACCGGTAGTATCAATACAACGCTATCTAAACGGCCAATAAACCTTCACGCTGGAGTCGTAAAAGCGGTTGATGGGAGGAGCTCGTAAAGAATAATTAGGTTACGACTAACCCACACTAACCACTAGCGCCGGCTACCAACAGATCGCCGTGCTAATTTTATGGGGCTCTGAAAAAAAATAAACAGTCTTTCGCTAGCGAATGCGCCTGTTGAATGAGCTCCTCCTACGCCGAGGTTTTTATCTGATGATATTTTCATGTAGTGGTGTTATGACAGGTGTATTATAAACAATAAACATGGCATCAGTCGTGGATATATGACAGGTGTATGATATACAGTGTACTTTGAATATGTACTTATTCTACGTAATGCAATTTTATAATTGAAAAATTACGGACGTCAATTTCAAATTCTTCCAATTTATGCATGGTTCAAAATTATTCCCAAAAGTTATTAATAACTAACCATACTGAAGAAGCTTCTGACTTGCTTCAACACATCCCTCGTGTTCAACTCCTTTTCATCATCAGGCTGATAAATGCATCGATTACAAACTGTTTTGCATTCTCCTCATTCCAAGACACCTCAATAAATTGTTTATCTTCTCGATGTTCCCTTGTTGAGGAATTTGAGGACACATATTCACTTCTAAATTGGTAAGAGCCTACAAATTGTAGCTTCCTCAAAAATATCCTCACCAAGGCACTACTTGTAGTTGTTCATTCTATTCGGAATTTTGTACTCTGAAGCCTATGGAAAAGGAAACTTGATAAAATGTAATTATTTACAATATTCTCATAGTGTATCCCGAACTCCTATTTATATATTTCCCCAATTTATGGTTCAAACTCGCATTTCATTGGATAGTAAGAAGCGTCATGTTTTGTGTCTAGTATACATGGAACTCATCGTGAAATACTCAATATCCTGATGACAGGAGAATTTACTGTAAACATGGTACTATGTCGTCAGACACATAATTGCATTATACAGGGTGTAAGCCTAACTGGTCTGCCATACTGCACAAGTCAATTTTACAATTAATTTACAAAAAAAGTTCCTCTTTGAATTTTAAATTTTTTTCTCGTGACCTTAGGTCATTAAATTGGTCATAACTCCATTAATTTGCTGTAAAAATTGCAATTTAGTACACTAAATTTCCTGTCGAAAAGATGCCTTATCTTTTTTGGGTCAAGGTTTGAGACAACAAAAAAGCGCTCTGAAAAGAAAATCTTAAGTAATTATTGAAACATGGAATTTTTTCAATCAGAAATTGAACAGCGAAAACAGTACTTTTTCAAGATGCAAGAACGGTAAAAACTGTGCCAAAATCTCAGCTTTCCAACGGTTTAATCATTTTCATTTTTAAAGTGGGGCTTCTTACAGAAATTCGTGTTTGAACGCGGCAAAACGTGAATTTTTTCAACGAAATCAGCGGGTTTCCGGATGTCTTGCCATCTACTGCAGCGCTCGCCCACCAACTGAGATGGTCTAGCCAGGCTTTTTCATGTCTCAAACCTCATCTCAAATTGTTGTGAAATTTCTCCCTTACAGAGAAAAAAACAATAGATCATGGATATGTCCATTGTTTCTATGAATGAACATAATGTTTTTTTCTACAAAAAAAAAAACTCTCCGATATCGCAGTATTCCAGAGAACCTTGCTTCATAGATACCGATATGTAATAGGTAACTATAATTTTGTTAACTGGTTATCGCGTTGCATTTTTTGTGGAAAAAAAATTCCTTGACTCCCCGTCAAAAGACATATCCATGTCCAAAAAAAGGTCAGGCATCTAACCAATAGGAAATTTAATGCTCTTTCCAACGGTATCCTCCAAATGTAATTAATATGACAAATTAATGGAGTTATGATCAATTTAATTACGTGAGGTCAAAATCACGAAAAAACATTTTAAAATTGAAATAACTCGAAAACAAAGCCTTTACAGAAATCAAAGAGTAACTCTTTGTTGATTCGTGCAGTATGGCAGACCAGTTAGGCTTACACCTTGTATACATTGGTAGTAGGTAAACGACGTACTCGCCGTTAACTTCAGTCAGGGTGATTGAGAAGTCATTTGAGATTGATTAATTTTCATTTTTTGCCTCGTACCATGGAATTTACTGATTGGATCTTGATGAAATCGGTGTCCATTTTTATTGCGTTATTCCTTAAACTAACCTCCAAATTAGAGCAAAATCAAGCTAAGGTACAGTGAAATCAAATTACGTTTGAGCGTGTTCATGTCCTGCCGTTTGTCCAATGTTCATGTACCTTATGGGGTGTGCGCATGGGTCGGAAAAACTGTTTATTGTTATTTTTAATCTAAACTAAACCTCATTCTGAGAATTATGTCACCAACCACGACCTTCTAGCGTGAGAAGACCTTTTTCTATGATTTTTCAAAGTTTCGAATGTTTATGACGCCACAGTGGGCCGGGGGGTACCGCCTAGGCGGGAGGGGCGTTTGACGTCATAAACATTCGAAACTTTGAAAAATCATGGAAAAAGATCTACTCATCCAAAAAGAGTAAAATAATTTATCGTTGTCGTCGAGTAATTCTCAATTTTGGGTCGGTAATGAGTAGAGTTGACCAAAACGATTTAATCTCAACTAATGTAGTTCTGCGTGATGAAAACTATCAGGAGAAATCGGATAGCACAACGGAAGCTTATTATTTCTCGATTGTACCGGCGGAGGGATAATCACTCTTACTCCAAGATCTTATGCTTCGATGGGCTCAAATTGTAGTTATGCCCCCCGCTTCCTCGCCACTGCACTTCTCATACTAACCAACTAACAAACATCGGTTCTTATACCTGAATGATCCAATAGGTTTGTTTTACATACGAATCGACTCTTAATTACCCAGTTGCTTACCATCATTCGTCTTCTTTGTTCTGCTTACTGGAGCTCAACTAAGGAGGTCATGACGAAAAATGATACATAATCAGGTTGTTAACCATTTAGTTCTACTACATTAACAGGCATATTGGTGTTTCTTTGAATTCCTCCAAAGATTGTGTATTAGCTCTTGAACAACCACTAATTGTAGTGGTGGAATGCTGAAGAATGGTGTGTGGTAGAGGGTCGATTGTGGCTCCCTATAAATTTCTTTATATCCATTGAGCTCTAGCAAACGTAATTTGTACCTACATGTATTATTTTTCAACCGTGTTATAGACCCGAGGGTGTGTCATAACCGACACACAGATCTTATTTTTATTATATCCTGATCAGTCAATATTGTCAAATGGTTCTGAGCTGAAAAAAATAAATAAATAAAAATAAAAATACCTTTCACCACTTGGCAACAATTGTTTACTTTTTAACTTATATAACTTAATTGTTAGACAACAGTTGTAAACAAGGAAAAATGGACTGATTTCACCCAATTCCATGGTGGTGAACATCTGAGTTCGAAGTTCCACAGTTTAAGTACTCCCTGATTAAAAAGGGCAAAGAAGAAAAGACACATAAGAAACCTAATCTATGGTGTATATATTTTAATTATCATTAAATACGAATCGAACATTTTATTTATAGGTAAACCAACAAGAAATAAGTGTAAAGGGTAACTCTTTATAGAAACGACAAGTGTTTTGACACCGCTGATATATTTGTGTACTAATAAAGTACTCGTGTTAAATATGATAATAAGAAAATTTCAACGTTACAATTCTGATAGTATTTATAGTGAGGAAATTACGAAAATCTAGATATCACTCGATTCGATATCCTTATTTCGATTTGATTTTCTCACCTGTCCGAGAAGGTCGTAGGCTTGTCATCGTGCACAGAACCCTAACCGGGGTAAACACGGTGGCGCTTATCGATGTTGGTTGCTTGGTGACAGAGTAAATATTTCTTTGAACAATTTCGAAACTTACACACACCTACCATGTAGTGGTTGAATTTCCCAGTTTGGTTTTCCTTAGTACCATCCTAGCATGGATACAAATAAAAGTGAACCTTCAAATTGAAACACAGTATCTAAACTTCCGAATTGGAATATTCATACATTTCTGATTTTGAATAAACCTCTGTACAACAATTTTCAAATTGCACCTACATAACTACCTACCACAAACCTACACCCTACCTATACATACCTACATTTCCAAATTCGAATGTACGAAAATTCTCAAATTGAAATATACATACCAGCATGTCCAACAGCGTTGCAAATCAAAGTAGTTGGATACAGAAGAGAGGGCGTCGGTGGTCTAGTGGACAGTGTACCCGACTGCGGTGATAAGATAAGAACCGTCTTGCGGGGATGCGAGTTCGAATCTGGTCGCTAGCAGAAAGTTTTCTGTCTATTAGACGATCGGCAATCTCTCGTTCCAACCCAGGGCGGTGATGTTTGGGAAGCCATGAGCGAAATCATCAGAACGAATTCTGATCTCCCCTTAGGGAAACAGCTGATGACGTCCGCGACGCCAAGAATGGCAGTCGGACGAAAATTCAACCTGAAATGGTTGCTTACTTTACTTACTTTACTTTACTTTATACAGAAGAATTGAATGGATTTGCACAAAACAATTCGTAGAGAAACGCGTGTCCCCGCGAACTGTTAGAGAATATACTCCGCCCTGAGCCTGCGTTATCTTGATGAGGTCAGAAATCTTTCGTCACGATTGTCTAACATGTCCTGCAGGCAGAATCGAACCAGTAATAAGGGAACCAGACCACCCAGAAAAGCCGCAAGTTTCACTCTTTCGCAGTTGTATTTCGTTGTGTACAAGTTCGTTAGGCGGGAACAGGGCTTTGTAGGGAGATTTGGAAGGTAGGCGATGAAATCAGGGACTCGATTGAGTACCTTCCTAATAGATCGGAATAGGACGGGTTCTTCAGTCACTCAGACTCGTTTACACGAATGTTTAGTGTTATTTGTCCGAATATGTTATTTCCGACCGTTATCAGTCAATCAGTCATCAATTCGTCACATAAATATAACATTGCAAACATCTGTGATATATCATACCTATATAAAATCAAATAATATTTGAATAACTTTCATATTATGAATAACTTTCGGTTGATTCGCAATAAATTTTAAAATATATTTATTAAGTACGTAATTTCCATCATACTAGATGATTTACTTCCGAGTCTACAAAGGTAGCGGAAGCTTTGTTTTCACTTTTCAAGGTTGAACAAAAAAGTTCTCCAAAATCGAAATTTCCAGACGCGTTATACGTTTCAGACCTTTCTAAACAATTTTGGTACCGTGTCTGTCTGTCATGAAATCCTTGCCAAAGCGATAACTTCTACAATTCTCATCCAATTGATGACATTTTCAGGGATTGTGCGGGTTGGCGTGCAGATGATCCCCTATAAAAATCATTACCCCCGGGTAATAGAAGCCGCTGCGCATGCGCAATCGTGAATTCCTTGTAACAGCCATAACTTCCACATTTTCTATCCGATTTCGACGAAATTTCTCAGGATTGTTCAGATTAGCGTGTAAATGGTCCCTTATGAGGCTAGTGGAAGGTACTTAGAGATTGATGTTTTGAGATTAACTACTATGCATCATATCATCTATACAATCGGGTTATGGATACGAGGAAGCTATGTGCCACACCCACTTGGTGGGCTTTTTTGGTTTTCTAACATCGGTAATTCAATATTTTATTAGAAAATAATGACGATAATAATTAATTAATTATCATAACAGCATTCATTTATAAATACTTTCGATATTAATGAAGTTTTTAATATGAATTACATTTATTAGTTCTTTGAGAAATTGTTGAAGTATTTAATACAATTGGGTGCAATAAAATTCACTGTACATTTAGGTGATTTGATAATAGGTTGGTAGGTACCTTCTGTGGATGTTTAACTTCTTATATAATACAATGTATTATATTCTACAATGTATTCTACAATCCTCAAGATTGTGCTTCTTTTCGAACGGTTTGGAATTAGTTTTGTTGAGTATGGCTTGTAAAATGGACATATTATCAAATAAGTGACCAAAATTTCTATAGTGGAAAAGATGTACTGAATATCGAAACGTATTGATGCTGAAATCTCAATGATACTTCAGTTCACTGTAATGATGGGTATCTGCTTTCACGTTTGGTAAAAATAATTGCAAACTATCGCTGTGACTGTATATTGAATCACGATGTAAATTCTCAGCTTTTTAAATATGCCTTCTTCCTTAGGAGGGTATTGAGTTTGTGCTACCCATCCAGAAGTCATTTAGGGCTCGTCATAATAATCCAGACACCATGTTGTTGAGCTGAAACGGAAAAAATCAGAATAAATTAACGACCTGAATAAATATTGCATTAAATATTCGATTGAAAATCAGATTAAATTAACGACCTGATTAAATATTAGATTAAATAATAAATTAAATATTAGATTCTGATAAGATTAATTCATTTATGTATACCTTTCCTAGCATTGTAAATACTTCATGGGCTCAACATTGCTTCTTGAACATCAAAGGTACGAAATTCATGCAGTTGGTCGAAACAATTTGAGTCATTCTATTCATAGCTTTCTGAACACTTAAAGTTCTGTGTGTTTGTCGATATCCGCGATTGATGAAATTTGAGCGATGCAAACGTGATTCTACTCGAACTTCAATTTCTCATGATCGGATCAAATTTCGATTTAGCACAAATTCGAAGGGTAGTTAGGGCTAAAATGAAAGGACATTGATCTAATCATGATGTGATCACGTAGGAGACAATGAAAAGTGGAAAACCATCAACACCTTCGCAAAGGACCACAATAGTGTTGCTATCTGTCGATGCATAAAGCCTTTACCATGGTCGTTAAAATCATGTTTCATATTGGAAAACTCATTGCTGTTAAATTAAAAGTAAATTTGGTGCTGATTTTAAACTATACCATGGAAATAGTACCTAAGGATTATATTCTTTCGTACAAAATGACAATTCCCCTTCAAAATTTTGCCCTTTGATTAAGAATGGTTTTGACTGAAATTTAAATTTTCAGAGTGACTAAAATCTGCATAAAATTAAAAATTGTGATCCCGTTGAGGATTCTTCTACTGAAAATTGTGGTAATCCGCAGGATTATGCGTATTTGAACGACGAGGTTTATTCGAAAATGTCCGTAGTTCCTAGCGAAATAGCGAAAATAGCTTCGAAAGAAGACAAGGCGTCAACAAAGGAAGTGTGGAAAAAGGCGGCTTTGAGGGAGGAGGTTAAACATGGTACTATTACACCCTACGACATCCTACCTACCAGAGAGCCATTGTCTCTCTCACAACTCACCTCCTCTCTCGCTCTCTTTTCAATCTTCTCTCTCTTTCTTCCCCTTTAGTTCATCGTCTTCCCACCACTATTCGTGCGTTGGATCGTTAATTGCCTCCGGTTTAACCCTGCCCGACGGTGAAGTCTCCTTCCGAAAAATAATCTTTCGTTTTTCCGTCGACGTTCAGACAGATAACTAACCTGAATTCATTTTTTGGAGTGCACAGAGTGGGCTCCGTACCTTACTTAATTTAAAATTGATTTTTTTATAAAAACATAGGATATCTCCAACCTATGTTTTGACATCAAGTTCCTACGAACTCATATCTCACATTCATCATCGATATCAAGTCATCTAATTAGTACCTACCGTGTACATGAACTCTTTAATCAACGATTAGAATAAACACGTTAAAGGTGGGCGCCTGTTTTGGGTTATCAAATAAATAAAGAACGCCAACCTAATTTCACTCTTTTGGCTAGAGTCACGGAAGAGATGGGGGGTAACCGGTGGGTAACCTTTTCCGCTGAGTGTAGAGGAAATATCATCCCGTCATTTCCCTTTATAATTTACGACAACGCTAATGCATCAGCTGAGGTTGGTGAAATCAAATCGAACCCCAGCTCACTTTAAAAGTTAGTAGAATTGAACGAAAAACCTGATCTATACCAAAAGAAGTTGAAAACATACTAAAACGTACACCAAGTAGGAAGTGGAAATACGTTTTATATACTAAAACGTATATAAAATGAGAAGTGGAACGTATACTTTACCGTTTCACCATATAACAGCCATTTCGAAAGTCGCGGTTCATTTTTAGGAACTCCTATTGACTCCCAGCAAATTTTGCATTTTTCGAATTGTACCTTTTCCAGTTAGCACTATTATGATTCCGAAATAGTCAAGCCATTCCTGAAAAAATCACAATTTGTTCGTCAAATCCTTGTTTGTTTTCAATATATTATTTATGTAATGTTTATTAAAAAAAATTTTGTTCGATTTCAATGAAAATTTTCAGTGATTGAGTTGGTTAAGGCGTAAAAATCCTCCTGTGAACCTCTCTGCTTAATGGTTTGTTTGATAAGAAGTAAACAAACTTAATCGAGGAACTAATCAGTGCACTCAAAGCTTTAAATGAACAAGTCCGTATATCGACGGTTCAAGCAGTATCACGACTTATCAGGATTTTTGGTGATTCTAAGTTTGCTAGGTATTTTGATCCAGCCGGACACGCTGGATCTAAATACGTTTGAATATCCAGCTCTCTCAAAACCACCAAAAATCTTGGTAGGTCTCAGGTCACGAGGCGCTTAACCTTCGAATTATTGCAAGTACCTAAAGGTATCCAAGGTACGTTCTCTATCTAATGGTGTGACCTCTTAGAGAAAAGAGATGAAATGCGTCCAGCCTGGAGTCTAAAGGAGACAACTTTTATATTCTCTTGGTGGAACTTCCCACAAAATTTGACTAAAATCACTCTATCATGACGTGCACAAATTATATAACTCATGAGTGTACATATTTATAAAATTACCAGCAGACTGAATTATAGATATATGATGTGTACAAATGTGATTGAAACCCTATACTTTATCACCAAAAGAACAATTTTTTACTAAAAAATAGTTAGTTGTGACCAATTTTGTTTATATTCATTTTATACTGATATAAATAGGAATGGCAATATATATCGATACATGACGTTTGATATAACGATGTATTTATATCGATACAGAAAACCGATATTATTGGTCAATACCGATATATTTACCGATATGTCGTGACTTGTTTTCAACGTGTAAAAATTAAATATTAAAATAAATAGATGAGAAAGAACGCCTTTACCTATCAAAAAATCAAGTAATTTTATTCCAAATTTTGTAGGTACCTACGTGATAGGATGATTTCAGACTGTTGACTTCATCTCAAACGCCATAAGTAATGGAGGCGCGTCGAGATTAAAACTACCTTATACTTATACGAGTTGAAGCAATTTATAAATTGATGGAACATTGCTATGGCGAGGGTATCTATAATTTTTTATATTATGTTTTAGGACCCCTGAGGGTAGTTTATCCCCAAATTTGCAATCACAAAAACCCTTTGATACTGACGTAGTGCTTTGACATCCATGACATTTTCGCACTTTTTCAACTAGATATGATAATTTCGATAATTCATACCCAGTAACTTTTTAAAGCATGTTAAATACTTACTTCGACCGTTTTTCCTAGTAGATCTTTCGATGTATCGATATATTTCTCCCAAAATGATGTTTGTATTGCTTTAAAACTTTTCAACTCACGTATCTACTTCAACAAGTTTTTCCGAGTTATATCTTCAGATATATCGAAATATCGATGTATTTTCTCCGATATATCGTAGGTATCGATATCTTATTGACGATATATCATTTAACCAGTATATCGATATGTTTCATTCGATGTGCCATCCCTAGATGTAAAAACTAGCTTTGTTTTTTTCAGTTTTAATTGTAACTAGTTTTGTCTAGTTGAACCTTGTTTTGTCTAGTTACAACTAGTTGTATGCAGTCAGAATCAGTTTTGTTCGGTTGGAAGTAATTTTGACTGATTTCTGGTTCTGGCATCAAAATTATTATAATTAGTGATAGTGATGATGGTTTGAAGTTGGAAAATTAAATATTAGCGAGCGGCTATTGAGTCCACTAAGTTAACCGGTCGGGCATTTGATATTGATTTAACAGAAAGCCGACCCCGGGGTTTGTTTTGGGGACTGAAGATGAGGGCGGTGGAGGGGGGGGGGTTAAGCGAAACCTGCGGACAGGATTTGTGGAGGAGGGTAGCGGAGGAGGTAGGTAATTCATTAGAGAGACACAACAAGGGAGAAGCTGGCGCTAATGAAAGCATTTCTGCCTTTTCCCCGGAAAGGGACAACGAAGGGTTGGAAACTGCCTCTCCAAGAAAACTAAAGGTTCCGTTATTGGAAGGCATCCAAAAATCACTGCGGGCGGATACATTTGAAAAATTGTGCTCAATCATATTTTTGATGAAGGAAATTAACATTTTGGTTGTGTTTCCTCGAAGGAAGTTTACTCAACAAACTAAGGTGTAGTTGGATGTGCCTTGGATTTAAGTCAGGCACGAATTCAATTTCCCGAATAGTTAGAAACGTAGCTGCACCAACTCAAACTCCAGGATTTTTGAGATTTTTTTTATATTCAATCGTTCTACGAAAAAAATCACTCGCAACGAGATTGTGGAAACCCATTCTAATAAAAAAACGGAGTTAAGAAAGTTAAAGAAAAAAAAGAAATTTTTCGAATGTGACTAATTTTGAGCTTCAAAACATGGAAACAGCGAGCGTTATTTTGTTTCGATAACTAATAATTGGATAATTGAAGGTACATTCAATTAAGTTCACTCTGGATTACGCTCGTATTCAGATAAAATCATAATAAATCTTAATTACGCGTAAACGTTTGGAAGAAAACCTTCATAAAACTGATCATTATTTATGTTTCTGACTAAAGCATTGAAAACACAAACGGTGGATACAGCTTTCGTACAAGTACGCAACCACGAGAGACATTTTATGTCTTATGTCTAATAAATTGAGAGCTTTCCAATGAGTGGTGAACGATTTTTGTGGGGTGGAAAATGAGGAAGTTAGTTTTCCCTAGGAACGATTGGTTGTACGTGAAAATCATCAGAAATTTCCGCGTGACGCTCCCCTCGTGACGCTCCCCGCGTGACGATTTTTCATTTATGTGCCATAGTAAAGACATAAAATGTCAAAAGAACGTTGTCTATTTCCACGAAAGTAAAGAGTTAAAATTTTAAATCGATTTCGACTGTTAGGTCATATAGACAGTGTTCTTCTTAATTCGGGTTTTTTTATTAATATATTTTTTTTCTATCCAATAACTCTGTTGAATCAGATAATTGTAAAATTTCGGCAGACAAAATTTGGAAGGTTAAATGCTTGAAAAATATTACGAGTATCTGGGGGTCGGAACAATCTATATTGTTTCGGGGGAATGTCAGGAAACTTTTAGACTTTCAGAATGAAGGCCACACATATATATTAAACCAGGAATTATCGTGTTTATTGGATAATAATTATCCTCTGAGCTATAATAATAATTATTATCTGAGCAGTTACTGTGGTATTGGTCAATCTACCTTCATGTTTCCTATTTAGGTTACGCACATAAGATCATAATACCAATGTAAAACCGCGTAAGTTAAAAAAATCAAGAATTTTCAGGAAACCTAAAAAAACATTTTTAAGTCATTTAGAAGTTTTTTACGCCTCCTGAAAAAATTTCGTTTTTTCAACTTACGCGGGTTTACATTGTTACTGTCGATATGTCATAAAAGTATCTACCTAATCCTAGGTAGTTATTTGGGTAATATTCTTGTGACTCAGATCGCTATTACAACTTTAAAATTTTGCTTCCTGTCGAATAAATTTAACATTTAATGTGAATTTCGGTTCTTTGATTTTTTTCAAATTTCTTTGATATCAATCAAAATTGTCCGATCTTGCCTCTTCGCGTGACATCGAATATGATGACATCGAATATGATGTACCTGTCTTCAATAAAACACATGTCGGTTGGAACAAAAGAACCTTTAAAACTAACCCCCCCCCCCCCCCCGTTCTCTTTGATCAAAGAACCAAGGAATAATAGGAAGAAGGCCAGGTGCGAGGACCTCCCCTTCTCGTACTCACCGTAGGGGTTGGATGGTGGCGTGAAAAAACTCTCCCCTCTCATCATCTCGGGGTGGAGCGCCATGATGGTCCTTCCTGCTATGGCCAGCAGGGGTCCCTTCCATCACCCTGTTTGTACAAATGCCGTTTGTTTGTTTAGTTGAGCGCAAGTGTTCGATGCGATAGTGTTGAGTCTGTAACTGCAGAAATGTGTGTTTTAGTGGGAATTTTGAGCTATTTTTGGAGCTGATTTGGTGTCATTGAGGGACTGGTTTGTCGTCAGACAA
The DNA here is from genome assembly GCA_009739505.2 of Apolygus lucorum. NCBI lineage: Eukaryota > Metazoa > Arthropoda > Insecta > Hemiptera > Miridae > Apolygus > Apolygus lucorum. The sequence goes on from CM019182.2 coordinate 13,141,885, forward strand.
AATGATGCCTTTCGAGAAGATCTACACCCCCACTCAGGCTCATGGTTTGCCGTATCACCTAGCTTCTATTTTTGATTCCTTTCTAATAAACGGGCACATTCTATGTGTGCCTATATTTCTCCAATTTCATCATGGTTTTTAATAATGTTTTTACTACATTCCAGCAATTCTACTTGCACATCTTAGTCATTATTACACTAATCCAATCATACTTTATTGATTGCAAGGTTTCAATCGAGCTATTGATGACCAGCAACTCCCCTCAGCATTTTTACGAGGGTAAAAAACCTACTTGATTCCCTAATTAACTTATATTTTTGAAGGTTGATTGGGTTTTAGGCTTTAGATTGATCATTGATACATCACGTTTCAATCGATAAGAACCTACTAGTAAAAAAGCGAAAAATCATGACCATAATTGTGAACCACTCCTAGATCGTTTTCGAAGTTTTTCCATATAAAAAACTTACCACATATTCGTAAAAATCGTTAAATATTCATATTGAAATTTTTTTCTCGATTTTTTAATATTTTGTCAATCATTCAGTATTTAGTATTATTTTATTTAGTATTTATTGTTTTAATTCAATTTATATACAGGGTGTCCAAGTAACTACGCTCCCCCAACTTATTTTCTCTAATAGTGTAAGAAAAAAAATCGGATTAACGCTATTCTTCATGTTTTTTTCCGTAGAATTCAAAAATGGCAAAATTGCGCAGTGCGCAATCGCGCAACCATGCGCAATCATGATCAACTTTGTTTTTTCAAATGAGAACCCCCATTTTTTATTGCAGATTCGAATTCTACGTCAAATTTTATGAACATTTTACTTCGACAACTTTTTTTTTGGACGCGCGCAGCCCGCTCAGCGAGCGCTCAAAGATGCGCAACCCAGAGATTGCGCCAAAGTTGAGGTGAAGGTAAACCTCAAATGTGGCACATCACTTAGCACTGTTTTTCTGCGCTGAATCGCGTGGTGATATCCCTTTCTAGATTTGATGTCATCTTACCGTATCTACAGCCGAAAAAGTCACTTTTTGAGGAGGAAATCATCGATTTTCTTCCTTTGGGTGATAATCATCCTAATAAAATGTAAAAAAAATTAAATTTTTAAAATTGAAAATAACGGGAAATTTCTACATAATTATCACAAAATGTTGCAAAATAATTTCCGTCTTCTAAAAACATGATTGGATGAACAATGATTGAAACAATTAAGCGATAAACTCTTAATAAATTAAGAACTCTTAAATAAACTCTTAATAAATAATAACTCTTAATGTAAACTGTATTGTCTACCTGCACAAAGGAGTAATAATTCGAGAAGAAAACAATACTCGGAAAAGATTCCACGGAAAATCGATGATTTCCTCCTCAAAAAGTGACTTTTTCGGCTGTAGATACGGTAAAATGAAATCAAATCAAGAAAGGGATATCACCACGCGATTCAGCGTAGAAAAACATTGCTAAGTATTGTGCCGCACTTGAGGTTTACCTTCACCTCAACTTTGGCGCAATCCCTGGGTTGCGCATCTTTGAGCGCTCGCTGAGCGGGCTGCGCGCGTCCAAAAAAAAAGTTGTCGAAGTAAAATGTTCATAAAATTTGACGTAGAATCCGAATCTGCAATAAAAAATGGGGGTTCTCATTTGAAAAAACAAAGTTGATCATGGTTGCGCACGGTTGCGCGATTGCGCACTGCGCAATTTTGCCATTTTTGAATTCTACGCAAAAAATTATGAAGAATAACGTTAATCCGATTTTTTTCTTACACTATTAGAGAAAATAAGTGGGGGGAGCGTAGTTACTTGGACACCCTGTATAATGATACAACAAACAATGTTTTTTTCATCTTCGAATCTTGTATTTCTATGCTTTTATGTCTGAGGAAGCTGTACTGTCACTTACTTACATCACTCCATGACCTATTTTATAAAATTGTAGCCGATCTTAATTTTTGGCTGTTCACTCTGGATTCAAACTGTTAGAATCTTTAATCCGTCATATTGAGCTGATATTGCATCTTCTCCAACACCGATGCAAAGCTCGGATCGTCATGAGGATGATCCATAAATTGAAGACCAAAATGTTCTCGATAAGTTATATTATATTCAAACGCAAGCGGGTAATGACATCATTATGAACCGATAACATTAATTCGAACACTTGTACCTCCTTGTACCTCAACGACGCCGCCCTTAGACCTACCGTCGGCTAATGTTTCCCAACTTCAAAACTAAATTTACGACCCGTGTAATTCCATAGAGCCAAGACAGTAGGATTTCGAACAAAAATGAAAAACAAAAAATTTATACCTACGGAGCCGTAGTAACTCATCCGGCTGTTGACGTTTCATAGAGCAGATCCGAAGAAGGAATGCCTGTGGTCCTCGAATAGCTTCATCTCCTCAACACGGCATATAAATCTCCGTCGGACGGGGGAGGTTTAGCCCACCTTGGAACAGAAAGAAAACGGATATCCTCCATTCCAGAATGGTCTTCTCTTAATCAAGCTGCATTAGAGGATCGTAAAAACAAATATTCGATCGCAGATGGTCAAATTTCTAAATTATGAAATATATATACATATACACACACGCACAAAAAACTTTAAAAAATCACGGAAAAACCCAAAACGGTCATTTTTTATTATATTAGCAGATTTAAGTCTCAAGGATATTCTTCCGAAGATTACTGACAGTAATCATAAATAATTAGTTCATGCTTGAAAATGAGAGTATTCTGGTAAAAAAAGGAATATTGAAATATAGATGTGGATCAAGCTCATGATCAATACGAAAGAAGACATCTCAATGTCTTTATTGCGCCTCTTCTGTGCCCATCCGTTAGCTTCGTCCTTGTTAATAAATTGTTATAAAATCAGGATTGAAAATTCTGGTAAATTGCACCTGAAATGCTTAGAAAAGAGCTATCACGTGTTTTCTTATTTTTTCTCAACCAACCATACTATTGAGATGGTTCATCATTGAGATGATTTCCCTGGTTCATCCTCATGAGAGTATTATGTACCTTGAAACCAATTTTTGAAGTCGGAGTTTTTTGTTTTTAATTCGTAGTGGCTGCATCGCACGCATAGGACAATACTTGCAGTACTTACTTTCTTCTCAGATGGATTGAGGAAAATAAAAACCAAAAAATCATTCCGTAGTTCGTTCGGTGATATCAACCACACTGAAAGTGCTCATTATTATTGGTGAGAAACAGAACCCAGATATTTTTGAGCATTATGATTAATCTGATTTCTGATAATCTTGCAACCTTAATTTGTGATTTCCAATAATAAACTGTATGAACCAAATCAGAATTTAATTCCTATCATGAAAAAGTGCCGATTGCCAATGGCACGTGTCCCACTCATTCAGTAGGACCAATATGAGCAAAATTTGCTCATCAATATTTCAATATTTAATATTGATCAAATATTGAGCAAATAATGAGAATATAACAAACTATATATCAATTGTAGAAAATTTTTGAGATCAAGGTGGAAGGTCTCTGAGACCCCCACCACCCGCATACGACAAATAATGTTGATAAACACCAAGATCTTGAGTCTTGCCTAGCAAATCAATGGATTACTTCGTTTGAACCGTGAATGCAATCATGCGTCATAGAATCTACCTACAGTCAATATTTTCGGTTCACACGGAGGAGATGCACTTTTCGCGTGATTAACGCCACAAATAATTCATTCCGATGCAGCAAGTGCAAAAATATTTCCTGAAACTCAGGGTCTTCGGACCGCGAACGCTGATGGGGCTTAGCTGCCAAACTCTCCCGCCCCTTCAACGCTCGAGTAATTAATATATGGATATGATAATTTATATCGGGTCGTAAATAACTCAAGGCGGTATATTACCCCCACTCCTTCCGTCTCTCGGCCGTTTCCCAGAGCCACCAGACTGCATTAGCTCAGCGCCCGGTCGTACCTACACCCTCAACTACTATTCGCGGACTTGTACGGAATTATCATGTTTCCCCCTATTTGTCGCCATATGTCTCGTAATGACGCCACAAGGATGAAAAGCAGCTTGGGTGGGGAAAGATGGTATTTTTCTGTGGACCCAGATGTCAGAGGTTGTGAGTTACTTCACACATAAATACCATTTTTGAGAACCAAACCTCTGTCCACCGATGACCAGTCTAGTTGTATAATAATCACTACAATTTTCATTGACTCAATTTTCTTATTTGATGGTTATTCGATTTTATAAATAAACGGTATAGACTTGGCTAACTTCATAGGCTTTCTATTCAGTAACAGAAGACATGAATATGAATCTGATCATCAGGTCAATGCCTTCTTCTTGGTAGATATTATCTGTAAGGCACTGCCATAGTGGATGAAACAAGCCCAGTTCCCGTACACCAATTTTGATGAAATTGAAGATACGGGCTTCATTTGGTGTCCAGTTTTGCCCTAAAGGTTTCAGTAACTTCTAAGGGGTAAAAAATGGGAGGAAAACATTTTCAAAATGCCCCAGCTTGAAAATGTTTGATATACAGGTATTTTCATCAATTCGACATAAGGATGATATTTAAGCATTTTTTGACACCACCCAGAGCTCCATAGGACCAAACGATCGCCTAATGAGGATAATTAGTTACGCAATTAATAAATGTTTCATGACTTTTTTCAATAAATTTAAGATAGTGTTAAATTTTTAAAAAACGAACCACCCAGCCGATCACTTTTTGTTAAATGAGTAATTATTGTGAAATTGATCCAACCCACGTGTAAGTATCCCTCACAGATTGAGATTGAGAGGAGTGATAGGATGATTTCTAGGATGATTTCTTGTGTCAGTCAGATAATTTGTACTATAACAATGCCATAATAATGTTTGGATAATTACAAAGCTAATTTTCAATAAAAATCTCAAAAAAAAATTACTTGTTTTGTTACGATTTCTCACTGATATTTTTTGAGTTTGATTCAGAGACGGCCTAGAAGTCTTATTTGGGAAACTGGAAGGTATAATCCAGAATCTGAAGACATATATGGAATTTTGTCCATTCGAGATTTGAGATCAGTTGCGGTACATCACTTTTCATAAAATTCGCTAACATGACCTCTAAATGTGATATTTTCCCGAATTCTGTGATACATATATTGCAGAGGCACCAAAATTCAAGTAATTTGTACTTATAGAAGGATCTGCATATACACAGAGACAGGAAGGAGTGAAATAAAACAGGCTATGGATCTCATCCTCGTCTCAATTTCCACTCATTTATAATCAGTAATAATCAATCATGACCACGAATCTTTGATTGAGGTTATGTCGCTTATGGACTCATCACACCACATATTATTGTTTGTGTTGGTATCAAATGTGATCAACATTTTGATGGAGCCCCTACCAGATTCTGGCGCGCTTGAGTTCATTGTTGACATTGAGGTGCTAAAACAGTTATGTGCTCAAAATTTGGTCGAATGTGAACCTGAACTTCACAAAATACTTCCACGTGGTTCAATATCCGCCAACAATGATAAGACAGGAAGTTGCTGAAAGGAGCTAATTACTTCCCATCGAGAGTACGTTAGTTGGTTCCCTACACGATAAAATGTTGTAATGACCACCCACATTATCTACTCGAATTTGTTCCAACACTTCTAAGCCTTCATAGCTATTATGAAAACGACTAAAATTACGTTTACTCAATCTGTCTCTGCCCATTCGTGATAAGCCCAACAAGACTAAGTTAGTCGTGATAATTATTTTCGTGAGTTTCAATAACTGTCAGCGGAAACGTCAAATTAAGAATCTTCCTTTCGCGTAGGTATAAGCCAAACATGAAAATCGCATTTATGTTGACATGGGTATGTCTTTTGGCTGGGGGTCAAGGAATTTTTTGCGACACTTTTTTTTACACAAAAAATGCAACGCGATACCAGTAAACAAAATCATAGCTACATGTCCGTAGCTTTGAAGCAAGGTTCTCTAGAATACTGCAATATTTATTACGTACGATCGGAAAGTTTTTTAGAAAAAAATCCTGTTTATTCATAGAAACAATGAATATATCAATGAGCTATTGCTTTTCCCTCTAAGGGAGAAATTTCATGGCGTTTCTTGAAAATTTGACTCTTGTTTCCCAGAGTTTTGGCGAGAAGAGTTGTGTGAGATCTGGTCAGGATCCCGTGGAAAATCTGCTAGAAATGAGGTTTCCCGAATACTTTCTTCTTATAGAAGAAAAAGTATACTTAGGTAGGTGAAAAAGTATAATTAGGTTTTCCTATTATTTGTCCATACGGCATGTACTCTAATTACTGAGTGTTGCAAATTCTCGTCAAGTAATATCATTAAGAAAAATTTTCAAATTTACTGAAAATTTTACTAAGGTAGTAGATAATGAAGGACTCTGAACATCTCGATTAAGTTCACCCAGGTTCCGAATCCAGTATTGGCAATATTATGAATGTATTTTCAGATTTGATTGGTCAGGGTAGGCAATCCTAAAGACAAACTTGGTGATGAGAGGTTAGAGCTATTCAGTTTTCTAGTATGTAATTAATACATACTAGAAAACTTAATAGCTCTAATCTCTCTAGCTCTAAGACCAGTATTGAGTAATGTTTGAGTAATAATGAGTTACAAGTTAAATAGATTTCGACGGTTAGGTCATCATCAGTAACAAACAATAACTATAGTTATTGTTTGTTACTGATGATGACCTAACCGTCGAAATCGATTTAACTTGTAACTATTACTGACTTTGTAACTTGTTATTGATCTATATTTACTTGGTAACAGTGTCCTGCAGCAACTATGTAACAATCAAATTAGTCTAAACTTCATGAATATAATTCCGTCCTACATGCTGAATTCAAGTGGATTATGTTTTGAACCATCTGGTCAGATATTTATAAAGAGAAATTCCCGAAACCTTGTTTGAAGTTCTGTCGAACATCCAATCGTTTCATTTTACAAGTATCAGGACTCAAAAAAGTCTACAGCTTCCAAAACCGCAGAATCGAAACGACTGAGTTCCTATTTACATCCAACTGCTTCAATCTCCTACGATTACGTCAATAAGTCAAAGATAACATACAATGTGAGATGTGAAGGTTGGGACGCAGATTTATTTCACCCACCTCTGACTTTGAAAGATGAAAAGGTGCATCCGACGAGGGTCCATTTTGTCGGTCGTCCATCTTCACCTGGCGCTGCACACCTGTCGATAGAAATTACTCTTTAAAACGTGTTTTTTCCCAACGCATAATAATATGAATCGTTTATTGAGACCTGTAATAGCCTCTGTCCATCAGATTTTGAAGTTTAACTGAAACTATATGGTTTGGTCGAAACGTGTTCAAAAATTCATTGAACTGGGCAATATTCCCGTGACTTTGGTGCAATATTCGTGGATGGTGGTATATTTTATTTACTCCATTTCATCCGTATTCATGTAAGTATTGGTTTCTGAAAATATTTTTGGATTACAAATTGAAGACGATCTGAAAACGGCGACTCTTTAGTGGCCTAATAATATCATTATAGGTATCACCTAGTACTGTATGCATCCGTCACTAGTGCACTGCCCAGTACCCATTATACCACCAAGAGTGTCCTCCTTATCTTGTCAACAGGAAAACTTGGTTTGAAAAGGTCTTGTGCATTTGTGATGAATGCATCCTATCGAATTACCTGGGAAGATATTATTTATTGCCGGATCTGTGAAACTCCAAAAATTCATCGAACTATCGAAATCCAGGAATGATTAGTGGTATTTTCATAAGCATATAAAGGTACCTCCCCATAATTTTATGGAGATCGAATGATACGATATAATTTTCACAATTCTTCTCAAATCTGTATCCCTTCGGTATATGAAATATGAATACAGTTTTCAGTGATAATATGTAGGAAGTAAATACTTCATCGATATTGAAGTTCCTAAATAATATTAATAATATGAATATTCTAAATATTCTAATGTCCTAAATAATATGAATATTATTCATTTCATTTCATTCAAAAATGCTATGATATTTTATTTAAGAGACAAATAATCTTGCTGTTTCAGTAAACGGCCCTCGCAGTTGCTTTCAAGTAGTTGTTGACATTTTATTCAAAATACTTCTCTTAAAATTACCTCTCATCTGACTCGTAGTCGAAAGAGCTCAACTTTGTTTTTCATCAAGATTGAATTACGAGGACCACTTCAATACATCCCTTCGTTTTCATATCAATATTCAGAAAATTATGTTCAATGGTGTTAACTATCCGGTCAGAGTTACACCTTGAATATGTACCAGGTAGTTGATATTCATCAATATGTAGTCTCTTTCAGTGTAGACCTCATACGGCCCTTTAGGTTTATTATTTTCAATAATGAACCATCGAGTTTTTATTATCTTGGTAACCCGTCAAAAATCATGATATCTGAACGAATTCGTTCAAAACTTATTTTAATTTTTGTTGGAATTTGAAAAAAGAAACATTTTTGCAAATCTGGTGGTAAATTTAAATTCTAACCGTCTTCAAAACCACTGAGTGCCGCCGATGTAGATTATTCGCCGTGTAAAATCGGAGAAGGTACCTGCCCCGGTCGAGGGGAGTTGATATTAAATGCGTGGGTGCCGTCGAAAATTATAACCGGTGCCCAGTTCACCTCCGCTCGCTCTTTTCACTTTCCTCACTTGAAATCTCAGCTCCACATTCCACTTATATAAATTTACATCCATCAATTTCATGCGAAATCAATTAATCGGGGAACGGTCAAATGAAATATCAAATCAACCCTTGCTGAAGAGGTGTTTTCTCTTGTAGATTCTCATAACCGATCATATCTTAGAGTTTTGAGATTTTCTTTGAGGGCTTGAAATGTACTAGTCCTTACTATACATTGTTATGCAGCAAACATAACGTTGGCAATGTAGCGTCTTGGTTGCTGAATTCTGGTATGAATTTCGTGGTGCTAATTTGATGTTTTTGTGACACTTTTCCTCTTCCAGTCCCCTCGAGGTTTTGTTTCTGAACCAAATTTTCGTCTTCCAGGGTACACATAGAAGACGTATGCTTCATTTCTCACTCAGCTTATCGTAAATACTCCTAGGAAAAACAGGAGTGACGTTAACGGGCTGCTACTATCGTGACACTGAGCGCGACATTTGTGAATTGTTTAGGCTGGAATGTCTCTTGGGTTTAGGGCTCTTCTGGCATCTATCATGAAGTGAACTATGTGGCAAATACCTATTCAATTTATTGGCACCACACTTTGAGCCCGATATAAGTATATTTGGTAGTTTATGTGCAGTGAATGATGATCAACTTTCTCTCAGAAGGAGGAGGCCTTCTGCAGTAGTGGGGTTGAGTGTTATTCTTGGAGTTTGCTTCTCTTCGTTGGATGATGTTAGTCTTCTTGAACCAGCAAAAGATTGCTACAGGGCCTATTCTCTCTTTTTTGCTGTGATAAATAAATTTTTGAAATAATTTGAACTTCTGCCAACTCAATTTAAACTTTTGGCATGCCAATTTGAACTTTTGGCTAATAAATTAGTACTTTTTACAAATCCTTTAGGCTTTGATAACTACTAGAGTCCTTGTCCAACTTTTTCACTCTTATAAAGTACAATAAATGTTTCTCTCTCTCTCTCATTTTTCAAAATAAGTATCGAATATCCTAGATAATATCTAGGATATATTATATCAAAAACTTACGAATTCTTCTGATAAATGCTAGGATATATTACATCAAAAATTTACGAATTCTTCTGATAAATGCTAGAGATTAGGTTAAATCAGTTATATATAGTTGGTGCCTCCAAGAGAAATGTTTACCTAACATGATTTTCTCTACTTGGAACATCAAGAACAATCTTTTTTTGGGTAGGGCTTTATTGTGCAAAGATGAAACGCGTTTTAAGGTAACTTACTCGAAGGTTGAACTGAAAGAGAGCAGGTACTTGAAACGTCGGCCTTCACTCTGTACTCGTCATGATGATTATTCATGAACCTTGCAAGGTGGTCCCCCTCCTTCACCCTGCGGGTTATTCCATATCGATTTATGACCTCTGAAAACGCACCGACCCGCAACTGATATTGCTCTCCTCAGAGCCTGATCCGAAATAACGTTAATAATGAACCTGTTCCCATGTTACGCCGGATTAATGAGGAACCGATATCGATCATCAACGTTGTTCTAATCAATAAGTTTAAATTATTTCATAAACAAAACACACATGGGCTTTGATTTCGACTGAATAACAGTATGTGAGGAGTCAGATTTTTTGTAAGTTGAGAAAACTGTCAATTTGATGGGGAAAATATGAAAAAAAAACCTAATTTTGAGGAAGTTTTTTTTCCATTTTCAGTCCAATTTACCTACTTGTTTAAGAACAACTTTCGACGATCTACATAACATTTTGTACTAAAACAACCTGATTCAATTCACAATCTCTTTCCAACAGTAGCACGTTTGATGTTTAGAGGGACTATCCAAATCGAAAGAAAACACAGTTTAGGTCCAATGTGAGAATTATGATATTTCGGTGGGGTTGTAGAACTGGTCAAAAAACCCCGTGGAGGATCCACCCATTACTGAGCCCAATTTCGCCCTTCGGAGCCATCGCCCCCCTTTTTTACGTGTCCGAAAAAAGGTTGGCTCCCTTTTGGTTTTTCGAAGGCTAATGATCGGTCGCTACGCCCTCTATATCTCTGTCCCGCTCTGCCTAGGCCGGAGAAAAAAAATCTCCAGGCTATTACAAGACGTTAGAATTTTTCGATGAAGACTTCAGAAGAGAAACACAGGTAAAACACGAGAAATCCCCTCTGTCAACAAAATGCAAGGCGGTATCTCACCACGCCAACTCAACCCCTGAATGAGTTAGTTAGAACTCCGTCTCGTGACCTGACGTAGTTAATTACCTTCAGCGACAATCCATTTTTTCTTTCCGCCATTAATATTTTATTTATCTCGTTGAACTTTTTAAATCTTTCTACGCCACTACAGGAATAGTTCACTGAGTTTGTTTACGTTGTGATTAATTCGAATGAAATCCTGTATCACATGGTTTGTCAGTTATCAGGTTGTTTGAATTATTCGTATGCACCACGGTTACCGAATGAACCCTCCACGAATAAAAGTTAACCATAATCAACTCGGTTCCATCTAGTTAAAGAAATTTGAAAATTCATTTTGCAAGCATCGTTCGCAATAGACTATTTTCGAAAAATATATCACGTCTACAGAATCATAGCGGGAGCTACTTGTTGCAACTACTTTGATAAATTACTGCCGCAGCGTGACAAATCTCTTTTTTTTAGCTATTTTTTATATTTTTTTATTTTTTAATGAAATTGAGCACATCAAATTGGCCTGAATCAAAGAGAGTGGTTATTACAGACCAATCAATAAATTTGTGTTTAAATTATGACATTTATTTAAAAATGAAATTGAGAACATCAAATTGGCCTAAAATTAGAGAGTTAGACCAAAGTTTGAAGCAGGACCAAACAATGTTTGTGTGAGGAACTATGGAAACCAACCGTGTTGCCAAGGACAATATAAACATTGAATATTCTAATTCTGTAGAGTTGCCATGTTGGCTCGAATAAAGATCATAGTTTAACAAGAACACAGTCTTTATAAGTGGCGCTGCTGAATTGTGAAACCAAAGAAAACACGAACAAGGGGGAGGAGGCGCTCCACAAAACGAGGATTCGAGTGAAGAAGAATTCCTACCAGGACCCAGTAGGATGGAAAATGATTTTGCGGATAAAAATAAGTTGGCCAAGATAGTGAGTTGTTTTCATTTTGACAGGTTTGACGAGGAAAATAAACAATGGGAGTACTACATCAGTAGGTTCGAGGTTGAAGTAGGACGTAGATGTTATGGTCGTACCAGAACGCGTACTTGCGATGCTGTTAGTATCGTCGGCCGGATCTTGCTCGTTCATAATCTTATTCGATCATTTTCGTCCGAAAGAAATCAAGGATGTGCCTTAGGAAGAACTGAAAGAAGTGTGGGTGTATAACAAAATAGGGAAAGGAAATGTTCCGGGGAGAATCATGGAACATACCGGGGCTCCTACGTCTTTCTAGTAGAAGGCAAGAAGGACAGGAAGCATGCAGACCAGTTGAGGAAGAGATGAGTCAGGACCCGGAGGATGAAGAGGTAGGGGGGAGAGGATGTAAGGAACTATGGAAACAGCAACCGTGTTGCCAAGGATAAAATTAACATTGAATATTCTAATTCTGTAGAGTTGCCATCTTGGCTCGAATAAAGATTATAGTTTAACAAGAACACAGTCTTTATAGTTTGGAGATCGAAAATGGACAAAATTACATTCGGAAATGGACCAACTATGTCCCTTAGTTAATCATCAGGTATAAGTACGAGTGATTTAAAATAAGTATACTTTCGACAGAATGGAACATGAAAACGCCTAATTATAAATCAACTGGCACTTACGGATTTTAAAAAATTAGTTTACCTTGTTGAAATGTAACATAAATTATTGATGGCTATTGAAATTACCCTAAGTCGGGTATTCGACCTTCAGAATCATTTGATGCAAAATTTTGGTTTATTATTTTCAATAATAAACCTTTGGAATCGACCAAGAAAAAAAATTTAACGCCCCCTCAAAATTTGATGGTTTACGTTTCAAGGTACGTAGAATCCAAAAATCGAATAAAAATTTGGCCGTCCGTCCGCTGTACGCGGCACTTTTGCCACTTAGCATTGACCGATTTTGATGAAATTTGGTATGTAGGCTCCATTTGGGGTCTAGTTGTGCCCCGAAGATTTTAGTTTATGTAGGTCACTTCTAAGGGTTCCAAAATCTATTTTGAAATTTTGAAAACACCCTAACTCAAAAAATTTTGATATAAAGGTATTGTTTTTCCTTCAATTTAAGGTTCTATAGGATTTTTAGAATTTTTTGAGACCACCCGGAGCTCTGTAGGACAAACTGTTCGCTCACTACGAGAATTTAAAGTTTGGACGTACGATAAATCAGAAACATGAGTGTGAATCGCAAAAGAGGCCTATTCTCCGTTCAAATTAAAGCTGACCGAAATGCGATCGATGTTTTTCTTCATGTTGGATGGTTGGTGGCTTTGCAGACGAGTGATCTATAAAGAAAAATAAAAAATAATAAACCATTGTGTAATAATTTGCAGCGTTTTATTAACGCATTCAGCAACCACCATGCATTTACTTGCTTGAATAATATTCATACATTTACATGCTTGAATAATATTATACATCTACAATCAAGTACCTGTAAGAAGGCAAACTCTGAGTCTCTGACCCATAAATAATATTATACTACATAATATACCCAGGTCTCGTAATTCAGTTGGCAAAACCCTTATCTACAGCTCCAACTGTATAATTTCCGATAAACTGCGCTCTACAGAATCGCACAAGATCGATTTGAAACGTTTCATCCTGAGGACCTTCCCGAATATAGCAATCATCCTCTTAAACACCGTTCGTGCGAGTTGTTGGACCTAGACGTGGTTATCTGTTGAGTAATGTCGATTATCCGTAATCACTTAGAAATGCTTATTCCCAAAAAGGCACCAAGTGACGGAGTCTGTTGTATAATAAATATTGGAGAGTTACTTTTCCGAAATCAGAACGCATTATTTCGTAATCGAAACTGCGACCTACTCGGGTTCTTCCTTATACCTAAATGAATGATAATCAATTTAGTTGGTTAAGCTGATAAAAGTTTCGCAATTGTAAACCTCAAGAAAAAGCCCAGTTAAATGATTAGTAAATTTCTCAAAGAAATATTTCAACAGTATTAATTAGTTATAAACTATGGCAACTTTTACTTGCTTCTAATCTGGTAGAATATGTGCTCTTATTTGAAAACACCTCAAACAATATGTATGAATTGTGATTCCCACTGACAAATGCCAAAAAACATTATTCACTTCCCCGCATTCTATTGGCCATTTTGCCAGTCTTAGTAAATGTTGGGTAGGCCGATACAATGCTATTGCAGTCTCGAGATCTTCATAGTAGCAGGTGTAGCTGACGAGTATAGTCTTCTCAAGTTCCCAAAAGAACAGATATTTGACCACTTTTTAACCATGACAGTGGCAAAGATGTTGGAATAGTGAAAAATACGAATGAAATCATCAGGCTTCAGTTAATCATGAAGTCATCTCAAAACTCCACATTTGGGGATCTCCAGGTTGCATTTGGGATGTTTATTGGAATAATGCAGATTCCAGCAATACATTTATCATCTTCGGTGTTTCAAGAGCCAAGAGTTGACTAAGTTGTCGTTGTCTCCCAGTATAGAATACCAGATGGTGGTTTATTTATCCTTCCCTAGTTATTGTAGCTTCAGTATCCATTCCATTCAATAGAATGAGACAAAGTCGATTCGAAATCAACCTGCATTAGGTGTGTAAGAACAAATTTATGTATTATACACGTCGCTATGATTATTCATGGGCCGAGCAAGGTGGTCCCCATTCATTCAACCGATGACAATACCGGGGAGATTTATTATTTCTTGAAACGCACGGGGTCGCACGCGGATGATGCTATCTGGAGAGGCCGATCTCGAAATGAGTCAAGGCATTCGAAATTACATACAATGCAGTACAGGAAGAATCCTCGATACTCATCACCGTTAGGTTGATGGTGATTCAAATAATATGTTGTATCCAGAACATTGATTGGACGAGTAACAACAAAGTAATTTTCTATTTTTATAAACATAGACTCCCGCTGACAGATGAGATGACTGAGCTCTCAAAGTCGTTATCAGTCTCGAAACAGAAACAGGTTTTCAATAGGTACCATACTTTGTAACTCTTGCTAGAGCATGATTTGGAGCACATTCATTCTTCAGGCCAAATCCTATGTAGGAATTTCTTACATGAGTTCACAACCCATGGTGAAAACCGATCGTTAGTAATTTTTTTCATCTAATTACCATTGAAATGGTTGATGAAATTTTGGTTTAACTCAGTCTTCGTAATTACTGGACATTTCCTGTAGGTAATTTTCAATTTAATTATTTATAATCTTGAACATCAACTAGGAGTGTGTTATAATGAATATAATCTTTATGGTACCTGAATATGTTATATTCAGGTACACAACAATAATAAAGAAGATACATTTCTTTTCATATTAATCAGTAAATGAAAAATGAAAAAATTGTGGAAGTGGAAATTCACAAACATCTTTTCCAGAAAAAAAAATTATTAAAGTAATTCATCTTATCTGTAACCTCATTAGGAGGTGCCTTATCACGGGATGTAAAAGAAGAAAGATTGAAGAGGGCATTAAGATGCGAAACGGAATTACAGCGCCACAGCCAAGGGGGCGAAGTATTAAAGATGGGACACCTTCAAGGTTTATCTAGTCGTAAACAACACAGAGAAAAACTGTGGTGGAAGAGGGTAGGGGTAAAAGAAGTGGCGGAGAGGTAAAATGGAAGGGTGGGGGTAAAATACACAGTATGAGGGGCGAATGGGGGTTTTAAGAAGGTGTTTACTGCATCAGCTTCTCTGAAGGCGTTTATGTAGAGGCACGATCTCCATTATAATGTCTTCGAAGGTCGGGGGTTTTGAGTTCGAGGCGTTCAAGATGGCTTTGAGGCAATATTGAAGCTGTACCGAGAATTATAGTCAATATAACCGAATTTACAAGTTATGGATATCCGATCTGAATTCGGGAAATCGATCAGCAGGGTGATCATTATTTTGACTATGTTCCCCATATAAAACCCTTGCAACTGTTGTTTTGGGTTGATTTTGACTCTTGAGTCCTTCTTTAAAATTTTCGGTCTTACATTAGAAAGTTAGGAAATTTAACTTTCTTTCCAACGGTGTAGTCAGATTTAAGGAAATTGAGGGAATTATGGCCATTTTATGAGAAACTGAAAAAACTTGGAAAACAAGAGGTTGAAACGAGATTGCAAAGAGACATTTTTTTGTTATAAATACCTTAAAGAATCGATCCTTGAAGTTTGGCGAATCTGAGACACCCTGTTTAAGTAAATTTGTATGGACAGACCTCAAAAACTATTAGATTAGTGGAAAGTACTTACACATTTCAAGGGGCGCATCGCGAATCTTGGAAAATTATGATATTTCGTTTCCGTCATCCGATATGTCGATACAGAAAATAAAAGTTGGAATTGAGATGTAAGAGCCACCGCGAGGAATTTTCAGACCAAAGCGCCCATCGCGTGTTTTCAGGTTGTTTGTAGGCGAAGGAATTGAAGGGAGTCGGAGAGGGGGGGGGGGGGAAATCTAGCACAGAGCTACCCATTATCTTTTGTCCAGCGTCGTGAACTCCAACTTGGTATTAATATTCTTAGAACATCAAACTTGAATGAATGTTCAATGCATCATAATTGAGCAGACGCGATACGATGCACTCTGTAGTTTTGAAAATTACGATTATGCAGTCAAAGTATCTGATACGAGTATAAACTGGAAAATGTCAGAACGTTCTTCATATTCATGGTATGAGGAGTGTTCGTTATGCGGAATGCTAAGTAAAAGTTGAAGTACACAATATTCATATAACTACTCGGAACAGTCCAACTATACTGTAGACCTGTACCTACTGAGGAGTTGTAGGACGGTCGAGAGATGACCGGAGAAAGATAATATTAGGCTGGAAGGTATGAAATTTTGCATCGGAACCTACCAAGGTAGCGGAAGCTTTGTTTTCACTATTCAAGGTTGAAAAAAAAGTTCTCCAAAATCAAAATTTTCACTCGCGTTTTGCGTTCTAGACCTTTCTTAACAATTTTGGTTTCGTGTCTGTGTGTCCGAGTGTCTCTGTGTCAGCCATGAAATCCTTGTAACCGACATAACTATACAAATTATTGTCCGATTTCGGTGACATTTTTAAGGAGTTGTGGAAAACGAAGAGGAAAAGTTCTCCAAAATCAAAAATTTCACTCGAGTTTTGCGTTCTAGATTTCTTAACAATTTTGATTTCGTGTCTGTGTGTCCGTATGTCTGTCATGAAATTCTTGTACCGGGCATAACTATAAAATTATTGTCCGATTTCGAAGAAATTTTAAAGGAATTGTGCGGGTTGGCGTGTAGACAATCTCCTATGAAACCACCTCTGGATTGATAGTAGACACTACTTATGCGCTAACGTAAATTTCCTTGTAACATCCACAACTTCTAAATTTTCCTACTAATTTCGTTGTAATTTTCAGGGGTTATGCGGATTGAGATGTAAATAGAAACCATTGCTCCCTTACTGATAGTAGCTACTGCGCATGCGCAAACGTGAATTACCGTGTAACAGCCATAACTTCTACATTTTCCATGCGATTTCGAAGAAATGTTCATAGATGACCCGGGTTGACGTGTAGGCGGTCCTCTGATACGGTAGTGCTATTGATGTTTAGAGATAAACTACTGCGCATCGGATCATCTATACAATCGGGTTATGGATACGAGGAAGCTATGTGCCACATCCACTTGTCTTCTATGTATGGAATTTTTGAAGGGTTTTGATTGGTAGTACCTTAGAGAATTGCAATGTAGATAGGTAGGTAGGATTAAAACTGCAAGTTTGCTTGGTTGAGGATGAAAAAGAGGTACGTGGTTGTTTCCATTCCCTTAATTCTCGTACTCGTGAAATACCGGAACTAATAATTTTTGTTTTTTTGCAAGACTGGAGATGTCTGTGAGGTTGAATGGTTACATTCTGACTAATAATATAATTTTAAGGAGAGAAGTCGAGGAGTATCGAGGGAGTTACACAGTGTTCCAGTGGGTGTAGGACACTATGAAGTTATGAACGTTACCCAAAGTAAACCATTTCAGTTATCACTCAAGTGAAGAAAGGTGAGTTTGGGGAACCCAGGCTGCACTACCCACCCACTTGGCAGGATTCTTCTTCTTTTTTTATATACCTACACGAGTTACCCGCAAATCTAGTTCACCGAGCGATGTAAAAGACGGATTTTAATTACACCTTTGGAGACCCCTGCAAGGTCGTTCACTCGCCGACCAGCCGGAAAGCTGCGCCGATTACATTTCAACTTTCCGCCCACAGAACGTAAATTTCCGTCACGCGCCAACCAATATAACGTTTTGAAATATTGCTTGATTAATATTATTTGATCGCTTCGCTCATTTCATGTGAGGAGCTACTGCATTTAGCTCGTACGAGGGTTCCTTCGTGAGAAGTGAATGAGCGAGGAAGTTTTACATGGGAGCGATACGATCGATTGTGATTATTTATCTTATCCTTGTTGATTTGCATTATTACAACGAGCGTGCATTATGAGGTAACCCTATCACCTATCGCTTTCCAGATTGAACTAGTTCAAGGTTATGAGAATGTTTGGGAGCACACTTATAGGTTCATAGAAGAACATTGAAATTGTAATAGCAAGAGCCAATGTATGGTATTGGACATCGTACCTGGGATTGAGACTAGTGTATTGAGAATTGCCCTTTTTTCCCTCAATTAATGCATCAGTGGGGATAAAACATTGCCAGCGTACACAATATGGTTTTCTTGGAGGTTCATGTTTCGGCCATTAATTATATTGCAAAACACTCGAAGTTATTACAAAACGGTTTATTATTCTTCCGTTTAGCTTTAGTTATTTTCAGTCCTACCTACTACCTATTTCTTCATTTCACTACCAAATATCCTTAAATATTCCAAAGGACGATAATCAAACGTTTCTGGGTCCAAGGAGCCCCTAAATGAAGCATATTCTATTAATTTTGCTCTACAATTTAGTTCTTACGAACCTTTAAAATTAAAACATGATATTCTGAAGAAGGTTAGTTTCTCATTGATCGATTTCAAAGGTTAATTAATTAAAACTCATCGAAAGTAATTTTCATAGATCATGCACTGGAGTGTTGGAGCAAGGCATCAAAAACAAGATTTCGTCAAAAATCAAGTTTCAGTGCTCTAGCAACAAGAGTGCACAACTAGACCAATTTCTAAATTGGTTGAGAGTAAGCACTATGATCATAAGAACGTGCAATCTTGCTATTAATGTACAATTAAATCAAATGTGCATTAATAACAGTTATCGGAACTTTCCTGGTAAGGAAGGTAGTGCGAAACTTCCTAGATGCAGTTATTTCACTTTTACGGTAAAATTGAGGATAACTTGAGAGGAATTCGGGAGTGACTGTAGGTTGGAATCAGTCTGAGAGCCACCTTGATCTTATGGTACCGTTTCGGAAACCGCGGGCCGCTGAGAGTCTCTCATTATATCCGAAAGACCATGGAGATCTCGTATCTCTCCAACTATGATGCCCACCCATCTGGTTTCGGGTTTTCGATCATCTCGGAGGAAAAGGCGATGGAAGTTATTCATTTCAAAAACTCACTAGTCTCATTTACAAAAAAAAAGTTGATAAATATCAGGGAATCAAATTAAAACTTTTGTCGGGAGGGCAACTAACAGATGAGGAAAAATCACAAATATGCGTAATTTTGTCTTTACTCGTGTAATTATGTTTCCAAGGACTCAAGCGCTCTTGATTCTAGGCAGTTTATTTAGTGCTTATTCATTGAGTTATCGTCATTTCTGAAACCATAGTTTCAAAGGTGGCGAATCAAACAGATGCTTTTTGGTGGAACTGAACATAACTAGGTGAAAGAGGTTAAACGTATGACCTCATGGGTATCTCTCTCCAGGACTTTACTTGAGAATTAAGAGTGAAGGAGATTGTTATACTCATGTCTTTTAGTTCTTACTTTGTCATCTCTCCTGGATCTTTCTGATTTTTGAGCTAAAATTGGAGGAAAGATATTTCGAGGGTGTTGAATTCGATTTGAGGTCAGGATTGGTCGGTCAGATGAAAAACACGCTTTTAGGCCAACATTTTGCCTAATTTTTCGAGCATCTTCAGTACTTCGAATGAACGATGAAGGGATGATGATTTCATATAGAAATGATAGGGTAGATGGAAAGTTATTAAATTAGACAGTCAACAGTACACTGCCATACAACAGTCTCTGTTTGTTAAGCTGTTCTGAATACTTTTAATTTGCCTAATAATTTCTCTTTGATCTTCTTCATTCTTCCTAAGCCTTGAAGATGATGAACAAATTGGACGAACTGTGGCCTTGGAGCGTGTTTTTCATCTGGCTGACCCTCAAGATTGCTCATATGCTCGCTTTCAAGAAGTTATTCATATCAATTCATCTGGCTGTTAGTGAGGAATGAGTACTTGCAAGTCTCATAATCTCTATACCACTTACAAGTCAACATCCAGTTAAAAATTTGCGTGGATTTAAAAATAAATGGAAATCATAATGTTTTTTGTGAATTATATACAGCATTTTTTTTGGAATTCAAGAGAATTTAAAATGACTGATCAAGACCCGTCAAGAATCCAAAATGTTATGTGGGATTCCAGAATGTTGTCAATGTGCATTGAGTGAGCCAAGACTTGAGTTTGAAGCTGCCAGATTCGGATAGGTATAATTGGTTATGTAAACCACGGCATGTTCCTCTTCAGTTGCACGTAGCGCATGATGATGTAGGTGGTTAAAGCGATGGTTAAACATGCAGCTCACGGCCGCCTGATCTGCGACCAACGTGAGTGATTGCCCTCCGACCATTCGCACACCCAACGATCCCCTGTTTGAATTATGAACTGTCAATATGGTGTTCCTTCAATGGTCTTTTATGATTACAAATATAACCATATCATTTCTTTGCCTTATCAATCGTGGGATAGGATGACTACGGACTGGCATGCGCCCGCTGCATGTCCCGATTATTTTTGCCTGCCACTCTCCGTGGTGTTTCCTAGATCACTCAAATCTCTTGCATATGTACTATTTTATTGTAGCATTCAAACCATGTTCTCTCTTTTTCATGGTAATGAAAAACCCATTCTTTTTGTAACAATATTCTACAAATTCTATGGATAGATACCTACAAACACTATTGATGAAGTTCATAGAAAAAGACTTCTCGGCCTGCTTGTTGTTTTTGTACTTGAATTTCCCAAACTAACACACATTGCCATACAGAGACAAAAGAGTCAGGAAAGAACATAAAAGGGCAGCGAGGGGGGGGTAAATTGCCTTCTCACGACCAGATAAAGGTTGAAGTGACATTCTTGGGAAACATTAATAATTGATTCTTTAGAACGGAAAGCCTCACTGAACAAATTCTTTCGAAAACCTCTATGAAGTGGTTCCTTCAAATGACTTCCCAATGAAGACAGTTAAAATTAAGAATGCCCAAGAATATCACAAATTACTTACATATATCACCGTATATTACTTACGTATATACCTACCCTAGTTATTTTCAGGAATACAAGTAGATGGTTTACGTGGTTGAACATACTCAGCGCATCTGATCTAGTCTAGTACCGTAAAAATGCAGCAGATTTCTTGTTCTGTTACAGATTTTCCCAGTTTAGTATCTTCCCATGTTTAGTGTCTGGTGCTAAAGACACTATAAGTGTCATTATAAGTGTCATTTAACGGAAAAATGTATACCCACTGGATGTCCAAGATTACTCCTGAAAATGGTTATTATAGAAATGAACAAAAAAGGTCAGCTTAGCTATTATGTTCTCAATATTTAGGATGAAAAAACATCGCGTACGGTATCGTGAAAGTATTCTCTCAATGTAGGTTAAATCATTCTGCGAAAAAATACAGAAATTCTGAAAAATACTGTGTGGAAAGAACTGCCAAAAAAGGCAGTTAAGAGCTTAATTACTCCCCCTGGGTGACCCCAAGACACGTCTTTTCCCCTCGTGATTGTGAATTCAGTGCCCTCTTCATCATACTCGTACAACACAACATTTTCGTGTTTTTCACATCCTGAGGCGAGATTTTCAGTAGTTGCAACTACGTAGAAGAAAAAAATAACCGAAACAAAGCCAAAAACAGTTCAGTATCAGATAGCTCAATATTAAGCAAATACAGCTAGAAAGCAGATTTTAAAGTTCAATTTTACGCAGATATTTACATAATTTCCGAGTTGGAATTTTGATTGCCCGTGTTTTTAGGCAGGTTCGTACTTCATCTCTTAACAACTCTCCAATATTAGTGAGTACCTTTTTCTGGAACATGATAAATCACGCCACCACGGGAGCATTTCTTCTCTGAATTATGACTTTTTTCAGAAGTTTTGTTTGACGGAATGATCTGATAAATTGCCGAGCACGCTATTCCACCGCAGAATAAAATGAACTGTGAATCTGAGTTAATAATAGGTCCCTTTCGTACTGATCCACCTTGAAGAGCTAATTTCTCGTTGCTCGGTGGTTCTTTATATAATATTAATTTACATGTATTCTATTCGGGATGAACGGAAGAACGATCCTAAAAAAAACTCTATTGATTACGGCACATGTTATTTGGTTCATTCTAACAGTAATCACGGATTGTCGCTTATTATAAAACTTAGATATGAATTATTTATCCGCGAATTTTTATCCTTTACAAATATCTCTCAACAACCAAGTTTAGTGATATAATCCTTATATATTATTATAACAAAATTCCTGCTTCATGGCTCAACACCAAGGGAAATGTATTGCACCCTTTCTTCCTCCTTATCCTTCATTCAATGACAGTGATAATCTCCGCAGTTCCAATTCATTTCGTTCACGCAAATAAATTGCAATATTTTCAAGAATATTTCCAAAGTTCAACATCTCATATCTCTAAATCTGGCATTGTATAATTACACTCTATGAAAAGAACAAATAAGTTCGTATACATGATGTGACTCAAATGAACATCAAAGATCTGATTCCTCCACCAACTAATGAACATGAAACAAATTCATCGAGCATCTTCGAAATTTTAAAGGGATGATTGAATTCAGTTCCAGGTCTGGGTTCTGAGTGTTACTCATATCCCTGTCTAGAACGAATACCGAAAGGTCAATCGCCTGCGTAGAGACATTCCAAAAACGAGTTTGGGAATCAATTTTCGGCTGATTGCCGTACTTTCCCTTTCTCAGTTCGAGAAGAATGTAGAAAAATAGATCGTCTCAAAATTATAAATTAATGACCACGACGTTGTTTGGCAATCCGTTGAGTTCTGAATTCATCAAAAGTGTGGAATTTTTAAAATAATGGAACTCGCGCTGAGGAAGTGTGGCATCAACATTTATCACGACTCCGCTGTTATTATTGCTCGCAAAATGAAATATTGTTCAGGTTTCCTTGCACCACTTTCTACCAGCTGCCCCTGTTTGTCGAATCAATAAGCTCAAGTGCCGCGAATTCTACTCCGACTCGTAGGCGCGCGTACGACTTAAATCTCATTTCCATACTGATCAAAACCTACTGGGAATAATAAGTCAAAATCGACTTTGGCTCCTTTTCATTTCCCCCCTTTATTATTCAGCGGATCAGTTCTTCGATCGTACCGGGGGAAGGGAGGGGGGGGGGGGTCGTCCTTCAACGATATATCACCGACCATTGATAATTTACGGCCAAATAGCCCAAAGGGGACTTCACCTGTGGAGAATCGCGAGATTAATTTGCACGGTAGGTAGATGTTTCTCGTGAATCATGAGGGGGCTTTATGCTTTTTACTAACCATTAGAGAAACAATAATCCCTACCACGAGGTTCATTCGATGCAATATCGATTATGGAGTTTTGTGGATCAATGTTTGGACAGAGAAAGCGAATAGAAAATTAAAGTAATGCTAATAAATATTTGAAGTAACGTTAATTAATTCATCAATTGGAAGTTTGCTAAATCGTTAATACTGTACAATGAGTTTTCAGGAAGAGGAGATACAATATATTATAATATTGATAATAATATTATAATATATTGATAAGTATTATGATTCAAGGTATAATCATTTTGAAATTTGATCCCGTACATCCCTGTATTTACAAGTTTATTTATTACACTCTCCTAGAACCTTTGGTTATAAATTATTATATTGAAATATTTGTTTTACGGAACGAGCCTGAATGTGTTGCTGTATCAAGTAGAAAAATTCCGTTTTCAGATCGAATCGATGAAAGGATGAAAGTATCTCAATATTTTACTATGTGAGCCTTTACTTATAGAAGATAATTGAACTGGTCATTCAAGAATTGCACAAAAGATTCATTCTAATGCACCCGAGATTCATGATTCGAGTAGCGCTGTGTACCTCCAAAAGGGTTGTGCCTGATTTTTTTTTAAATTTTAATCGAAAGTACTCCTCATCCTGAGAATTTTGATACCAGCCGTTCTGTTTTTGAATGAGTGAAATTTTTTCTATGATTTTTCAAAGTTTCGAATGTTTATGACGTCACGTCCCCTCCCGCCAGGGCGGGACCCCCCAGCACACTGTGACGTCATTAACTTTCGAAACTTTGAAAAATCATATAAAAAGTTACTCTCTCGTTAGAAGGTCGCGGTTTGTGTCAAAATTCTCAGAATGAGGTCTAGTTTAGATTAAAAATAACAATAAACAGTTTTTCCGACCCATGCGCACACCCCATTTGGCCTAACCTTGGCTAAATCTTCTGTTATTCAGTCAGTAAGTCAGATTGGACTCAAATATGATGTCTATTGACAGTTCAAATAATATGAAATAATATACTCGATGAAAGTAGGTACCAAATTGACTTCTTTGAGCCTGTCGGTCTTATCAACTCTACACTGCTGAGTGTAAATATCAGGAAAATCCACTATTGTGGAATAGTTCAAGTACTACGTACATATATGAAATGAGCCTAGACCCCCTAGTATTGCAGGATAAAGAAATAGGTATACAATTAATATACAAAAAATTCATAATTCATAATCTAATATAATAAAACGCCAACCGTACGTACGTACGTACGTACGTACGTACGTACGTATGCACGGAGGGGTTAAGAGTGGGCGGAATCAGAGACGGTCGGAGTTGGGGGCGGGAGGAGTCGGATTTGGGGGCGGGAGAAGTCGGAGTTGGGGGTGGGAGGAGTCGGAGGAGCTGGGGGCGAGAGGAGTCGGAGGGAGTGGTGGAGGAGTGAGTCGGAGGAATCGTTTTTGCCTACTTTTAGTAGGCTTTTCAGCTAGTTATAAATATACAACAAAAAAAATCATTCTAATGCACCCAAGATTCATGATTCGTGTAGCGCTGTGTACCTCAAAGGAACAATTTGACCTAACCTTGACTAAATCTTTTGTTATTCTGTCAGTAATTCAGAATGGACTCAAATAATATTTGACATCATATTATGATGTCTATTGACAGTTTAAATGGTATGAAGTATACCTACTCAATGAGCGTAGGTACCAAATTGACTTCTTTGAGCCTGTCGGTGTTATCAACTCTACACACAGTGTAAATATCAGGAAAATCCACTATTGTGGAATAGTTCAAGTACTACGTACATACATGAGATGTGCCTAGATCTCCTAGTATTGCAGGCAAAAAGTAGGCCACCAGAATGTGAATTAAAAGTAGAAGTGACGCCTGTAGTCTAGAGCAGTTCGAACCAGCATTCACTGATGTAAGTCGTGTGTTTCATTTGCTCATAGATATTTATAGATTTCACTGATTTACATAAGTACCTATTTTTCAAATTATCCATAAATATACCTTCTCAGGTCTCAAATCAATCTTGAAACATTCGATTTGGTCGGTCCAATGAAATAATAGGTAGTAGCTGAACCACTTCAAAATCTGGAATTAAATGAGACGCTAAAAAAACCACAAGTTATCGGAATTCTGATAGGAAGCAGTTGATGGAAGTGGAACGACGTGCTAACGTAGGAGCCCCGCTGGAGATTATGAATTAATAACGCGGGTAACTTTGTGAGGTGACTGTACCCCCTCCTCGGAGGCCAGGCCTCCTTCCAGGCTTCCCACAAATCAAAACCCTACCGTTCCTCATCCTATCTCCCATCTTCCTGAAGATGAGGGCCCCCCATTCGAAAACACCTTACAATCAATAACGGGCCCTTTCCATTAATTAATTGCTAATAGCGGCGTTTTACTTCTTACCGGAGATCAGTCTTTTGGCCACGAAGGGACCTTCGGGAAAATTTGGGAGTACGAAATTTTAATTGCGGGGTGAAGATCAGTACCGTTTGATGAATCCTTAAATATCGAAGATTATGATCCATTCATTCAGTTGGAGTCTGAAGGGCATAACCATACATGATGCTTCTTGATTCCAGGTCATGCTGAATGAAATGTTTTCCATACAAATCGGAGATTGTTATCGTTTAATTGGTCTACATCTGTTATGTTTGTCATTTTGTACTTCACAAAGAATCCATAAAATTCAGAAATAGGATTTTTTATACAGCCATGAAGTTGTTTATTGGATATTATAGAACTTCCTGTTCACTTCTTCTGGTGAAGCGTTGAAGCCAGAAGGTGTTCAATTCAGGTTATGTGTGTCGTACCGTTTCATCAGTTGAGTCTGTTGATTACTGATACATCAGCTTGTTCCACCAGGAAAAGTTCACTTACAAACCAACGGCTGGTTTAATGAACTGGTTTCCTTGAGATCTCGGAAGTTAAGGCCAGTCGGCCTTAGATATAGGTATAGAAGATTACTGACAGCAAGAGGCTGGTATCGCAGGTATTTTTGTAATTTTTCGGGTTGGGTGGTTGGTGAACCCCTCTCCAATTGAGCGGGTGAGGCAATAAGTAGCCATGAGCGAGATCAGCAAAACCAATTCTGATCTTCTTCTCAGAAGACAGCTGATGAAGTTTGCGACGCGAGGAATTGCAATTGGACAAAAATTCAACCTGACATCACTTACTTCTACTTCTTCAAGTTCTCTTATCAACTTGATGCTCAAAGCATTTCTTCCAAAGCTCTGCTCAACTGCTCTCCCATCTTCGTTCAAAGGTTTGCAAGCTGGATTGGAGACTTGAATCCACAGAGTAATGGAGACAATGGAGACAAGTTCAAGTTTGTGCTTGTATCCCTTGGATTGTGGTTATTCTACATCACGAATGGGTGATGCGTGGTTTCATGCACAAAACTCCTGTTGGCGCAATGGAATTTATGGTCAATCGGTCTTCTCCTGGTTGGGTCGTAGTTTCGAAATTATACAAATTCGATTCTATAACGGATTCATACATAAATCTCGTGACTGAGGTTTTCCGTGTGAATTCTTATGAAAAGGTTAGAGTTTGCTGAGTCTGGGAAGTGTATGAGTATGATCCAACCTCTGCAGATGGAACAAGAGTAGCGTTCTTTCTGTTTCTCCACCACTTCCAATTCAATGTAAAATAAATATTTGTTAGACCATTCATGATTCTCTGTCATTCAATCCAGAAATTACTCCTTTGAATGAGGTTGAGTATAATAAAAGTACAAAGTAATTGGAGCACAATCCGAGTTATTCTGTTTCCTGGAAAAAGGTGTGTTTTATCCCCCTTCTCAACTCCAATGTTTACCGAAACACCCATTTGCATCATTGCGGCTCTTCGTCTTCATTATTTCCCCCACTCCTGGCACCCCGCCGTCTCCCCGGCACCTCTCTGGCACCCCTCTTGTCACCGCGGCATCCTGGGAGTTTCGGCCGGCTGTTTTACCGAAGCGAATCCATTGTCATCAACCCGCACGTGACCGCTCGGTCAAATTGACTCTCAAACCAGGCAACTCTATAAAGTCCGGTTTACAGCCTAATCGGATACTAACCGGGCGGTTATTGGCGCTCGTTCGTTTTTCTTCGGAAATCCATCCAATCCAAAGGCTCTAGGACTGTCGAATCTTCGTTCGTGTTTCATCGGACTCTGTAATTCTATTATCTCACAAATCCAAACTGATTCCCCTCTATTTAGTTAAACCGTAGATTACGATTCTATATTTTAGAATTTAGTAATGAGCCCGCACATTAAGATGTCTACTATGTGCTCTATTTGCTAAACGTAAACATTGATAGTTTGTCATGTGATTGATGAAAATTCTTCAAAGTTCAAACTTGACCGAAGTACTGGTCAAAAATAATACTTTAGGACATAGGTTAATCACAAAATCACAATGCCCCTCATTTTCAATGACGATTTTTGTTATAAAGACCTACCTACTCTTCCATCAAAGTCGAGTATCCATCGCACCCATCAATTTTACATCAGGACGTAAGCGCACACGAAAACGACCCACTTCCCACAATCCGCACGCTCTCACCTCCTCAGATTGTGGGCAATTTCAGTAAGCTGTAATTTTCTAGGCTGATTGACCGAGGAATGTTGAAGCTCTTATGAAGTCGTCATCCGAGAAAGCGCGTTTAGACAATTCCTACTCTGATTCAACTTTTTTTAAATTCTCGAGCGACTGATTTCTTTTAGAGGATATAATAAGCAAATATACGTACTTAATATATTTAAAATTAAATTATAACTAGATTTGTAATAATTGTTCTAACAACTAAGAACAGTTGGAGCTAATTGAAGTTGAATTGATTTGAAAGGGGGATAAATTTAATTTTTTGGAGATTTTTAAATCTTCTCTGGAAATTCAAAACTGTAAATACTAACGACTCTTGAAATACTCCTACACTATGAGGTGTTTCCAGTGTTTCATACTATACATCCACTACTACTGGTAGACCTGGAAGCAATAATGTATTTTCCAATAATATTAGATACCACTTTTGGATTGGGGTATTTCGGTGGGTCGGAAATTCAGGTTTTTTACCTCAAATTTGGATTCAGCACCATTGAAAACCTATATACTTCAACTTTTTGCCCATTGTTACAATAAAATATGGCTCCTAATAAAATGTGGTAGAAAAACTAATTAAAGAGATCACATGTTTGAAGAAAAGGCGGGCCTCCCTGAACGCACACACATTTACGCCGCGGGCGTGTGCGTGTAGTATTTTGTAATATCCAAGAGATTCTCTGATAGGTTACCTAGGTTACCATCAGGAAAGGAGTTTATCACTTCTCTGTGCAAAGATACTTTTTTCAAAGATAGTTTTTTCAAGGCGAGAAACTTAATAAGTCACACCCTACTGCCATCGTTCAAATCTTCAACTTTTATTGGCTTCTCTAATTTCTTCTAAACAATTTCTCGTCGAACAGACCCGATTACCGTTATTCCTGAGCCATACTCTCTTGAAAAAAAAAAAAAAATGACTGAAATACCCCATTATTAGGTACTTAGGTAGGTATTTCGTTACACAAAAGACCTTCGAAAAATTGAAGGCTGTACTCATTAAATTTTGAATACTTAACAATCCAGAGACTCTAACATTCACCAGGACGATTGAAACCATGAATGGAGGAAAACGTTTTCGAAAAATCAAGACATCTCCAGAAATGAGATGAACAACGCTTACGGCTGCGGTTTCGAATAAAAACAAGAAACCGCAGCCCACCCGTGACCTGTCGAGCCGAAATATTTTCTCAGGAACAACTTCATCGACGGGCCAAGATAAACTGCAGAGGTATTTTTCAGCTCCCTAGTAAGAAGGAATGGTTTGGGGGTGATGAGAGTCTTTGTTTCCACCCTTTCACTTAGCCCAGCCTATAGGATTTCAGCTCCTTTCACTTGATGACGATGTCTGCACCATTTTGTTCTTTTTCACAACAACCTTTCCTACCTAAACCGGCGTTTCACGAGTATGAAAGAAAACCTGTAAGGGAATCATTATTCTACATTGATTTCAATGTATACATTGAATGTATACATAAATATATTTATGTTCGTTGTCGTGATTTGAGTTCGATTCGTAATATACATAATATGTATGTAATATATTATATATATTATATTATATTATATATATTATATAATATATGTAATATGTTATATTAGCTGTGTTATTTGAGAGAACCTACCTACCTACGTTTTCACAGTTTATAATAGCAAGTAGTAGTAGGTAGTTGCTGTTAATTTTGCAATAGGACGTCAAACAGATAAGTTAACTTCTACCTATCTCATACCTTCTCATAATGTAGGCCTTGCTACCACTGCACATTATGACTTTCTGACATTATGAAGAGCTAGAAAAGATTGAAATCCACCCATTTCTTATCAGAGAACTTCTTGTACTATGAAAAAGTTGTTGGTAATGCTCGACTATCACCGTAGGAAGTCACACTGAGGTAGGAAGTCACACAACTTGTTTTTAGCGCTTATATTTTATTGCATGTACACGGATAAATTGTTGATAAAATTGATCCCCAAATATTTTAATAACTGGAACGAAGTAAAGGTGTGGTTGTTCCCCAGTGGGTCCTCTGTTTGATGCAAAAGTAGGTAGTATGTGTGATCCTGTGGTCAAATTTATGTATTTTCTGGTTTGGTGCCCTACCACTTTCGGAGGACACCCAACAGGGGCGTTTCAATTCACCTGCTTAAGAATTGATAAAAAAACTGTCTAATCAATCTTTGGATTGGTATGTTATGTAGACGTGTATTAACCCACCAACTAGATTTTGTTTCGATTAGCTTTTTTTTTCCTGTCCATGTTAGGTATTTTGCTTACAACCTTTACATTACACCAACTGGAAAATCACGTATTCTTCAACGTTTTTGAATTATGAAATATTTATTGGTTTACTACAAGATTTGACTCGGGAATTGTTTTGGTTGGCTAACAGGTGTCAAAAGAGAGTGTACAGTGGCATCAAAAATCTTCCTTCAAATTCCATTTTGTACAGTAGTTGAGACAGTTCTTCGATATATTATTATTCAATGATATCTACAGGTTCTATACGGCGGTAAGTTGGGTATAATCATTCAAATCGTGATTGGGAAATCATTCGTCAAAGTGAAAGCAATTGAATCTCCAAATGACTATTACGTATGGAGATAAGGGAGTTGGCCCTGAACTTGAACGAAAGTGAGTCGGTTGCCCATAAACTATAAGCCAATCAATAATTCCGTGGCGGTTACCCTTGGCCCTCGTCGGAGGCTGGTTGTAAACTCTAGCGGTTTATAAGGTACTTACAAGGAGTCAGCTGAGCGAGAGATAAGAGAAATGGTCGCTTGAGGCCGTTGAAATTGACGGAGAGGGGATCGGGAGGGCGGGCCGGTCGGGGCCGATGTTTTGGGAATGGTTCGTAGGGCGCCAACATGTGATGCCCGCCCGAAACTCACCTACGAAGATGGGGCTTCATGGACATCGTGTAAAAATAATAATTTTAATGATAATTAATGAATAGAAAATTTCCAGAAATATATTCAGGACGGAAATTTGGGTTGATTGCTTGGAACATGGATATGAAAGATGCTGATGGAGAATATAGAGTAGGTAGTAAACTATTTTGAAAACCATGCAGGTTACTGGGAGCACCATGATGAAGTACAGGTGCATTTCAGCTCTGTATCATCTTCAGTGTCCATAATTCATCGTTGTTGCTTCCGTATTAGCTTATAAAAGCATCAAATACATAGAGCACATTGATTAGTTGAGCAACTGTTCTTACAGTACTATCGGAATAACTCGTTGCACACTCTGATTTCCATGCAGGATACTGGGAGCAGACATGATGAAATATTAATGCATTTTAGCTCCATTGCAGTCTCCATATTCATTGTTGTTGCTTCCTTATTCTCTTACAAAAGCATCAAGGACAGAGAGCACATTGATTAGAGTCACATTGTTTAGCAACTCCTCTTCAGAACTGCTTCAACAGCATCGTCGGAATAACTCGTTGCACACTCCGATTTCCACATTGAAAAGCAGCTTTGTCAAAAACCATGCAGGTTACTGGGAGCAGACATGATGAAATATTAATGCATTTTAGCTCCATCTCAGTCTCCATCATTGTTGTAACTTCCTTATTCGCTTATATAAACTCTAACTACAGAAAGCACACTGATTAGAGTCACATTGTTCAGCAACTGCTCTTCTGTCATTCGTCAATAAATGGCAATGTGTACGCAAGTACACGCAAAGTGCTGCAATGTTCTGCGTTGTGCTGCTCAGCTCTCTGGTGTGTCAGTCAGTTATGCTCCAATGTTCGGCCGACTCTACTGGTCCTTTTGTTTTTTTGTATTTGTTTTGTTAGTTTTTTTAATTGTTCTTTCCCTTCATGATCTGTGCACCTTGATTGATTTGTGCTCTGTTTTGCTGTTAAGATCTTTAGGGTTACTCGAAACATCGTTTATGTGTTCTTTATACGTCTTTAGTAGATAAAACTGTGATGCCATCAACATTTCCACACACGATTCCAAGCCTCTTTGAACCAAATTGTCATCAACCTATACCTATGAAATAACTCAAGTGACATTAACATGTTTACGGCCATTTGCATTCCCATCCCCATCCATTAGCTTTCCCACCATTGTGCTTGTCATCCCAGAAACCAATTCCAGCCTATGAAAACCTCCATGTATCATTTTATAGCACTTCTTACGTGCTATTTATTTTCTGAAATGTACTGTGCTATGCTAAGCTAGTTCAATTATACGTACGTAGCATCCACATCTCTTTATGTTATTGGAATTAATTTTTTTTTTCTGATTTCAGGTAAAGAACCAATGAGTTGCATGAACGGAAATCGATAACGAATCTCGATTTAGGTATGTCATTTATCATTTTTAGTTTAACCAATAATTTTAGTAGGTATATAAATTTTAACTTTTACAAATTATTACTTGGGCTTATTACTGGGGTTCATCGACCTTTATTAAATTATCTGTTAGTCTATAGATAAAGACGATGCATCATCAAGGCGTCTTTCACCTATGAGATAGATGAGGTCTTGACTCAGTCCTTTCCAGGCATAAACAAGTCGTTCTTGAGAAAAGGAGTTTGGTGTCGAAAATACGGCTCAGCTGTCGATAAAGCTTCAAGATTAAAACTTCCAAAGCTGGCAGAAAAGGAATACGACGAGAAAAAAATCTTCCGAGATAAAAAGGTTCCTAAGCTGAGCACAGTTTTTCGAACGAGCTGTGAAGGACCGAACGAATCAATTTCTTCTTGAACGATAATTTATGGGAGGGACTTGATGACGTCACCAGGGCCAGGTCCACGAGGCAGCTGGGGTCTGAGATTGCGCTGAGTGTAGAACTTCTACGCGTGAAGGTGTTATTGAAATACAAGAGGCGAAGGCCACCTTGTGAGTCAGTTTGAACGTTGCGGAGTGGAGAAAGATCCTTGTGAGCGCGATGGAGAAAGACCGTTGGGGTGATACAAGTAGAGTCAATTTGTGGTCATACTTTGAAGAGTCATAGTGTCACGGACGTAATCAAAAATCATCGGATATTAGGACCTAATAACTGGAATTCTCTCCCTGAGGGCCTCGTACCATCATATTCATTTGTTGATGAGTTGACTTCGCAAGAAATACCCTATGAGGTTTACAGTTCTACGTCAATTATGTTTTTTTAAAGCCTCCACCCAACCTTGGATCTTCGCGATATTATCCAGTTAGAAGTATGTCGAGCCCCACTTTGAAAGTGGTACCTGGTGACAGCGGAAATAGCCAAGTCCTCACAAGTTTTGAATTTCATCATCCGAAAGGGAACAACTGCTTGACAATCACCTAACTGATCTGACCTTCTCCCAATCATTCCTTGTGATACCTGGGAAGTCTTAGTAGAATATGCCAATTTTCTTGGTTGTACATGATTTCATTATTGCATCAGTAATTTCGTGCAGGATGATAAAGTGCTTAAATATCGTGATTTCAGAACCAAAATTTAACTGGAATTTGAACTATAATGGAACCAGGAATTTAACTGTTGAATCCAACTGCTCAGGAGAGACTACTCAAACTACGACCACCATTTGTGGTAGGGTTTTGGGCGAATGTTTGGATTTGTCGAGCTTTGTAAAGCAAATTATATTTTTGAGAATGCTAATGCACGAAACTTGGGTTTGCATGGTCCATCGGACGTTCCTTGACAGTTCTCCTTACAGAAGAGATGGAAATAACTGAGGTAGAAATGAGAGACGTTCCATGCATGGAAACTACATAGGTACATGGTGTTGGAGCTCTGGTGCTGATTGATTTTTGTACAGCAGATTACATCAGCTCGGATGCTACTGCCCTGGAGTTTGGTGTCTAAGCTCAAAGATGGCCCTGGCCTTGACAGAAGCATTGACTTCCGTACTGAAGGCAGCAGCTGCTAATCCTCAATTTCAGAGAGTTTATACCTAGGATCTACATTTCTTCTAAGGTCTTACGTACACAAATTACGTGCAGCCTTTACCAGTCCTCAATTTTGAACAACCGAACAATTAGGTTATGGTCACCATGGAAGTGTTCAGAGGATGAACCTCACTTTTTTCAGATCGAACAAATCACTTCTCAAAGGAAAATTGTTACAGTAAATAATCATGGAAACGATCAGCAAATTAGGACAGTGAACAGTTACATTCAAGAAAGAACGTAGAAAATTATAAACAAATAATCAGGTAACCTCAACGAGAAACATCTCTCAGTCCCTGCACCTATTGTTTGATCCGTGCCATGTGGCTGCGAACCCAATCTTGACGCAGCTCTCACCCGATTGAATATTGAATGCGCTTAGCGGTGCACAATCAAAGGCCCAATATTCCGACGAGCTCGTCCTAACAATGGGTTATCATTAGAGCAATTTAACAATAATTCATTTGAAGCTGCTTGACATGGTGGGACGGCGAGTCTCAAGGTCTCCCCGCAGCAAGGTGAACGAGGATTCTATACCGTTTAAAGCCTGTTCCAATTACGACAATCAGATCAGGCCGATATTTATGGGTGTTGGCTCGTTTTGAAAATTTACATTCCGCGCGATTTTTGCTCCCTTTGCCCGTTATTATCTGAAAAGCGTCTGTCAAAATCAGTCGGCGATACCGTTCGTGACGGTAGTCAGTCGGTGATTTATTTGTACTGCCAGGAGAGTGGGTGCTTTACGTGAAGTCACGAAATCTTCATGATGCTCTCCTGGTTGTTTTCTTTATTTAGTAGTTCTTACTTGAAGCACGTAGACCTAAAATATATGATTGTGCTGATGAGGTTGTTTCGGAATGCTGCACATATTTACTGTTGTTCAAACACAGCAGAATGATGACAATGATGATGACAATATTATTGTCTCTCTCTTTGTCAATGAATATCGGTCTCGTCTCTGCTAGATGATATCTTCAACGGAAGGTAAAATAGTCGAAACTAATGCGTTATTTCAAATAGTTTTGACTATGAATTGAGCGGACTAGAAAACTAATGTAACTTGAAATGAAGTCTCCGCTAGCTCCAATGAGAGAAAACTGCTGAGAACTAAACAGAAACGAGCCCGTAATTATCTCAATGGTAAAAAACCGTGTTCCATTTCATAAGGGAAATGTTGTCTGCATACATGATGAATCTCATCTGTATAATGAATTCTGGAAGTAATTAACTCCTAGACAACTAGGAAATTAACATGGATCGTAGGTACAATCGACTCTAACCGCTTTATCTAGATTTTGTTCCAAGGTGTATGTTTTTTATCGGTTTTCCGGTCACTCCGAAAACATCCAAATCCTCCGAGATAGAAATGAGGCCATGTGGTAGTTTTGACTTGGATGAAGGCGTACGTTTTCTGTAAGTACTTTGTTCACTACTGCATTGAAAACATTAATGAGTCTTTGTTTTCCAGTATCCAATCGAGATGGGCTTCAAGGGCAGTAATTCAATTACTTCAAAATTCTTGCTAAATTTATTAATAATATAGTGTGGTTTTGGACTTTTTCTTTTATTCAAGTAAGAGGGTTTTTTTTACAATAAAAGTCCCATTTGGTTTCCAATCGCTTTTATTAGTGGGGAGCTTTCAGCAACCCTCTGGTTGCATCAATCCAACAGCAAGAGGTCGTGATTTCTGTCTGGTGAACAATTTCAAGAGTAGGTACTTGTTTCCAATCAAAGTGATTGGAAACCACATGAGACTTATATTGTCAAAAATATCCTCTTACTCAAATTGATTAAGGAAATGCATGTTCTCAAAAACAACCCCAGATATGAAAAACCCTGCAAGTTATTACACAACAGTATATAATTTCTTGTGTGCCTCACTATTTTTGAAGGTCACAGCTTTTTCGTTGCTTAATACTGTTGTAATAATAAACTAAAAGAACCCAATATTTTAAACGAGTTTGTCAATGTTCTTCAGACTTTCGCAGCATCAGAGAAACTAGAACCTTCTGTGCTTCTGATTAAATGGTTTGAGATACAGAACTCCAGATGGTCTCATTCGTTTCCAAAAATTGAATAATATTTCAATTTGAAGAACAAATTACGGGGCCTTTATTAGTTTTTAAGGTAGGAAAATTTCATTCCCTATATTGTTGACTGAGAGTAGTTTCGAAACAGCTCCAATTGGAGCCCAAAAATCAAATTTTGGGTAAAAAAAGTGTCGCTTGCGGTGTAGAGATGGCAGACTACATTGTTTCCTTTATTCAAATTTCAAATCCTTGATGTGTAAAAGATCATATTTTTCTTGTTCGATTCCAAAAACTTATCATCGGAAATAATAAACTAAACTTGTCATTGATTAAATATTAAATATGATTCTCGCATTTTGCACTATGGGGCTTCTTCGTTATTATTGGATAATTGTAAATGTAGGGCTTTGATAACCTTAATTTTCACTCTCTTCGCTGCCCAAATAACTAAGCAGAATTTAAAAAAAAAAACGTCTGCCAAGTGGGTGTGGCACATAGCTTCCTCGTATCCATAACCCGATTATATAGATGATCCGATGCATAGTAGTTAATCTGAAAACACCAATCTCTAAGTACCTTTTACTACCCTCATAGGGGACCATCTACACGCTAATCTGGTCACTACTAGAAAATGTCATCAATTTCGGATGAAAAATGTAAATGTTATGGCTGTTACAAGGATTTTACGTATGCGCATGCGCAGAGGCTACTGTCATTCCGAAGGTAGTGATTTTCATAGGGGACCATCTAAATACTAATCTGTAACATCCCTGAAAATTTCATTGAAATCGGAAGGGAAAATGTAGAAGTTATAGCCGTTACAAGGAATTCACGTTTGCGCATGCGCAGTCGCTTCTATCAGTCCGGGGATGATGATTTTCATAGGGGACCGTCTACACACCGACCCGCACAATCCCTGAAAATTTCATTGAAATCGGACCATAACTTCGTATAGTTATGCGCGTTACAAGGAATTCATGACAGACAGACAGACAGACACACAGACACGGAACCAAAATTGTTCAGAAAGGTCTAAAACGCAAAACGCGAGTGAAAATTTTGATTTTGGAGAACTTTTTTTTTCGTCCTTGAAAAGTGAAAACAAAGCTTTCGCTACCTTGGTAGACTCGGAAGCAAAAATTGTACATGACATGGATCGATTTAATGAATTAATTATTGTTGTAATTTGTTGACCTTCACCTTTAGAGGTAGCATTCATGCGTATTCGTAAGAGAATCAGATGGTTATTAACTCAAAATTCCGTCAGGGAATATGGTGGGAGGGTTAGGACTGTAGCTCACTCGGCTAATGGCCACGATGTTTGTGCGAGGGATGTGTCGCCATGGTGACCAGGTCGACACCAGCCGGCGTCCCAGGGAGATATACGGTCTTCCTCACATGGGGACCGCTGACCGCCTCCTCGCTCGCTTTACATATTCATTTCGGCCTTCGTAGTAGGTTAGTCGCGTTTGAATCAGAGGTTTGCCGTGTTTTGATTCAGTCGAGGGGAGTGAAGTGGTTCGTTGATGAGGGAGATAATCACGTGGCGAATATGATGGGTTGTCGATGGAAACGCCGACAGACTGACCGACTTTTACGAAATAGTTGATGAATTATTTTCTTGAGACTCAAGCATGAAAGAATTCCGGTGATCATAAAATTCTTTGATTGTATGGGTAAACAAAAATTACCCAGGAACAGAGAGAAATTTTCACCTCATTTGTTCAAGTGCTCCAATATGGATTCTGAAGCTTCATCAAACAATACATCAGCGCATTTTGGCAGGGATATTTATATCCTAAAAGGGTTTTCTTACCAACAAAGCTCATAAGATCATAATGTATGTCATGCCTTTGTTAGGCTATTTTTCTTTTTATGTTACTGTGTAATAATATTTACTCGGCGCCTTCAACGTGGTACTCAAGTGTACAGAATATTTATCGTTCGAGCATTAAATCAATTTTGAAAAATTATAATAATAACTGATTGAGTAGAACAATTTGTGTTCCGAGTACGACTCACGAAGTGGACAAAGGATATTCACTAGACATGCAATATTTACGCGAGCTCTTGTGCCTCGCCAGGCTGCCTCTTTTCAAGCTATACTACAAACGTGAGTGTCACCTATAAATTAAAAAAAAAAAAGTATTTGACTGTAAGCCTATTTTTCACTCAAAAAACACCTCCTTTGAAAGCCATAAACTCGAGAAAAAAAAACTCAGAAAACATGAAGTTTACCATATCGGTGCAATTTTCTCTTTTCATGATCAGAATCATCTATCATCTGATTTTCAACTTGAATTATGTCGGCGAATTCCGCGTTTCGTTATGGTCACCAGTTTAACCCCTGCGGAGTTAAGTGAAGAAAAATGTAGAAGTCGAGATTTTTTGCAGTAAAATTAGTGAAATTCTAATAATCTAAATGAGCCACCAAGAATTTCCACTTTCTAAATCAATTACTTTCAAGTGTAAAACGTAAACAAAACAGTTTTTAGATTTTTTCTCACACATTTTGGTGTAAAAATGTGTATAGATCGAGGTGCAGTCAAATATAGCCTTCTCGTGCTTTTTAATAATAATCTCTCTCATAACAAGGTTATCTTCCAAACTCTAATTATCATGGAGAAAGAGGAGTAAATAGATGTCATTCAAAAGCAACCTCTTCATTATTTCTGTTATGAATTTGTCTCTTTTGAAATTTTGAAAAAATAATTTAGTACCGGGAAATTTACCAGCTGACTGAACGAATTCAAAGGTCAGGAGGAAGGAAGA
The DNA here is from genome assembly GCA_009739505.2 of Apolygus lucorum. Taxonomy (NCBI): domain Eukaryota; kingdom Metazoa; phylum Arthropoda; class Insecta; order Hemiptera; family Miridae; genus Apolygus; species Apolygus lucorum. The sequence goes on from CM019182.2 coordinate 13,180,697, forward strand.
ATTCGCAGAATAGCCACTTCATGAAGTACTAGGAGTAAATTATTTCCGGTTTGACCATGAATATGATTGGAGATGTGGTTTCTGGTCTGTCAAAATCAGCTTTCCACACAGGTTTTAAAGGTCCGTAAATTCTTTCCCTAGTTTCTTTCGTGTTGATTGAAGAGATTTTTGATAGAATGAGTAGCTCGAGTTTTCAAATAGTAATGGGTAGAGGTTCAAGGTTACCTATCTGCCCTTAGGCTGTTTCCTAAAAGTCTCGCCAGAGTATTAATTGTGGGAGGTATGAGTACTTGGAGGAAAAGAAAGAACTGGCGCCGTTTGGACACCTTTTGACGGTTTGGTCGTTGACACGGAAACCCGATGTTGAGGTTGGGACTGACCACATGTTTTACTCTGGGAAAAAGACAAAACTGTGTGTTGGTGTGTCAACAGTGTCCTTGCAAGGGAAATCAAGACAGCCAAATACAAACATCAATTCAGACTCAATTGTGCCTACATCACAACCGTTGTATTTAACACGAAGAAATCCCTGGATATCTGACAACAAAATTTAAGATCAATCCAATGGTGAAGTACGTCTTGATTAACTAGGGTACAGGAATTTTCTTATTTCGTTTCTGTTCCAAGTGAAGTTTTCAGTCTTACCTTCATTCTCTGTTCTTGGTTCCAAAATCGATATTTGTTTGTTTTCAAGTTGTCACACTGTAGTAATTGCGTTTCCACAGCGAAGATAGAGCGCTCGAAAAACCCCAGGCCTCCCCCCCCCCCCCCAAACTTGAAGTTTTCCGGCAAAAGTTGTCTTCTCATACCAGGTCGGTGAAATATGACTTTCCAGCGTTACTACAGGATTGGGCCTGAGTGGTCGTGAGGGGGTTCGCCCTGACAGTGCGGGTAGCACATGTGTCAAACTCCGCGCTTTGCACCCCCCACCGACCTCACAGTAGTTTGTGTGCCGGTCGCCGCCAACGCTTCTGGTGGTGGTGGGGGGAATTAAACTCGGCCCATATCCCAAGTAATAGTTAGGAGGTCGTACGTCTTCTTGGTGCCCGTACGGGAGTTTTCAGGAGGAGAATTGGTTCGCGTGTTGTATGATCTACTGCCGAGTCCCTCCTAACTCACACCCGATAGTTTCTTTGATCAAACTCGAAAGTGGCGATTTCCCCGATTATTTCCAGCACAATACGAGTTCCACTTCAATATATTATAGAATTTTCACTTGGATAAAAATTTCCAGTAAACAGTGTGTGTTAAAACAAGTGTTTTAAAAGAATCGGGAATATAGCTAAGTCTGTTTGGTTGAGAATTATTAGAATCTTCTCTCTGACTCTCTCACTTGTTGTCCCCCATGGCCCTAACTCATTAATTTGAGTTGACACCGAATAACCTACTCATTGAAGTGACATTTTTTTAAATTACTAACTAGCTTCTTGGATAAACAAATATTCCATCCAATCATAATAAAGAAGAAAACAGAATCAGAAAAGAGAACTAAAGGACAAGCTAAGGAGCACGGCTCATCCCATCACTACAACCAATTACTCCATTCAATACTATTCCTTTCACTCACTCTCCAAACTCCTCATCGAGGGCGACAGAGCGACTTCCCACATCGTCATTTTGACAACTTTTCAGGGGAGCCCAAAAGTTATATGAAATATTTTTCTACTTTCAATTCCACGCGCCATAACTATATTTCTGCTTTCTAGATTCAAATTACCTATCTCTAGGAACGTATCAAAAATTGTATACACCTTTTCTAAAAACAGTTACTTAAGGTTAATACCCTGCATAATTATATATGTGGTATATTACCCATTAGTTCCATAATTATATCAGCATTTCATCAAGTTTTATAAGTATATGACCATCGTTAAAAAAAAATTTACAGCTTGCAAATTTCATTAATGTCGGATAATTTTGTCATATAAGCATCACGTTTTTATTATTATTTTTTCCCCCTAAATTCCGTGGACCCTACTGATTCTACAACAATGAAAATGGTGGAAAATGAACCCAAAACGGGCGGGAGAAGGGGGTGTTAATGCTTAAACGAAGGCAAGTTGACTCTCGAAAGTACACGAAATTTCTCTATTAGAGGGAAAACCATGAAATTTCTCCCTTAGAGGGAAAAACAATAGATCATGGATACGTCCATTGTTTTAATGAATAAACAAAAAAATTTGCTAAAAAAAAACAACTCTCCGATTGCACGTAATATCGTCGTTCGAGGCCCAGCATGGCACATCTAACTTTTGCCAACTTTTCAGGAGAGCCAAAAAACTGTTTTGCGAGTAAGGTAATCGTGTTTTCTTTATTTTCTGAGTTCAAACTAGCCTAATTGGGGTCGCTCAACATGATTTTACAATAAATTTGGTTGTCAACTAACTACCTTCGAAATTAGCGTAGATGTGCTATGCTGCCCAGATTTTGTCCCCTAGATATGCTATGCTGTCGAACATTTGTGTTATATTGCAGAGTGGTAACATGCAGTTGTCCTATGCTGCTGTACTAAATTTAAGTTCTCAAATAAATTATCTATTTGGTTTCCCTCTATAAAGCCAAGGATAGAGTTTTAAACTGGCTTGCAATTCCTTTTTTTGTCAGCCCGACAAGTAGACAGGGAAGGTAGGTACCAGATGTTTATAAACTCGAAACAGTACCAATTTATAATTTATTTTATTTTATTTATTTAATTTAATTTATAATTTGTTTTATTTGAACGACAAAAAAAAATTGAACCCAACAGTTCAAGTTTTACATTGACTTGAATTCCACATCTGCTACTACCAGCGTTAGTATTAGGGTAGGTATCTATTTTCCTAGTCCTAGTGAAGAAAAGCCTTGGAAAATGCTGTAGGTATACATTAGAAAAAAATTATAAATGCTTGCATACGAGTCTGCAACACATTGGGACATTTTCATGTGTGTGAAAGTAAGGTTATTAGTTCTTCTACCCAAGCATCGAAATAGGAAAACAGTTTATTGTTCTCTACGCAACACAGTGAGTCTATTTTATTTTTTGGTATCGCGTGAGCAAGTTTTTGTGACGATTTTTCAGTTTATGTGCCAAAGCAGACATGAAAATGTCAAAAATTCTTTAGCTAACACAGAAACATTATTAAGGATCACAGAGATCTGTATAAAATCCGTTTCGTAATGCTAGACTTGAATTTCACTACAGTTTACCTGCGTTACTAGGAGTGTATATTTTCTTATGACACTCATGTGATGTGCCTTTCTTATTTCCTACGAATTATACAGATTGGACGCTTCACAATATCAAATATATTGTTTAGCAATGCACGTATTTCATGGGACGAAGTGCAGAATGATAAAACATGAATTGTTTATTATGGGGTTTCTACTTATTACAAAACTGAGATGAGGAGTTACCAAAGTGAACTGAATTTATTGTTATATTCCTCTGACCTTCTTGTCAAATCATATTTCTCTACTGGAAAGCGAACATGTGTTAATATAAGTCGGAAGTGAAATGATTTTATTCCTGTTATTCAACTAAAAAGCCTATTCTGGTGGTGGGTTTTGATAATTATTTACTAAATGAAATTCTAGTCATTGTCTCATTACTGTGAAAATCTTGTCAATTTATGTTCATTGACTGGAATGTCTACGAATATATTAATCGTTTCGGGTTTTGCTGAAATTTAAAAAAATATAGTTGAAGTTAAATATTATTACCTCTTATTGGACCATGGTGTCACTAGTGTCACTGAAAACATCTTGGGAATCCCACAGCTTTCCCAAGGTGTCACCAGATTAACTAGATATCAATTGCAATTTAAAAATTAATGGACAGAGATGAATTTTTCGAAACATTTTCTGTATGTAATTGGAAATCGAAAATTGATGTTATTATAAAATGTTTTTCATCGATTTCCTTGGAAATTTTTTTCATAACTCTATTTTGAGACAAAAAATTCTGCTGTCCATTAAATTTAAAGTTGTAACTTAATTTTGGTTAGTCCGGTGACACTTAGAGATATCTGTGGAGTTCCTGAGATGTTTTCGGTGACGCTAGTGATACCATGGCCCAATTAGGGTTAACCAGTTAAATATTATTAACTTCAACTATATTTTTTAACCCTTCAGTAAAATTTCAGAACCCGAAAAGACTTATATATTCGTAGATATTCCAGTCAATGAACATGAATTGACAAGATTTTCACAGTATTGAGACAATGACTAGTATTTCATTTAGCAGATAATTATCAAAATCTACCATCAGAATAGGCTTTTCAGTTGAATAAAAGCAATAAAATCACTTCACTTCTTAGTTTTGGAAAATGGTTACGCCGATTTTCTTCATTGAGAAAATTAACAATTATTTTTGGGTGGTACTTTGGTAGGCCTAAGTTCTGCCTCACAGGAACTCTGCGAGAACTTCGTTTCTTCTTTCTTCCTGCAAAGGCATCGATTTTGTTCACGAAAATAAGTTTTGTTCGAAATAAAATACAAAACAGCAATGCACATCCAACATAGCTTCATTCTAGCAGCATAGCACATTTGCAGTTCAAACATTTTTATCTTATTTTCTTAACTAATGCCGATGATTTATGCTTTTCTTTTTGTTATTAATCAAGATTGAATCTTCATTAAGCATTACTACAAGGAAAAAACCGCTACATACTTCAAATTATTGCAATAAACTCAATAAACTTGCCTCGCTTCCTGGCATATACGATTTTCCCATGCTTTCTGTGCAGATGTGCCTTGCTGTTGGGTGGTTTTAGATATACTATGCTGACTAATTCGCAAATACTAGCGCTACGAGCGGCCTGATCGAAAAACTGTTAGCGCCAATCGCTCGGGCGTGAAATTTTGAATAAGAAACCGTTCTTAACTCGATTTCGCCAAAATGTCAGATGTGCCATGCTGGGCCTCGAACGACGATATATTGCAGTATCCTAGAGAACCTTGCTTCATGGCTACCGATATGCAGCTATGATTTGGTCTACAGTGACTGGTATCGCGTTGCATTTTTTGTGGCAAAAAAAAGTGTCGCGAAAAATTGCTTGACCCCCAGCCAAAACACAAATCCATGTCAAAAACTGGACGTAATGGGGTATTACTGACGTCATGACGATATGCGGTGCTCACTTGGAAACGATTTACGCGTGTTACTTATCAATTTTTACGTTATACTGTTTAGTTTGATCAATTTTCCAATGATGTCCCTTTCTCATTTTCGCGAAAATTGACGATGTGTGGTGTTGCTCGGTCACTGTACCCAATTCTCTCACGTTGCTCGCATTCGACTTTGACAATTTCTGAAATTTTCACCGAAATTTGGTGGTGTTATATAGAAAAATATGCATATAAGGCTTGAAAAGAAAATTGAGATTCGCAATCTTCGACTTGGGTGAAACGAAAATGTGCAGTACCTACCTACTTTAAGTTATGAAATAAGTATTAGTACTCAGAAGCAAACTCGCAAATCTATTTTCTCACGGACTGACCCTGGTACTCACAGAGTACTGGAGACAAGTTAGTGCTGGTACTCCATAACCAGAAAGCACTATCTCGGTTGGTTTTGTTTTAATAATTTCATTTCCTCAGTACCAATTGAAAGTTGGCAACTGCCGTAATGTTGGCAAGATAAAGACAGGCGTACTAGTTCGTTTAAAGTATTATTTCGTACTCGTGGAACATGTACCTTTTCCACCAAAAGTATTATTTCTAGGCTTTCAGCTGTATTAGTAATGGCTGAAAGGTGATGGATAAACTCACCCGACCCTACCTCAGATCTTGTTGATTTTTCGGTGAATTCAAAGAGTTTAGGTTGCTTCGTATAAAAAAAGGTATATGAAGTACAGCACAGTATTACCTACCGTGTTTTTTTTTTTTTTTTTCAGTGAATCTAAATTCATCGGGGATAATCTCGTGCGAAAAGGGATTACCTATTTCATTTTTAGGGTCAATATAGGGCGTTGCTCACATCTCCGCACAGAACCGAGTCAATGTCGAGATGATATCAGGGGAAAATGTAGATTTACGAGCCGCTCCGCCGGCGGTCTGGGTCGGCCTCCAACCGTCGATGCGGCCGCGGTGATTGTTCCGATAGCAGACCTGCATAATAAAAGATGATGTGTACACCCAACAGCTGATTTGAGCTGAATAAATTTCCACGACGCAATTCTCACCATCGTATGCCAGGTTATGGAAAGGGACTATATTATTTTACACAAGAGCTGTTACCTTCCTAGCTCACAAGTCATAATATAATATAGCTATATTATTATTCATAAATGTTATTAATGAATTGAATCGGTTACAAGAACGACACATGTGACATTTTTACTATTTAAAAAAAAATACAAAAAACCGTGGCAATTTGAAAATGTTCAAGTTAAAAATTCACAAAAATTTGGTGATGTCATCAAGACATGCTTAAAACACATGGCCCCGTTTCCGTAGTAAAAATCTCAATAATACGCCAAATATCAAATTTTATAAATTTTTCACAAAAACTATTTCTACAGTAAGAACTGTTAGGTATCTCTTTTTTTCTCAAATTTTGCTTCCGAGTCTACCAAGGTAGCGGAAACTTTGCTTTCACTTTTCAGGGTTGAAAAAAACAAAACAAAAATTCTCCAGAATCGAAATTCCCACTAGCATTTTACGTTTCAGATCTTCCTGAACAATTTTGGTTCCGTGTCTGTGTGTCTGTCATGAAATCCTTGCCACAGCCATAACTTCTACAATTCTCGTCCGATTTCGATGAAATTTTCAGGGATTTTGAATTTGTAATTGCACAGGAAATGGTTAGAATAGTAGTTTATTTTGCAGGTTGGTCAAAAATACTTAATTAGTAATAAAATAATTTCAAAAAATATTGTGAAATTCAGATTTTTTTTTTTTTTAAGAAAGTAAGACCGATTATTCAGTCTCTGAATCAACTAGAGACCCAGCTGCTGCACTTCTGTCTGTTGGCCAGTAAAGGATTTTGTTGTGAAAGGTTCATAGCGCATAATATAGCTCAAGAGCTTCATAGAGTCCTCGAGCTGCTTGTCGTTTATTGGCACTTTACCTAGTGGGTAATCAAAGCTAAAACGAGCTTCAATATTGTAGCAAGACACCAAACTGACAATGTGAACCACAAATTAGATTCAATAACACGATTTGATAAAGTTTTTATCAAATCAACAATCTTGCCAACATACCTAACAAAAAAATACGTTTTTCTGCAGAAACAATACAAGCGATTCACTTGTGTCGTTTCTACCCTACACAAAATCTTTCTACTCAAATATCTAGTAGAAAGGTTCATGATGTGATGTTTCTGGACTATAACATGCTTAAAGGATTACTGTATCAAAATCTACCATTAACTCAAAACCACTAAAAATGTCACATGAGTCGTTTCTGTAATAACCAAATCAAATATTTATGAATAATAAATCGGTGCTTGCTACTACCTCAAATTTTTTTTTTTTTTTGTACGGAGTATTGTTGTTTGCTTTCTCTGACGACAGAATCAGATTCGGATCCCTTGAAAACTCCCCTGCCCTAAATTTATACTCCATAATACTTCAAAATATAAAAAAATTAATACAACTTAACAAAATAAGAACTCTCAGTTACCATGTTTGAAACGAAAAGGGCATAGTTCGTCCTCCACATTTTGGACCATTGAATCAGCAATTCGGTGGAGTAAAAACTACTAAATAACATAAATAAAATAAAATAACAAATAAAAAACTACTAAATCAGAGAATAAAAAAGATAGTTCATTATCGCAATATAAGAAAAGATAGATATTTACATTATTCACGTGAATTGGTTTTGAATACCTAATGAAGTCATGTTTTTACTACTTTAATCGCAGTGAAGTAAATTGGAAATTACATGTAATAAAAATGAAGTTGAAAGTTAAGAGTTCTGTGAGAAAATGCTTCGCTTTGTTCGTGAGAGCTTGATTTGACTGGCTTTGTAATCGTACCTACGTGTTATTCCTTCGTCAATAACTTCCGTTTTCTCAAGAAAGTGAGATATCGTTGGTATTGTATCATCACATCTCTACAGCTAAGTAGTAGCTTGCAATGGTTGCGTAATTTGAAGGTAGAGAAGGCGAATGGCTCTAGGAAGGGAGGCGCATGCGCGCAACGTCACCCCTCCCTCCGACCGCCGACCGACCAGCCCACTCCTTCGACCATCCATCACTCAACCTAAACTCCTCCTTCCTTCTGTACCTACATTTTCCTTATTCTTCCTCATTCGGTTTCTTGTAGGTTTTTGATAATAAAGCTGTAATAGTACTCACAAAATGCTTATCAATGTAACTCTTACCAACTCAGATAATATTCAGTATCACGTGATGTCCTTATAGGAAACCACGTTCAAGTAGGTAATTTTATCAGTATTTTTTGGCACTATATAGGTTTAGGCTTTTTAAATGTATACCCAAAAGAATCAATTCCTGAAGTAGGTAGGTATCAATTGATGATTGGTATCGGGAAACCCTGTATCAACAATCATTCGTCACGGATTATTATTGAAGATTGAGAGAGACTAGGGGGAACCGAAGAAACAATGGATCTCAAATCAATACTTGATGAACTATGATCACCTAGTGGTACAACTACTAACAGGTCAACCTATTGGTACCACTAGTTCGTCCGGTTCATTCAAAACACCAATCACGGCCACTATCGAGTGGGTTTCTCTCGGTAGATAATGTAATTGTTTCGGAAATGGTTACGACGACCTTCGAACGCTGAAAAACGATTAATCAAATTACCCTTCATTACCGGGAGACCCCTATTTAGCTCGGCGTTTCATCTCATAGGTTTAATATAATCGAGAGAGAGTTCATGCCTGGACCATAACCGATCGGGAGGCAAATACCGATCCTCCTCAGAGTGATAGGTAGGTACCTACCTCAATTTCATACATTCTTGTCTTATTATGTTGGTAATGAACCAGCGACAAATAAAGCCTATATTATTAACAAAGCCCATGTTTTCCTGCACTTTACCGTTCATGCGAATTTAAAGCCAATCTGTAGTTTCGTTGAAAAATTCTTCAGGAAGTGACAAGAAAAATTTCCATAGGTGTAAATATCTACGTCCTACATATGATTTTGGTTCTACCTACCAAGGTAGCCGAAGCAAAGTTTTCACTTTTCTAGGTTGAAAAAAATTGTCTCCAAAATCGAAATTTCTACTCAAGTTTCGCATCTCTCTTTCCGTCTGTGTGCCCATCTGTCTGTTATAAAATAACGTAAAAGTCTTATGTTGTCTGATGTTGATGAAATTTTCAGGAATTGTAGGTATTGGCATGTAGATGGTCCCCTATGAGGGTAGTGTAAGGTATAGAGATGGATGTGTCGAGATGATGAATAACACCTTTAACACACACCTGGAAGCTATGTGCTTCACCCAAATTCTTCAGACCACTAAATTTAGGCTGATCCTTCCCTTGTCGTTTTTTGATTCAATTGGGTAGGTATTTTGTAAGCTGAACGTTCCAACAAATTTTCGAAGTCGGTATGACGATATCTCATATTTTAAAACTTTTAATTGCCATACTTGACACGCGTTGATTTCAATTTTATCATCATATTAAAGAGTCAATGAGGAATTTCACCATGTCAGAATTTCCTATTTTTGACCCCAAAATCGGATTCAGCACCTCGAAAAACCCCCTAAGACAAACTTTGAGCCCGAACTTCCTAATTTACGAATAAACAAAACAGTGTAGAAAATAGGTACGAATGTTTAAAAAACCGGGAAAATGACGTCATCCTGGAATAGTTCATTTATGGCCGCTTGACGCGCTGAGATCGAGAAATATAGTCCCCAGATGCAAAATTTCACGAAACAGTTAAGTTTGAAATCGAAAAACTGAAGAAAAAAATAGGAAAAGCAAAACGGGGAAAATTAGGTTTCCCCTGTTTTTGTTTGATAACTTTTCTCTTAGAAAACACGATTTTGTCCTCCCAATGGGCAACACTGGGAGGAGGCGGTGATCCAAACAGCCCAATCAGGGAGCGTTCCCGCTTCACGTCCGTTTTCCCGGTTAGTTTTGAAATCAAAAATTTTGATTGTCCCTCAAAAATAACAGGAGACTTATTTTCCGAAATCAGCCCGATTCTCATCTATCCCACACCATTAACTATTCAGGAAAAATGCAAACAGAATTCGGTGAAATTCCTCATTATTGACGGAAAAGTTTCTTGTTGTAGGCGTCTTTGAGGAGTAGTTACGCTTGCATTTTAATGACCTAACAAAATCATCCTTAAAATTTTGGTAGTACCAATATTTTGAATAGTTATAGTTCGTTTTCATGCTGATTTACCGTTCTGAATGACTCATAAAATTGAGTTGAAGTGTCGAGATTCTGGATTGATATTGGAACGTTTTTAAACGGATTCCCGTATGTGTGTATTCGTCGATTGATTCAAAAACCTTACCTGGATAATATTTGTGTATATTAAGCAAATATGTATCCTTAAATCGAGCCTAAAATCGAGGGTTTTGGTACAAAAATGGCAGCCATGAAAGTAGCTAATTTTGCAATGATTTGCTGCCGAAAGGAAACCAACAGAATTGGAGCAGATTGATCTACACCAACCCTTAAGCCTAAAATGGTAATCTAAACCTATTCTTGTAGATTCAAGGAACCTCTTTATCGAGGGTAATTCCTCTTACATTTTTTTCCTCGTCTAGTGAGATGTTAGATTTCGAGAAAGAGGCCGACACGCGGATCTTAGCGCCTCATTATTGTTAAGCCCGAAATCCCCTCCTCCGCTAATTACTCGTAAATACCTAATTATCCGGTTTAGATGATCCGGCCGATAACTCGGTCGAGGCTTCGTTTCACAGTTTAGCGTGTGGCTTTTCCAGCCTTATCAGTCTATCGGAGATACACGAGGAACACCGGCGGTGATGTATCTACTTCAATAGGACTTCCTCTCCGTCAGAACCATTCGTCTCTCCAGGGACTCCCCTCTTAGTTCTTTTTCTGTCCGATCCGCGGCGCTGCCATAGTAACCCAACCGGTAAACATTTGCCTGCGAGGTTGAGACTCGAGGTAATGACACCAACTCCGCGATTTCAATCGGTTATTGCTCGGGCGGTTATTATAAACGGTTGTATTTCACGGTCAGGATCAACTGTGTAAACGCTTCAACTCTTTTGTAGGCTCATATCAGATAGAATGCGCAACGCGGTAGGTAACATCAAAATTAAGGAAAAACTGTCGTATGAGGAAAACGCTGCAAATTATTACACAATGGTGTGTTATTTTCGTATACCTATAGATCACCCGTCTGCAAAGAACGCCGCATTTCGATTTTTAGTACCCCAACCATATTATCGCGGAAGGTTAATAATCGAATTTATTTTGTCAGAAACTGCCTCTAAGCGAAATATCGTTATACCGAAAACACGAAAAATATCCCATTTTCGGACTAGTTTACGTAACTTGGCGAGTCAACGTAGGACGACCCACTAAAAAGTTACCTGAGTAACTTTTTCATAAAACGTAAGTCTACCGACCAAAAACTGGGATAATTCAAAGGCAGGATTTTTCACTTCATACTCACTCTTAGATCTATTAGGCTCTTGGCTTTGGAATCAACGGCGGACGAGGCGTAATGTATCACTTTTAGTAAGTGTGCAAAATTGAAATTGTTATCGTACTTTTTAATTTCTTACTGCAGTAGGAAGAAAGAAGGAATAGCGGAATATCATGGCTGTAGGTTCATTATTTTTAACAGAAAACCGACTACCACCTACTGTTCCCTCACCAATTATTGGTGAGGGAACAGTAGGTGGTAGTCTTGATCGATTATTATAATCGATCAAGAGTGGAAGAATTCGACCGATCGAACTATCGTGAGGGTTGACAAGGTTTACCGAATTTTTAGTAGCAGATCACAAACTATGTACTTTTACATAAACATAACCGAATAATTAGTACGTAACAAGTTAAACTGGTCATTTTCTGATAATTTCCCAAAAAATGGCAGTCACAACTTGGTGGAAATTTTGCTGTTTGCCATATTGTTTTACGTTATGTCACCGAACTATTTGGCAAAAAACGTTGACAGTTTGGTTACAAATGCTAATTTGTCCAGTTAAATTTATAGAATTGCGAGTTACATCGGACCAATTTCCTCACTCAATGAATTTTTACTTTAGATCATTTTTATTGTGGCTTATCGTGGAGTAGTTTTATTTAAATTTTAATTACACATCAAATTTTTCCATTTCCTGTGCCACCCCGATCGCTCTTCTGTTCCGCTTCAAATTGAAACAATTTCACCATACTGCATATGCAAGATGATTGAACAGAGAGAAGTAAATCTGTATAAATTATACATATTTTATGTTATGTTCAAATATAATATAATAATAAAATCAGTACCTATACACGTATTATGTTCGGATTAGTTAGAAATGTTTCAAGCTATTTTGCGAGTGCCGGGTAAACGACGTTTCTCCGACTAAAGGTTATTCTCGTAATTAAAGTATTATTATGAAAGGAGGAGCTCCGTGAAAATTTTGGCTCGGGCCTCCTAAGGGGAAAACCGCTCGTGGCGAGAGACAGAGACGGAGAGACTGAAGCCGAGTGAGAAGGAAAATATGGTAGAGATGGAAGGGATGGCTGGGAGGGGAGGGGTAGACAGGATGGCGGAAACCATTCATCAACCCTGTAGATTATTTCTCACCACCAAAACGCGGGGTTACCCCCTCTCTAGGGTAAGCGCAACTCCTGAAACTCCCCCTTCCTCTTTCTTCTCCAGTATGCCTGGTCTGATTCAGTTCCTTTCCCAAAACTGTTCGATTTCAGTCGAAAAAGCACTCATTATCTTTCCAAGTACTCTATAGTTCTAATAGTTCTACTCGTAATGAATGTCAGTGCACAATGGCTCATGTCAACGACCGAAATCCGTGGGGTTACTTTGAAGCAAAGCTGGAAATAATTGCCCATACACCACTGACCGACTTTGGAAAGGGATCGTGTGTCGAGAGATGCCTGAATTTCGGAAACGACCAAAATGATGTGGTGAGCTCTGGTAGGTAATCCAGCTGACCAACTTCAGAGCCATACTGACTCCCCCGTACTTGACAAAGTAGGACCAAGGGTGGCACAGTACGATCACCCGACCACCTACATTTATACCTATCGAGTTCTTTCTTTTTATTGCAGACACATATTACATTCTTATGATTTATTAGTGTTCCATCGAACTAAACTGATTGGCGTGCTTGGAGCACTCTTGTAGATCAAACACACCTGTAGTGGGAAGTGGTTTGAATCACCCCTACCACGAACATTGGTCAGTGGCCCGGTCGCGTAAGATCCAGAAAGATTGTTCGAGGGAGGCAAGTAGCATCTCACATTATCGTGATATCTAGAAAATTAGTGATTGGGCGAGTACAACTCAATATTTCTAAATCAAATTTGATGGTATTCAACTAGAAGCATAAATACACGGTCCCTCCCATTGAAATGGATGTATCCAGACTATATCTAAGAACCCAAGTTACAAACTGGGCATGAACACAAACCATTCGTTCGCTTGAAAGCACGTGCAGTTGAAGCCCCCAAAAGTCTGAGCTTTAAAAATAAGCTCGTGATTTACAAAATCGTGGCTAAACGCATGTGGCTCAATGGTGCTGGCCTTTGGTCATCTGGATCTGACACCAAAATAATCAAATGTATTATACCCTTCTTGCTATATAAGGAGAGAGAGCTCACCATGGAAAGATGGCAGGATATATGGACAGGAGAAACCAGAGGAAGATGGACTGCGAGGCTGATCCCTCAAGTCAAGACTTGGCTACAGAGGAAGCATGGAGAGGTAAAATTATTCCTAACCCAGTTCCTTTCAAGGCACGGACTTCTCTATGCCTACCTAAATAAGATGGGGAAGGTGAGGTCCCCAAAATATCTCAACTGCCAGGAGAACAAGAAAGATGACGCCTTCCATACATTCTTTGAATGCATGCGATGAACAGGGGTCAAGAACTGCCTAAGGGGGAAGTTTCATCTCGCACAGGACAAAACCCCAGAGGTGGTCATAGAAAAGATGCTGGTAAACGGAAAAAAAACTGGACCACTGTGGCAGATTGTGTGGAAAAAATAATTAACAAAAAAAATCCTTAAAAAAACTGGAGAGACAGCGAAGGGGAACCATGGAACGGCCCCTAGCAGAGAACTAAGAAGACTCCCAGGAATCAGCTTGAAGTAATGTGTTGAACAGTTCCAGGCTGAGATTCAACGTGGGATAAGGAGGTGAGCTTCTAGTGGGTTTGAATCCCACATAACCCGTGCGAGCAGTTCCCTCGGCTATCTTACAAGATTCAATTTCCACCCCTAGATCTTAAGGATTTCCTCACCCCCTCCGAAAAAAAAATCTTGCAATGTAGGGCTAAACTAGCTGAATCTTGTCCGATCTCCAACTATATAATTTTAGAAAAATCGTCCTTCCACCTTCAGGTTTATATTGAAATTATGATAACTAGCAATGGTGCAATTCTTATTAATTTGAGTCGTTATTTTCCTTCAATTCAGTGTTTTTCGTACCAAATGTCTGCTCAATTGTAATAAATCTAGCGTATGCTCTTTCCTTCATTTTGTTATTGTACTATATTTTTTATCTCACTAAAAAGTGCTATGCATAAAAATGCTACAGATATTTAAAGAAAATTAAGAAACGGTGACATGGAGTGTTTTTACATACTAATTTTAGCTCAATCGACTGCCTAAGGAAATACCTTTTTTTCCTAGCAACATGCTGCTGACAAATACGATTGTTCAGGCCATCAACTCTCGGTCAACTCGATTTCCTCCTATATCGCCAAATTATGGGAAGCGAAGCAAAAAATCCCATAACCACCTGGATAATGCACTTTTAACCATGTCTAGTTAACCGACGTTCAACAGCCGAGCATCTGATGACGGCTTTTGTTTCCAGAATGGCAGCAAAGTGAGCGGATCGTGCGCGGCTCTAAAGTGGTAGTTAAGGCCAACTCATGAGTTACGGGTGCATGT
Source organism: Apolygus lucorum (assembly GCA_009739505.2). Lineage (NCBI taxonomy): Eukaryota > Metazoa > Arthropoda > Insecta > Hemiptera > Miridae > Apolygus > Apolygus lucorum. The sequence goes on from CM019182.2 coordinate 13,195,721, forward strand.
AGTCAGCTATAGCCGTAGAAAAGAAATCCGTCCGGGTGGGCCCCTAATTATTTTCCAAGTCGGTCGACTGGTCTGTGAAACACCATCTTTTACTATGACATCGCTCGTAGCCCTTCGATTTATAAGTCGTGAGTCGGGTTCACGGTTTTGTTTTTATTTGGTACCTTTTGGCCCGTTTTTAAGGGGTGATGCGAGTACGTTGAGTGAAGAAGACTCTTCCCGTAAGTCCGTTCATCATGTTCTTCACTCGTGTGATTAACAGCTAATAATGGTTACAATAAACAAAACACCGATGAATTGGTTCCTTCTTGCAAATTATTCAAGTTTTTAGGTTCCAGCTAATCAGTGATAAATGTCTCAGGCATCTTATGGTCCGATTTCCTCAAATTTGGGATGTTCTTGTTGAGAAACCTCGCTACCTCTTTGTTTTTTCAAATTAATGTCACTCAACATTGTTAGAAAAAATTCATGGATGAATATTTATGAATGTAGGTACTTCTACAATCACTATTATACCGATAGTACCTAACCCATCGTCTAAAAATATTTTATCAACAGTTAGAGAAGCTCATTGCTAAGTACTTTTTGACTGTAATTTACCAACAAGAAGACGTATTTTAGTTCAGAAAGAAGAAAGTAGGTATTTAAATTATTCCAAATGAACAGAAGCGATGGACAAATTCTTATCACAGCAACAATCGCATATAAGTCATCGGTTGGTTTCTTCACGTTCTGAACTTGTGATTTGTATCAAAAAAGCAACTTATAAGTCAAATATTATTTGGCTGCTAGAAGGTTGAAAATTGTATTATGCAGTTTGTTTCTCCGGTAAAGTTTTGTTCTCTTCTCGTAATTAACATGAAGAGCGGAAAACAATTTCGAATTTTAACACAGAATGTGTTTTTGCGATGACCTACCGAAAAAAAATCGTCACGAAAAAGCGACAGAAAAAACCGTTACGCGCCTTTTATAATGATTTTCACGTGCAACCAAGCCGTTGGTAAGGAAATAGAACTCCCGCAGTGTTCATTGCACAGAAATTGTTCACCATTCGTTGGAAAGCTCTCAATTTATATAGTATTTTTCTTGTAGTTACATATTTATTTATATAACATTTATAGGGTTTTAGACCAAATTAAATGTCTAACAATTATTTATTTTATTATTGCCAAAGACTCCACATTTATTATTGTTGTTTTTGGTTTATTATTTTCAATAATGGAATCGAGCAAGAAAAAAAAAAATTTTAACCCCCCCTCAAAATTTGATGTTTTACGTTTCAAGGTACGTAGAATCCGAAAATCGAATAAAAAAATTTCCGTCCGTCCGCCGTACGCCGTCCGCCGTACGCCGTACGCCGTCCGCCGTACGCCGTCCGCCGTCCGCCGTCCGCCGTACGCCGTACGCGGCACTTTTCTTAGCAACACTGGACCGATTTGGTTCAAATTTGGTATATGGGCTCCATTTGGGGTCTAGTTGTGCCGCGAAGCTTTTGGTTGATGTAGGTCACTTCTAAGGGGTGAAAATTAAGGGTTGAAAATTTCAAGAGTGCCCTAGCTCCAAAAATCTCGAAATAAAGGTATCGTTTTTTCACCAATTTTAAATAGTACAGAATTTTTAAAAATTTTTGAGACCACCCGGAGCTCTGTAGGACAAACTGTTCGGTCCCTACGAGTATTTGAAGGTTTTCCTTCGATAAAACAGAATCATGAGTGTGAATCGCAAAAGAGGTCTAATCGCCGTTCAAATTTTATCTGACTAAAATGCGATCGCTGTTCATTTCTTCGATTTGTATACAGTTTTGCCTTCTGCGTAACCAGTAATCAAATTTCCATATCAAGCTTTCTATTTTTCGAATCGAATGTGAAGCGTTTAGTTCTTTCTAATAAACTTTGTTCGAAGTTACCTACCTAAGTTCAATGGCTTCAAATTAGAATCTATCAACGAATGCGTCGCGTTGCCAAGGAGCGGTTAAAATGATGTGGGACTTCGAAATTAGAGAAAAGATTATGAGAAAGTTTCCGTTTCCGATTGAATGTATATCGTAGCATTGTAAAAAGTTGTATCTTATTGGTAAAATAAAGTAGTTCAAAATTAGTTCTCAAAACCAGGTTTAACGTTTTCCTTTAGTAGACTACGTACAATAGTCATCTCCGTTCCGAACAATTGGCGCCCAACTGAAAATTCCGGCGGAAGATGGAAAACCTGGTGAGAAGACGACGAGTGGTAAGAGCTGCATTTACCAGGACATTCAATTCGTTGGACGAAATCTTCAAGGGTAGAGGAGATTTGAGCGATACGACCGTAATCCGGAATATGCAAACGTTGTTCGAGCTTCTTGAGAAACGATACAACGAATTGAATGAGCTGAATTTACCTGTTCTAGATATGATGCTAACTGAGAACTATAGTGACAAAGACATAGAAGATGAGGCAATAAAAGCTGAGGAATACGAAACTAGTTTTCTGAACATGCGATCCATAGTGTCCTCAATTTTGAGAACCGAGTCGGTTCATAGTTTTAAGACCGGGGTTAGTGAGAAAACTGGGAGGAAGTTCAAGCTACCCAAAGTTGAGCTCACAAAATTCAATGGGGACCCAAAAGACTGGTTAACATTCTGGAGTCTTTCTCAATCGATAGATCGCGACGTTATGTTAACGCCAGAGGAGAAGTTTCAATATCTTCTTCAAAGCGCGATACCTGGTTCACGCGCACAGGACGTAGTAGCTAGTTTTCCACCAACCGCTGATAACTACCCCAAAGCAATTGAAGAATTGAAAAATCGGTTTGGAAGGGATGGGTTGCTCGTCGAGGTGTACACGCGCGAACTCCTGGGACTGGTCCTCCAAAACGCAGCTTCTTCGACAAATTCTCGGCTCTCCGAATTTTATGACAAGCTCGAATGTCAACTTCGTGCGCTTGAAACGTTAGGAGTTACCTCAGAAAAATGCGCGTCAATGCTTTTCCCTCTCGTTGAATCGTGTTTGCCAGAAGAGTTGTTGAGAGCGTGGCAGAGGAGCACTTTCAATGCAGTCGATGACTCAGACCGACCAGAAGCGGAAATTTTGCTATCCCAACTTCGCAAATTCATCAAAAGAGAAGTAGAGAGCGAAGAGCGGATTTCGTTGGCGAGAAGTGGTTTCGGTTTCGCAAAATCCGGAAAGAAAAAGGTAGTTTCCCCAACTACGTCAGGAGAGAATCGCGAAATCCCTTCCGCAACTAGTCTTCTAACCGTCAAGAGAGATATTGGGAATAGGAATAATTGCATTTTTTGCTCAGGTTCCAGTCACAAATCTGCGGAATGTTTGAAAACCCAAGATATGACCCTTATAGAAAGACGGGAAATAGTGAAAAATCATAACGTTTGCTTTATATGCCTTAGACCTAATCATATTGCACAAAAATGTAAGGCTATAGTAAAGTGCAATGTGTGTCGAAGAAAGCATTTGGTTTTGATGTGTCCCAACATAGGAAAAGATAGAGTAGACGGTACTCAAGACTGCAAAGATCTCTCTAACATTACTGGACAGCCAGAAGTATACCTACAGACTATAGTGGTAGTGCTTAGAAATAAGGAAAATGAGCGCAAAGTGAGAGCACTCATCGACACAGGATCAATGAGATCATACATTTTGAAAGACACTGCAATTGCAATGGGGTACCATCCTGTTGGCAGTGAAATGATTTCACATTCTGTTTTCGGTGGTGATCGATCTAAGCCTATCAACCATAAGACCTACAAGATAAGCATAGGGTCAATTGACAAAAAAGGAAGCCTGTACCGTTTTGACGCCCTAGATGATCAGCAAGTTATCTGTGGCAAAGTATCCTCAGTCAAGAATGGACCATGGATGAACGAGCTTAGGGCTGAAAACATCCAACTTTCTGATTTTGATCAAAAGGTCACACCCATAGAAGTTTTGTTAGGGGCTGATGTAGCAGGAAAGTTGCTGACAGGGAAGAAAGTAGAACTACCATGTGGTTTAGTCGCATTACAAACCTGTTTGGGCTGGACTGTCATAGGAAAACCTAAAATAGTTAATGATGATGTTCCATGTGTTTCAACCCTGATTTCACTGCATGTTAATGACACTGATCTGTCTGAGTTGTGGAAACTCGAAACCATAGGTATCACTGAGCCATCGGAGAAGAAATCGCAGGTAGAACTCCATCAAGCAGCTTTGAAGCACTTCACAGAAACTGTCCGGATGAATGACGAAGGAAGGTACGAGGTCCATCTCCCTTGGATTGAAGGACACACTCCGTTACCGACCAACTATGACATCGCATTCAAACGACTTCAAGCAGCTGTCAGCAAGATGAAGAATGGAGGAATCTATGAAGAATACCAGCGAGTATTTGAAGAATGGTTGGCTGATGGCGTGATAGAGGAGGTTCCACTTGGTCAAATCGGATCGGGTAAGCATTACCTTCCTCATAGAGCTATAATTAAAGAAGGTAGCACAACCAGAATTCGGCCCGTATTTGATGCATCTGCTCACGAAAAGATGAAACCTTCAATAAACGACTGTCTTGAAAAAGGTGTTAACTTGATAGAGCAAATTCCCTCGTTACTACTTCGGTTTCGGATGGGAAAATTTGGAATCACTGGCGACATTAAAAGAGCTTTTCTACAAATTAGTTTAGCTGAAAACGACAGAGATTATTTGGGATTCCTATGGATAGATACGAATGGTATTTTGAAAATATATAGACATTGCCGAGTGGTATTCGGAGTGATTTGTAGCCCGTTTCTCTTGGGAGCGGTAATAATACACCACCTAGAACAGTATCGCTCTACTCATACAGAAAAAGAAGAAATCATTCAAACTTTGTTGGATGGATTCTATGTAGACAACTGTGTGGTTAGTACAAACAGTATAGAAGAAACGAACAATTTCATTCAAGAGGCGACTACCATCCTAGATGATGCAAAAATGGAACTAAGAGGGTGGGAGTTCACTGGCCAAGAATCAGATAAAGACAGAACAAAAATTTTAGGGCTAGAATGGGATAAAAAAGAAGATTCCCTTCATTTATGTTCAACTTGTTTTGATTTTGAACTTGAAGGAAAAGTAACAAAAAGGAAAATGCTCTCAATCGCGCACAAATTGTTTGACCCAATTGGATTTGTCTGTCCAGTAGCTTTGTTCCCGAAGCGCCTGCTTCAGAAAACATGGGAGCAAGGAACCAAATGGGACCAAGGAGTAAGCGATTGTTTGAAAAAAGAATTCCTGAATTGGGCCAAAGAGCTGCCGTTGCTGCAAAAAGTAAAGATTCCGCGATGGTTAAGCGGCTCAACTTCTACCAGCAAGACGACAATACACACATTTTTCGATGCGAGTCAGTATGCATATGCCGCTGCTGTATTCATACGAGTGGAAACTGACAACGAAGTGTTTGTTCAACTGGTTCAAGCGAAAGCTCGAGTTGCACCGATAAAGAGGACAACCATTCCTCGATTGGAGCTTTTAGCAGCAACTATCGGTGTTCGACTCCATCAGACGGTCCTTGAGTCGTGGAATTGGGAAAATGTTGATTCATTTTTCTGGTCTGATTCGTCCACGACACTGGCTTGGATCAAGAGAGACGATCGCTGGGCTCCATTTGTTGGGAATCGTGTACGTGAAATTCGAGAGTCCTCAGAACCATCACAGTGGAGATTTGTACCTGGACCTCACAACCCAGCAGATCTGCCTTCACGAGGATGTGGCGCTAGAAGCTCCTCGAATCTCGCTGGTGGGAGGGACCCGATTGGCTACGAGATTCGGAAGATAGTTGGCCATCGGAGAACTTATTCTGTGATGAAGAGCAGATCATGCAAGAAAGGAAGAAAGTCATTGTATCAGCCATCTGTTTGAACAATTCTTCAGGTCTATCAACAGATTGGTACTATCGATATTTTTCCAGATATCGGAAACTTGTTCGATCAGTTGCCTGGTTATATCGAACAGTTAATAGATGCAAGAAAATGGAAATTCCCAGTACCCATTTAACCAATGCTGAAATTCAACTCGCTGAGAAGAAAGTTATGAAATGGGTACAGGAAGAGTCGTTTACTAACACTAAACGAAGCAAAGAACTTCTCACGTTGAATCCGTACAAAGATGAAGATGGATTGATCAGGATTCGAACAAAAATCTCGAATAGAGAAGATTCTTTCGAATTCCGTCATCCAGTTGTACTCCCTGCTGGTCATCCAGTTGTCACACGTCTCATAATCCAAACTCATGAAGATCACTGTCATGTTAGAGTCCAAGGTCTCATGTACATTTTAAGGGAACGCTTTTGGATTTTGCAGGCAAGACGGACAGTCAGAGGAGTAGTCAATAGTTGTGTGACGTGCAGGAGGTATAATTCAAAGAAGATAGAAGAAGAACGAAACAAGAAAAGGTCGTCGATTAGTGAAGCCAGCGAGATATCAAGACTGAAAATGAAAATAAATCAACTTGGATTGATTTAGGTGGGAGAATGTTCGAAGTTACCTACCTAAGTTCAATGGCTTCAAATTAGAATCTATCAACGAATGCGTCGCGTTGCCAAGGAGCGGTTAAAATGACGTGGGACTTCGAAATTAGAGAAAAGATTATGAGAAAGTTTCCGTTTCCGATTGAATGTATATCGTAGCATTGTAAAAAGTTGTATCTTATTGGTAAAATAAAGTAGTTCAAAATTAGTTCTCAAAACCAGGTTTAACGTTTTCCTTTAGTAGACTACGTACAATAGACATCTCCGTTCCGAACAAACTTGATTGTGAAGGTGTGAAGCCAGTATGGTGTGGTAGGTAGTACCTACCAATAGGTAGGTGTGGTAGGTAAAAAAAAAATTGGTAGGTAAAACAATGTTTGTAGGTAGAAAACGCTGCAAATCATTGCTCACTGATCAGCTGAGTGAGCTCCGAAGCCATTTTCAATGCTATTGAATGGAAGTGCTCTTCCAGGCGTCTCCAGCATTCGAGGATATCTTCTTCACTCCTCACATCACTGATCAGCTGAGTGAGCTCCAAAGCCATTTTCAATCCTATTGAATGGAGGTGCTCTTCCAGGCGTCTCCAGCATTAGAGGAGATCTTCTTTACTCCTCACATCACTGATCAGCTGAGTGAGCTCGAAAGCCATTTTCAATCCTATTGAATGGAAGTGCTCTTCCAGGCGTCTCCAGCATTCGAGGAGATCTTCTTCACTCTTCTGATCACTGATCAGCTGAGTGAGCTCCGAAGCCATTTTCAATCCTATTGAACGCAGGAGCTGAAATTTGAGAGGGAAGGTCAAGGGAGAATACAGATGGTGGTAGGTGCTATTGATGGAGAACCAGTGATCTATACAGAAGGATGATCTATACAGAAAATAATAAACCTTTGAGCAATGATTTGCAGCGTTTTATTTAACGGATGACTAGCATCGCAAAAACACATTCTGTGTTCCTATGATTTCATACAGAGTATGGAAAAAGAAATAAACCGGGGGGTGCAGGGGGGCGGAGCCCCCCGCCGAGGCGCAAAGCGCCGAGTTTTTGTTGCGTTTTGCGTCGAATATCTCCTCAATCTTTTAGATACTAATTCTATCACAAAATAAATCAACACCTGGGTGGAAAAAAACAGTCGGCCCTTCTGCCCCTGCACCCGTGGGTTGGGTCCTGACAGCTAAAAATGGAAAACGTGGAGCATGCTTTGGCCACCAATCCTCCTAAACCAAATTTAGCTAACCCAGCTAATCTCGAAGGAGCAAAAAGTTCATCATTTGAATTTTACAGTCTCAGAGAAGGCTTCCTATGAAATTTTGTGACTGCCTTGCGTTCTCATGTTAAGTTTTTGGAATAGTCATTCCAAGACTAGAGAATATTCGATACTTAAAAAAAAAAAAATGAGATAAATCGTTAATTTTACTGTGTAAAAGTTTAATACGTTAATACCTATGCTAAAGTGAAGGTACTCGAAATTCCTTGCTGAGCGCGGGTAAGAACGTACTGTGAAGAGAGACTCAGTAGACTTTCAGACTTGTTCTTAAGAATGTTGGTCTGACCAATATACATAGAGATTGAAGGAAGCATTAGACATCGTTCAGTGGTGCTATTTTAGTGATTGTGTTTCAATTTAACTGATCAGGAATATGGAAAAGTAGTAAAATTATTATTTGCAGGCTGGTGGAAAAAATAAGTGAGAGTGAAGAGAGGACTTACCTCGGCGACGAACATTTGCATACTGTCCGGACCATTGGCAAGCGAACGGTCACATCCTATGGGAACCTTTGACTCGGCCCACCTTCTGAAGGTCCAACTTCTTTACTCTTCTTTTTACCGTGAGGTGACCCCCAGCACGTACCTGCCCTGTACCGTTACCTTCGTGTCATTGTGGTTTTTAAAAACATTGAATGACGAGAGGGCACGGAGCGGACAAAGTTTTTTTAAGAGGTCCTTAAAAGAGTCGACCTTGACGATTTGTGGCAGATTTATTGGTACGTTTACCTTTTTCTTGAAGATTCTTTTAGGAGATGTCAACTATCGGAGTGGGGTTGCGAGGAAAAAACGAAATCCGGAGGGTAGGGACTTTGTGACGTTATGACCTCTGTTGCCCGGTGCAGTCTTGTAGGGGCGATTTCAGGTTCATTCACCTTCTACGGGATGCTGGGAGCGTCGATATGCTCCCAATTTGTGGAATCACGGATGAAGATCACATCTCTCCAGACCGTCCTGAGTGGCAGAGCCAAGAATTAAAGTGATTGGAGCACAGGATCGCCAGCTTAATTCAACACAAACCAATCGCGCTAATTTCTATCAGTTACACTGTGAACCTACGAGGTTTTATATAAAACACAAATTGCGCAAGTTCTTTGAAACAAGCAGACAATAAGAAAAGAGCCTCCATCAACGTTGCTTAATGAAATTGACAAAAACGTCCGAGATCCTACAGTAGGCTACTACTAGGTAACTCCTGTACAAACTGGAAAAAAAACCATCAACCCCAGCTAAGATTCTCCCTTCAATCGGAATGAAGTCATTATTGAGAACCTGTCTCTGAACTTGCGAGAAACATAACAGGCTCTAACAATAATGGCGAATAAAAAATTCGATTGCCTCGCTGGAAATTTTTGAAAAATCGTGTACTAACATCAGGTAGCATCTCTGTTCTCGATGCTAAAGCACTGAAAGTTGTGCCCTGTCTCAGAGCTTTTGAATGATGTACGATCATTACTGTGATCGATGAAAGTAACTTCCTCCCTGTTTATTCTAAAATGCTGAAGTTTGATTTTGCTGCCTCTTGGAGAACACTGTAAGTGATGGGGAGAAAGGGAAAACAGCTGAGATGAGATGAAGAGATGGGAAAACAGAAGAGATGAAGATAATATCTTTCATATTCATTCCTGTGATATTGGTTGTATAACTTCCAGGAAAATTCTATAAGGACTCTATAATCATAAAATCTCAATAACAATTTCAAAACCAACATCTACAAAAAATGAGTCTTATCTCGTTCCCTCTCTCTACCCCTCGCTCTATCTCTCTCTCTTCTATGAAATTTCATCCCTGGCTCTCTTTTTTCTGTTAATGATAAATAGAGAACAAAAAAAAATAAAAAATAAAAACCGTAAAACTCTACCCCGTTACAGGTTGAAATGAAATCATTGACCTAAGTCTCAGTTCTTCAATGTTCTCGTTACTTCCACTGAGGTTGTGAAAGTACCTAATATTGTTTGTATCTCTCACTTGATCCTATATGACGTCCTTATCGAACCAATAAATTAATTTACCGATCAAACACTATCATGTGAGAGTTGATATGGAACGTAAACGAAAATACGGCAAAGTTGTAGGCCGTAAAATTAGAGGAGGACAAAAGGATGTTCGCACTACGAAACATTACGAAGAAGTTGATGAGAGGGTTGTGACGGACGGCGATTGCGGGCTGACGTGTTGCGATCCCATCAACGGGTCTTTGCCTGGTGTGCCTCGAGGGCGTTAGGAGCGCCTTTCACAAAATAACCTGCGTTAACGTAATGTTTGTGAAAACTGAATCACGAGTGTTCAGACCGGTCGTACATTACTTCAGAGTCGTTAGATGTCAGGGAGGATATGCAGTTAACTGAAACTTCAATAAGTAGGTAGTTCTTTCGTAGTTTTGTTGAGTGCTGTAAGGTATTATGAAGGCAGCAGTCTATTTTCAGCGACATAGTTCATCTACAGAAAAAATCGATTAAAGAATTGATCTCACCGTAATAATGGTGCTCCCTCATGTACCACTGATGTGCAAGGAAAGTTGGGCTGATTGGAGTTATTGAAGTACAGACAATCAGAGTTCAGAAACCTCCAGTCAATCAATTCGCATCAGCTTCAACCAATCATAAATAATATAACCAGGCAGAAATCTACTGCCAATCAGAATGCAGCTGCCTCAGCCAATCTTAATACAGACTCCTTAATGAGAGCCGCTTAAAAAGCAGGAACCTCCTGTCAATCGGAATATTGACAGTGCTTGCTGCTCAGCGTACTCTAAATTTGTATATATTTTTACAGGCATGCAACCGATCAATAATATTAGTGTACGAATAAAGGTTCTTGGTGAAATTATACATACCTGACTTTGAAAACCATATAATCCAAGGTACCTTAATAATTATTCACCACGAATTTTCACATTCGTATTGAAACGATCGAACAATATTAATGATAGGTGTAGTAATTCTAACAGCTTGAGGTTTCGCAGTAAGCGAACACCTAATTTATCGAAATCTGAGAAATGGGGGTGGGAACTGTTGTTTCCAGAACCCCTTCACCGGTTAATACTGTGTAATGAGCCAGCCGCTGAGAATTTACGGCACTAAAACCAAACTTCTTAATGCTACTAAATACACTGATCATGCGACCCCTGGCAATTAATCAGTTAAGCTTTCTGGAAAGTACTGATCGGAACAAAAATCATTCAATTGTTTCCTGTATGTTGTAATAGTACGAGGACTAGTGCTACTCGGATTGTACTAATTCTCTGAATGGTGATGGAACTGACCCGAATCTGCCTTGTGGAATGTTGTTCAGAGTAGTGTCAGATCAAATTCACTACTCAGACTGCACTGTTTTCCTTATGAAACGTTACTTTTAATAACTTGTGAATCAATGATGAATCAATTATGGTTTATTCCGCCAGTTTAACAGACAGAAATAAAAACATACTTGGATACAATAAACAAGAACAAAATCGATCAATTAAGCAAACGTTCATGTACAACTCCCCATAATCATAAGAGTCCGGTGCAGTTAGTGGGAGTTGATAGAAGAAGTTTTATTCTATAGAAGGAAAGAAGAAAAATTAAACTTGATAATAAAATATAAATTTAATGTACTTCATTAATTTAATTTATTAATTTATTAATTTAAATATAAATTTAATGTATTTCATGGAGTCGGTACAAGAATCCTGCTGAATTAACTAGGAGAATACAGGGTGTCTACCATTTGGATGGACCAAACTTCAAGGATCGATTCTACAACTCATTTGCAACAAAAAATGTCTCGTAGCAATTTTTTCTTAACCCACTCAAAATGCTTTTTTTTTTGCACTTTAAAGTTTTTATTCGTATTTTCGACCTTGCAGCACTAAAATGGTCATAACTCCCTTATTTCCCAAGCTACTTCGAATCTAAAGACACCGTTGGACAGAACGTTAAATTTCCTATCCATTTAGTGGGAAAATCAGTTTCTTAAAGCCATTTGTAAAAGTGAAAAAATAAGTCAAAGTCAACATTTATAATTTTTTTCGAAAATTGCCATTTTTCAGGGTAACGATTCCCCCGTAAAAAAATACCGCCATCGTGGTGCACTCAACGGGAAAAACTACCCCAAGATCTTACCTTTCCAACGGTATGTCAGTTTCAAGGTTTAAGAGGAAAGTTTCTTTGAAAAAATTGAGTTTTACGCGAAAAAACGTGCTTCTTTAGGCACATTTCGCTAGAGAGTCGACCAAGTGTTATTGCCTTCACTTTTCATGGATTGCAATGAAAAGTCCACCAAATTAAATTCCCACCCTTATTTTACGTTTTGGACCTTCCTGAACAATTTTGGTACCGTGTCTGTCCATCTGACAGTCGGTCTGTCTGTCTGAAAGTCCTTGTAAATGGCAAAAGCAATACGAAGCTTCTGTCCGATTTCGATGTAATTTTCGGCGATGTTCTTCATAAAAATCAAAGTCAAAGCATTAAATTTTCAAAATCAAATTCAAAAATTTTAAATATTTCTAGAAATTATCATTTTTCAGGTTTATTGTTTTTTGGTTTATTATTTTCAATAACAAGCCTTTATAATTGAGTAAGGAAAAAATTTAACCCCCCTCAAAATTGTTTTATTGTTTGCCCGTAATAAGTAGCGCTATCGCGGGGCCACTCAATGGCCAAAACTACCCCGGGATCACATCTTTTCTACGTTAAGAATCAGTTTTTCGTTTAATTAGAATGAATATCATGAAATTGACTTTTTGTAGCAGAAGAATAACTTGAAGAGTTTCATTGACAATAATACTTTTATTTTAAAACAATTTTTGACTTTCCACTCCGATAATGAGTGTACCTACCAACACTTTCTACCAATGTTACAATGACATTTTTTTCTGCTAATTGTTCTTTAATTTTATTGTAGTTCCATTTTTTAAATCAAAATGGACGGTTTTTCCGTTGAGTGGCCCACGATAGCACAACTTATTCCAGGTCAACAATAAAGCTAAAAAATGGTAATTTCTAAAAATATTTAAAATTTTTGAATTTGATTTTGAAAATTTAATGCTTTGACTTTGATTTTTATGGAGAACATCGCCGAAAATTAGATCGAAATCGGACAGTAGCTTCGTATTGATTTTGCCATTTACAAGGACTTTCAGACAGACAGACCGACTGTCAGATGGACAGACACGGTACCAAAATTGTTCAGGAAGGTCCAAAACGTAAAATAAGGGTGGGAATTTAATTTGGTGGACTTTTCATTGTAATCCTTGAAAAGTGAAGGCAATAATACTTGGTCGACTCTCTAGCGAAATGTGCCTAAAGAAGCACGTTTTTTCGCATAAAAATCAATTTTTTCAAAGAAACTTTCCTCTTAAACCTTGAAACTGACATACCGTTGGAAAGGTAAGATCTTGGGGTAGTTTTTCCCGTTAAGTGCACCACGGTGGCGGTATTTTTACGGGGGAATCGTTATCCTGAAAAATGGCAATTATCGAAAAAAATTATAAATGTTGACTTTGATTTATTTTTTTACTTTTACAAATGGCTTTAAGAAACTGATTTTCCCACTAAATCGATAGGAAATTTAACGCTCTGTCCAACGGTGTCCTCAGATTTGAAGTATCTTGGGAAATAAGGGAGTTATGACCATTTTAGTGCTGCAAGGTCGAAAAAACGAATATAAACTTTAAAGTGGAAAAAAAAGAATTTTGAGTGGGTTAAGAAAAAATTGCTAAGAGACATTTTTTGTTGTAAATGAGTTGTAGAATCGATCCTTGAAGTTTGGTCCATCCAAATGGTAGACACCCTGTATATATATTTGTTACCTATACAGGGTGTCTACACTTTCGATGGGCATAACTTCAGGGTTCGATTCTACAAGGTATTTTCAACAAAAAATGTCTCCTAGCAATTTTCTCTTAACCCACTCAAAATTCTATTTTTTTCACTTTAAAGTTTTTTTTCGCGTTTTCGACCTCACGGCACTGATATGGTCATAACTTCCCTTATTTCTCCTGAAAATTCGATTCGGACTACACCGTTAGAAAGAGCGTAAAATTCCTAAGCTATCTAGTGCTAAATCAAAATATTTCAGCAATAAAATAGTTCCAAAAAATCAAGTCAAAAAACCAACTTTACAAATTGTTTTAAACTTGACTTTCTTCGACCAAAGTTTTCCCTCTAAATCCCTGCCCATTTCGATGGGCGCTCTTCGGAGAAAACATGCTCAAATTGTCAGCTTTTCAACGGTCTATCAATTTTTCTGTTCAACATTCAAAAAGAAATAGTAAATGAAGTTTGAATGTCAAAAAACGTGTGTTTTACAGGAAAATCCAGTGTTTCAAGCCGGTTTATGGTCCCCCTCGATCTCAAAATGGCTTGACGATTTTGGTATCATTTTCTATGTAATTTTTTACGCTGAATCCAATGGTGATACTTCCGAATGATTCCGACTGCTAAAAAGTGGATTTTTCGAAGAAAACCTTCGTTTTTCTTACATAAAATACGCATTATTCGTAGATACAGTAGTGAGCATGAAGTAACACTTTTCTACTCAACAAAAACTTCAATCAGCTAGAAATTCGGTGTTTTTATTGAGTAGAAAAGTGTTACTTTATGTACGATGCGAATTTTATGTACGAAAAACGAAGGTTTTCTTCGATAAATCTACTTTCTGGCTGTCGGAATCATTAGGAAGTATCACTATTGGATTCAGCGTAAAAAATTACATAGAAAATGATACCAAAATCGTCAAGCTGTCTTGAGATCGAGGGGGACCATAAATCGGCTTGAAACACTGGATTTGCTTGTAAAACACACGTTTTTTGACATTCAAACTTCATTAACTCTTTCTTTTTGGATGTTGAACAGAAAAATTGATTGACCGTTGGAAAGCTGACAATTCGCGCATGTTTTCTCCGAAGAGCGCCCATCGAAATGGGCAGGGACTTACAGTGAAAACGTTGGTCGAAGAAAGTCAAGTTTCAAAAAAAATGTTGAAGTTCGCTTTTTGACTTGATTTTTTGAAACTATTTTATTGCTGAAAGATTTTTATTTTGCTCTAGGTAGCTTGGAAATTTAACGCTCTTTCTGAAGGTGTAGTCAGATTTGAATTTTCAGAAGAAATAAGGAAGTTATGACCATATCAGTGCCGTGAGGTCGAAAACGCGAAAAAAAACTTTAAAGTGAAAAAAAAGGAATTTTGAGTGGGTCAAGAGAAAATTGCTAAGAGACATTTTTTGTTGGAAATACCTTGTAGAATCGAACCCTGAAGTTATGCCCATCGAAAGTGTAGACACCCTGTATATTTAATATAATATAATGATCGTGAAAAATTCGCTGGTAACATATTGACCTCAGGGAGCGAGCGAATTACATATATGGCAAATACTGATTATTCGATTGGTAATTGCGTGAAAGAAAGGTACGTATTGAAAAAGATATTAGTGAAATGTAAAGAATGTATTAGTGAAATCAAACTGTTCATCTGTTCGATTTCTTTGCAATACCGTTGATGATTGATTTCTGCACATTGTAATTGGGATATAACAGTGTAGAAGTAGAGGCACCAACCCATGGGATTCAAAGTTTGAAACGCTTTGCACAAGAGATTTATGAACACAAATTTTTCGATCGAGGCAGTCTCCCAAGTTATAGAAAATGGGAATATATTTGCTGAGTTTTAGCACCGAGAGGTAACGTGATTCTCCCATTTGGGTACCTCACCAATTAAGATTCTTAGGTACTTGGTATATTTTTCTCATTTGGAAGAAAGACAAGGGCAAGTAGATTAACACGTAAAAGAACAATCACCATACGAGTGAAGCTTGATACAAACTAAGTATTTAGTGATTTCAGACTCAGTGAGTGGATTCAAATCCATTCATATGATATATTCAGAACATGATTAGCTCTAAACACGTCTTCTCATGTATCTCCATCAAACAAGGTCGTAGTATCATCCGAAAATAGATATGGGGTTCCTTTTCGATTAAAATTTCCTAATTGGTTCACACAAATTAAAGAAAGAAACTACACTGTATACTTCCCTGCCATAAAAGACAATTTGTTTCAAAAGTCCAAAAAAAAGAAAAAATATCCACTGCTTCCTTGGAACCCCTCAAAATTTAGATGAATCCTCATTGATGGTATAATCAGGATATCAGGCTCCTGATAGGATATAATTTTTTCATTAAAGCGTCCTAGCAAAATCCGAGGGATTGAATTTATCCTTTCAAGAATCGGAAACATAAAATACTTGTTTTAAACGCTAGGACATTACTCGTGTCTTGTACTTCGTATATCATTGTTAGGACTTAAAGTAGTGGAGGGCACCACACCATTCCTTAACACCCATCAACGCGGGAAAATGCCATAACCCCCCTATCCCTATAAGACGAGGTGGTGGGGGAAAAGAATAATTTCCCTTGTTCGCGATCCAAGAAGAAACACATAAAGAGCCACCCCAGCAGATGTGGGGGTTCTCAGTGAGGGATTATGTACCTTGGGATAATTTAAGGCTTCTAGAGGCGTTTGGAGGGAGGGGGCGAGGAGATCGAAAAATTGAAAACATGACAAATTTCTCGACTACTTCACATTATTTTCTGTTTGGCCTCTTTTGGTCGTAAAATGCGATTATTAGTCTCTGAAGTTTACTCTAGCAAGGAGCGGAGCAAACAGAAGAATGTGATATTCTGTTATCCCCTCAGTCGATACTTGATTTTGAATTGTTGCTTTGCGTAAAGAAAAATCCACGGAGGTCCTAGATAGGCGGTATTCATACTAATTTATGGACACTATGAACTATAAAATACCTTTGATAGCAACGGTTGTATTATTTATTGTAACTGCATCGTACATTCTTACTGATATGTAAATATACAGGTCCAGTAAGAGTAGTCCAAAACATAGCAACACCATAATATGGTCTATATTATAGAACCTAGTATTCTATATAATTTAATATTCTATATTATAGAACATGGTCCTATTGTCAAAAGATAGTGAATGGTCTTTTACACTAACTTCCTGTGATACATTAATTTCTCATGACAACACGGATATGATTTTCATTATGTTCTGCTCCCTCTTTTTGCTTCACTATGAATTGCTGGTTTACCTCGTTAGTTCTCGTATGGTGGACATGCACGAGGTACAGGCTCGCACGTTGTTCCCTTGGCAGGTGTCTCTGGCATGAGCTGGAGAGCTGACCAAGGTAGATGCAGGTACACCGATCTTTTCTCCCAGAGTTGGCACACATATCGAATGTCCACATCGTCTTGGTGTTAGCAATGCATCCTCTTGGCCTATGTTTTCTTCTACTTAGTCTGTACACTAGGCATAACTTCTATGAACTCTCGTCTAATAAAGCCTGTTGTAGATCAATTAATGCGTCTGTGAACAATCTCCTCGATTTGCCTCATTCATTAGAACTTATATAGATTTTCATTACAAATCTCGTTTGGAAATAAGGTCTGAAAGTAGAATAGAATCGAGTATACTTTATGATGCATCAGATCGATTAGCCCTCTTAATAATATACTCATTCGTCGGTTAATGTTCTAATTTTAACCAGGCAAGGCAGAGTGCTCGTGCTTGAAGAAGTAATTCTACACCCATCTCCAGAAGGAGAACCATCCGCAAAATGAGTAGCTGAGTAATAATAATAATAGAAAGGGCCGGTTGTCACTGTTGGTCTCTGACAACTCTTCGAGGTGAAAATTAGTGTTTTTCAAAGTGTGATTTTATTATGACCTTTACGGGTGGGGGTGCAACTAAATTATTTTACTTTCTGTAAATCTGAAGTGGCTGTCTTCGAACCAGATAGATAGATAGCATGCTTTATTCAACAAGAAATACTAAATATATAACAAATTAAAATAACACTAATGTTAAGTAATATGGAGGACGGAGCTGCAATTTGGCTCCCAAAAGACTAACTCCTCCACATTTACGCTCGCTTGCTCGCACGCTCGCAAAAACAAAAAACCCTTTGGCATACATCAATTTCAATTTTCGGCAAACTTTTGGCATACCAATTTGAACTTTTGGCAACTCATTTTGAACTTTCGGCAAATCCATTACGTTTCGACAACTACTGGAGTCCTTGTACACCTTCATTCCCTCTACAATGTTCAATAAAGTGTTTTTTCTCTTTAAGAAAAAAAAAAACTATGCAGCTACAGTAAGCATGTTAAGGCTGTGGTATGGTTACCGTGAGCCTGGAGTTCACCCCTATACGTGTAATACATTAATATCAACTGTTGAATTACATTGTGTAATGTTTGCATTATATGTAGGTACTTATTAATAACTTATTTAAATTATTACCTATGTACTAAAACACTTTTTTTTTACAAATTTTTCAAAATGTTACAAAATAGTTCACAAATGTTTACAAACCTATCTTATTATTTTTATTTCCCTTGTTTTAAGTTTATTGACCAATCTTAGGGGATTCAATACCAATATTGTAGTTGTAGTGGGAAACCAGGAAAAGACCAGGTCTTCGAACCACTTGCAGGGATCCCATAAAGCAGTGTTTATTCCTTATTTCAGCCCTCTAGAATAAATAGGAAAATTTTAGCTTGCTGCTCTTGCGGCGAATATCTGTCGATCATTATCGATGGTCTCCAAGAAGCAACTGGTTTTAGGCTCTAGGTTGAGCATACGAACAGGAGGAAAGTTATATAATTTATTTCGCAGCTTATCTAACTTCCTCCTGGTCACCAGTAGCATTCAAGAGTCCCAAATATAAGCGCTCTGAAACTAAAACACTACCTTCAGACTATCGGCCGACATGATTACCTACTACAGATGAAATGGATCAAAGGTGACGAAACGAATTATACCTATGATCTCAAGATAAATGATAAGAGTTGGAGAAACCAATATAACGATTTCACAATTTTGAAATCAAAATGAAAAGTGAAACTTCGTATGAGCCATAGGAGCAATTCCGTAACTATAATATTTCATTACAACAGGAGTAACTACACTTGCGGGTCGTGACTTTAATTTTTGAGGTTCCTGATGAAACTTGTGCTCAAATCGCCGGAATAAGAAGAGGAACACGTAGCAGAACGAGGAACAATGACTTTATAAAGAAACCCTCGTTTTGTATTTGGGTCCAGCGGCGTCGGAGCAGCTGGGAGGAATCGTGTTGCGAGTTGGTGACCGCCTCTGCTGGAGTCGTGACGCCGGTCTAACAACCACGCTGCGCCCGGCAATCAATCCCCCTCCGCTTCCCATCCTCGCTTAATGGAAAACGCTACGTTGTCACCTGATCTGCGAGGATCGTAGAATCCTAACTATCAGTTATTTGCCCCACATCGATGATGAAATTCAAGTGCGAAGTACCTGTAATATAAATACAATCATCAATACATACATCATAAATATACCTTTATAATATTGTATAAAATTATTGAATGTAGTTTATACATTTTTAATTAGAGCTCCTACGGAATCGAGCTAAAATAAATTTGTTTAACCCCTCAAAAGTAGGTGTTTTCCGTTTCAAGGCACGTGAGACTCAAAGACTGCGAATATTTCTGATTCGTTTTTCAGGGCTCTGGGTGGTCTTAATTAGTTTTTAAAAATTTAGAAGTCATATTTAATTTATTGTAAAACAGAACCTTTTTTGTCGGGCATTTTCAAGCTGGCTGGAGGTAATCAACATTTTTGGGGCACAACTAGGAAGTCCCCAATTGGACCCTAGAATTTCAAAGTGAAATAAATAAATAAGTAAATAATATTATCTAATAATAATTTTTTTAAATTCGCCTTTTAGATTTTAAAGAAGTTTGATTGGTTTATCGCGGTTTGATGACGAAAAATTTTCAAAATTTAGGTTAATCTCTGGGTATGAGAAATCTAGTTTCTCTTCAAGACCACTGATATTTGGGAGTAGTAATGAGTATAATACACTCATTCTATGATATTATCTCATCATTATCATACTCTAATATGATATTATCAATATTGGAATGCAACTCTGCAACTTCAAAATAATACTACCAAGTTTGATGAACAGTAAAGCTTCCTCACAGCAAAACGTGGAATGCCCCCCCCCCCCCAATCATACATGCATTTTGTATTCAAAAACAAAAAAAAAATAAAATAAAATAGCTTACGCACCTAAATAGTATAACTTCTGTAACTCAAAAATAAATAATACATTAAATTTATAAACCAATAAAATGATATGTTCCTGAGCTACTAAATATAATATATATTTTGGAGGATATTATCTTCCAAATCCCAGAAAAATCATATAAATAGTAACAATTGTAAAAGTCTCTGAAAATGTTGTCAAAATTTGACCACGCTTTTATGTTGCTTTTCTTTGGGACAAGCGATTGACCACACGTCGCGTTGATCTGTTGTATGAATGCAATATCTGTCTTCGTTAACGAGGGAACAATAAATAATCTAAAACGAATATTCATGTTCATAATGGGTAAAGCAATGATGATCAATATAAAGCAGGTAGCATTCAATTCAGGAGGTAGACACGGTAAAAATCACCGACAAATGATAAGAGACCAAAGTGGGCGTCGGGTCTCATCCAATTCTCGAAATGGGACGCCCTTTTTGAGGGATTTAGCTTCCACTCGGTTCGATAGAGGGCGTACATCACCCCAAAATAAATAATATATAACCGGCCGTGGCCGACCGACTTGAAATATGGCCTCAGGGGCCGTTTTGTTGGTATAGCCGTGAATCAACGCAGCGCGACAGGCCGCAGCAGAACGCACGTCGCTTTATTGCTTCCCACCCTTTTCCCGAAATGCGCTGCGAAAAACTAATAGAATGAGAATAAATTACAAAAGTAAACTCAAAATATTTCAAAAAAGGTTTAGTAGGTGCACACAATAATGTTTGGTTACAGTTTATGATGTCAGGATGCGACGGGGATATCGACAAATTATGTTTTCTGTTGCCAAAAATCATTCATGAATACCAAAGGGTTTTTTGAAAGCTTTTTCTTCTAGAAACAGTAATTACGCTCGCACAATATGTGCCCGATAATATTTTGGTTCCTCAATATTGAAAAAAAAATATAGTATTCAAGCTGCAGGTCAAAAAAAAAATAATTTTCCAAAATCATAATTTTACTCGCTTTTTGCATTTATGTGCTTTCTGAACAATTTTGGATCTGTGTGTTCCTGCTAGACCCAAAACCAAATTTTCGTAATATGTATGACGAATACCTTGAAGAAGCACCTGCATTCACTACTAAATCGATCTAATTCATCAGTCGGAATGAACAGCGATGGTCGTTCATCAAACAGCAAAACGCCATCGCTGTGAATCTTCCTCCTAAAAAGGCGCGACTTTGAGAGAATAATTAGCGACTCCTATAATTACCACTGGCCCGTGAAACGAACCGAGTGAAACCGAGCGTTGAAAAAGTGGGCAGCTCCACCGAAGTATCGTTCATTTCGAGTTGCAAAACAAAAGCCCGTACAAACTGCGTGAGGATTTGATGATTGATGAATGTTGGTGTTGTGGTGGTTTTTAATTACAGCCGTGAGGTTGCTGAAGATGACGGACATGCCATAACTCATTGCCGAAGACGTCGCAGTCACTGCGTGGGAACCTCAAATGAGCGAAAAATGGTTTTATTGAAATTTGAAATTTTTATTATGAATCATCGACCTGCAGGCTTACTCTTACGACATTTTCCTGATTTGAAGGTTTCATTCGTAAGGCCTTAATTTGAAAATAATGATTTTTGTATGCAATTTTTGATGTTTATAAGCACTTGCTTAACAAGACAATAAACTTTCAGGAGTAATTAAATTCCATTTAAACTTCGTAAGTTAGTTTCATCAAAAATCTAACACCAAATCTGAATTATTTAAGCCATCATTTTGTATGTCTCAAACTATTGAAAAATCCTCAATTTTCAAACAAACTCTAAAATCTTTTTCCACGTCTTGTTGTTACTCTAACCAGATAGAATTTCACAAAGTAAATTTTTAACGTGGTCATTGTTATAATCAGACAGTTCTTAGAGATTATCGAAAGTATCGATCTTTGTTGACCTTTGTTGACTTAAAAGTTTCAATATTCCTCTTGAAAGGATCATTCAGTCGCTGAGTGTAATTCAATTTTTACATGATTAATTGATTGATTTTCACATGAGTATTCTAAAATAAGTGGATATATTGCCGCAATTGTTCGATTTATGTTGTCATTTAAATAAGCACAATAAAATATATTTATTTAAATTTATTTTTAAATTTATTTTTTTAAATAAAATTTATTTTAACGCGTAGTATAATTCCACAAATTGTTGATAATGTAGAGTTAATACACCTGAATATCAAACTATGCTATGTACAATTCAATCAATTTAAAAAAACGCCGAAACCATACAATTTGGTTAATGGAGTCTCATCAAGCATTGATGAAGAGATGACTTCGTACCCGAAACTTCGTATTCTATCAGGTTCTCGCATTGAGAACTCCTTTGTCGGTTACTTTTTAGACGGACGATACTTCATTCGGTCGAAGCTGTAAATTTAGTGTTGATTTATGAAGAAATTCCGGTGCGATCCCGAAAGCTTTTCAGGAAAGGGCGGTCTTTCGTAGCATTTCCGAAGGGAGGCAAGACGAAGTATGTTTTTGAACCACTCTTCAAATTTCAACAGCAAACATGAAAAGTTAAAATCTTGGAGTGAGAATTGTATATTGATTTATTTTTTATTATTTTTATTTTCGAAGATTAAACTAAAGTGTGGCATTTTTTATTTCAATTACCAATTTTCAGTGATGTATACAAATAAAAAGATTGATATTGATGTGGCTTGCTAAAATCGTTTTTATGGATTCTTGATAGAACATACTGCAACACTCACGATAAAGTATTTCAAGTACCTACTGTTTTAATGTATAATAAATGGTACTGGACGAAGTTATAAGATTCTAAATTTTTCTTGATTTAGGTACCTACCGATTTTCGGCACTTTTTGACCCCTTTATTTTTAAAATTAATACTTCAGTTTTTTTTTCGGGAGTAGGGAAACATCCACTCCCTCTGCTTAGGACTCACCCCGGAGCCACTTGTACAGTATTACTTCAGGGTGAGCCCTTTTTTGTGCCAAAAGGCTGCTCCTAATTTTGCTCTCCAATCTGATTTCTCCTTCAATTCTATTCCTCATCTTCTTCCTTCCATCTTCCATCCAGCTTTTTTGCTTTGAGGACTGCTCTGACAAATACTGCCATTGCGTCCCAGCTCGACTTGTTCTTAATCATCTCACGTATGATTGCCTGTGGACGCAACACCGATGACCTCTTCCACACTCCTCCTCATTGTTTCATTAAAATGTTGGCATAATTTGTCATTAACTTGTTCCATTTCAAGGTCAATGAATTTAATTGATTTGGCTTCATGTAAGGCGTAGCGATAGTCAATTAATATTTTACGATTATGGTAAATTATACGTACAAATTAATAATACTAATAATTTTCATGATATTCATTTCAATTAATACAGTTGCTACATTCTCCTGAAAATACTAAATAAAACATGAGTATCGAGAAGTTGAGCAATCGATGCCCGAGTGGGAGTCAAAGCGCGGTGTAGTAAAAGTGCCACGGGGTTACTGGAGCTGGCTATCTCGGTAGGGATGCTCCGTCGTATCACTCGCCGCGTCCTCCGTGGCTCAAATACTCGTATCATTTCACTGCTCCACCTCCACCTCAACTCCCTAAAGTCCTAGAGCTCGCGTTGGTTAGTCCTAGTTGACCACCTTATTAGATACGAGTAGGTATAATTTTTTGTTTCCTCTCAAGGAGTGCTCCTTTAATGAGATTTTTAAAAACTAACACGTTTTCTTTATTAACTACTTTATAATACCACCATATTTTGTACTATGGTTTCCGAATAATCACCGAAAATCACCAGAAGAAACATGGTGATTATTAATGAATTTAATACGGAAAATACAAAAGTACAAAAAAATTTATAACTATTTGAATGGAGAAATGTATTCAATAAAGTTCAATTCAATACGTACTGTTAATTCTGATGGAATACTCATTTTCCAGCTGTATAAAGTATCTACTTAACTTTTCTCAAATTCCGTAACCTTGGACTAATTCCGTAAAATTTTCGGTCTAATTGGCTGTGAATAATTGCCATTAAACTACCTAAAGTCACTAGAAGAAAATATAGTGTAAACCTTCAATTCTGAACTATCCACGGTGGTGTCTACCATCGAGTTGACGATGGCAGGTGAAGTGCGGGGAGATGTTTTCAGGTCCGCCCTCACTGGGTCAATGGAGCTCAGATCGGAATCTGAGTCGAGAAACGATAATGAATGCAGAGTCTCATCCCTGAGCTGCTCGTCTCTCTCTGTCGCTCGAACAGTGAATCCAATTGCCTAGCTCTTCAGCAATCCAATTTTCTCTCAATTTGCTTGGAATGTCAAAATGAGAATAGCTGAGAGTCCTCGGATCAGAATTTCAATAATGCGGGTGTCAAAATGGTCATCTCATTCGTCATATTACAGTTTTGCTACATCAAATGACTTCAGAATTTGGTTGTTTGCAGTTTAGTCTATTTCCTCTTGAAACAGATATCTGCAGAGAAGATGATGATGTACTGTATACTATTGCCCCACTTTCTTGCTATCCTAGAAGTTCCTTCATTTTCTACTGCTTAGGTAGGTAGGCCAGTGAAGAAGTATTTCCTTGTAGGTATTCCATGCTAACTATTTCCATGATAAAATTCCATAGTATTCCATGATAATTTTTCATGATAAAATGTAGTGCTACCATTGTAGGTAGGTGGTCCATGATTGAAACTGAAGTACCACTCTCTATTGGGTATGTTCTTTCCTAGCATCAGAAATGATTGAATATCCTTCCAGGGGATTCATTTCTGTTCACCTTTTTTCCTTTCAATTTTCACGTTCTTTAGTAAATACCTTAAAATTTCAGTTCATTCAGAAATATCATATATTTGGATACCCCTTGCAGGATACGCTTGATGATTGAAACCCATTCTAACACATGTTCTGAAAGGTGTTTCTGTGGAGGAAGCAGAACTTGGCACGGAGGGGCGCCGAAAACCTCCAACGGCATCTTCACTTCCTTTTGACTCACGCCCAGTCATTGAGACAAGGCCATCTGTCTACCGGTCCTCCCAAAGAAGTAACCTCGTAACCAATAACCGCGTTAGGAGGAGCCCAACTTTCGAGTTGAATATTCTCAAACATGATAATTTTTTTCTTGTAATATGGTGAACTCATGTAGAATACATTTTTTTGTCATTACGTTGGTTGTGTGGTACTGGATCACTTCATAAGTTATTTTCAGTTGAAGCAGTCGTACTGTCTCACTTTTTATAACCCTTGCTTATGCTGCAAAAAACCAGACATTAGCCTATAGTTATGGAATTTTGTAAAATTATCAGTATTTTGAAATACTGTAATGATGAGCTCTATCGAGCTCTATAATGAAACTGAAGTTGAACACTAAAAACCTCTCCTCCACCATGAATTTTCCACGAGATTAAGAGTTAAAATAGTTGCTAATAACAATAATAAATATGTCAATCAATGCTTAATTCATGTTGATGGTTGTTGGAGATTTTTCTTAGTAGGAGAAACTGGTTTCAGACTTCAACATAACGAGCCCTACCGCGTGTTTTCTTCAACTATTTAAAATGAAATATTGTCACCTTCCTGAGAATTTGGAGACCTACCGCACTCTGTTACTATATATAGGTACTTTTTAACGATTTTTCATGGTTTTCGATTCTAGGGACGTCCTGACGTCAGGATGTGCCTAAGAAGCAACAGAACGTGGGCAATGGAGTGTGCGCATGGGTCGGAAAAACTGTTTATTGTTATTTTTAATCTAAACTAGACCTCATTCTGAGAATTTTGACACCAACCGCGACCTCCTAGCGTGAGAAGACCATTTTCTATGATTTTTAAAAGTTTCGAATGTTTATGACGTCACAGTTGGTTG
This sequence comes from Apolygus lucorum, assembly GCA_009739505.2. Taxonomy (NCBI): domain Eukaryota; kingdom Metazoa; phylum Arthropoda; class Insecta; order Hemiptera; family Miridae; genus Apolygus; species Apolygus lucorum. Next base: position 13,221,413 of record CM019182.2, read on the forward strand.
GGGGGTTCTGCCCAGGCGGGAGGGGCGCGTGGCGTCATAAACATTCGAAACTTTGAAAAATCATAGAAAAAGATTTAGTCATCCAAAAAGAGAACGGCTGGTGTCAAAATATTCAGGATGAGGTCTACTTTCGATAATCTTTATTTTATTTTATTTTTTTTAATCAGGCACAACCACCATTCAAAAAGAGCTATAATGTCATAGCTTCTGACAGAAAATTTTGAAAATTTTCGAAATTAATACCCAACAGTTTATCATTTTTCTGTATAATTAGATCACGTATCCGCTAAGAACAAAGCTTTTTCAATGGCAAAAACAATTAAATAAAAAAGTTGCTTTAATATCATCAATAATAATTTATCGTACAAACCTTTGGCTTTACAGGGAACTAACGATTGGTCCTAAAGAGCTCCAGGTGGTCTCGTTTGTTTCTTAACATTCGGCTCTATCTTACATTTAAAACCCCTAGTTGGAGCTCTCCAACGAAATTTGATTAGGTACCTATTGGCAGTATTAAACATGATATCGCAGTCCAACACTATCCAATTCGGTTCTAGGTAGTCATAGTTAAGCACTAGACAAGTATAGTTCTTTTCATAGTTATGTTTATTTGGGCTATGAATATTTATTATCCGTAGTCTTTTGTTTTACTATGTCAATTGATCGGGATGTTGGTCAACTGGAAACAACACCTTCTTCGCCGAGCTTTCGGTAAATTTATTGCCTTCTTTAGGGCTCGGAAGTTGTTTATTTAGTGACACCACCAAACGTCCATAAATAAAGAGAAGGTAGAGACGCCACCATAATTATAGAAGATAAATTTACGGTAAAATGAAGAAATTAATTAAAAACACCAGTTTTTTTTAGTACAGAACAATGGAATAACAAAAACGCAAGGACTCCAGCTCACAGAGAATAATAACTTTGATTATAATCTTTTTTTATCTTATTTTTTATTTATTTATTTTTTCAAACAAACGTAACCTGGTTGAGCGGTTGAGCAGTAGTTTGACGAGCAACTAGCCGATATTTTCAATAGTCCCACAAAGGAGAGCAGATGGAGGAGAACCGCCTGGAATCCGAAGCAAGCAGTTGATCACGGGCCAAACTTTGGTGTCCGAATGCAGCTACCCTCTCCTGAATGAAAACCGGGCTGGGAAGGGGTTTGTTCCAGGATGCTGGATCAGCTTCCCCCCTCGCTCCAGCGATGACGTTGATTTGTCACCCTGCCGATGACCGCACAATGCCTGTGACGTAGGACAATACCCCGCGCCCATACGTCACACTCTACTCTCCTGCATTCCACTTCAGCATTTTTATATACTGTCTCCCTTTCCTGGACATCAATCTTAATTCACCTTTTAAATCTCGCATCAGCCCCACGCTTTTTTTTTTTTTTTTAGATATATCTTCCGAGTACCACCAATCCTGATTCATTCCACCAACCATGAATATTTTTGTGTAATTATTAAGATAACATTGTACACAACCTCTTCTATCTCGAAATCGTTGCGAAAACTAGCCTACTAAATTTTAATTAAACACTACCTTATTTACGATCCTACACAGTAGGTATCCATTTAGGAACATTAGGTTCTTCGAAATTGAAATGTTTATTCTTCATTTGAGACTTTTATTGATTTACTCTGCTCGACCATATTAAGTATACGAAATATCATTCCGATTCGCATGAATTTTTCTTCGGCCCTTAAGAATTCAACGCAGGCTTGAACGAAAGTGGCATAGTGACCTGTTAAACACAAATGTTCCTTAACACTCAAAGATTACTTACTTATTTAACTTTTTACTCCGTATTCTTTATGAATATTAGTTACCATTTCCAATTGTTATACCATTTCCACATATTTATTCTTCTGTTACTGCATCCGTTAACCTAGCTTAATATAGCTTATTAACAGTGAGAATATAAATGCATTAGCCCTCCGAAAAGACGGAACTAATGGCACTAGTTTCAAGTGATTTGTGTACAAAATATTTGCAATCAGACTTCATAATGTTTAACACAATAAAGTAACTATTAAAAAAAAGAATTCTTCTTGGCAGACTAAGATCAAAGATTGTGATCAACTAAAATAGAGTTAGTTATGCAGGTTTTCTCCCAAAATAATGGTCAAACGAAGCCCTCTCTAAGAATGTACAATGGTGGATAGAAAATGGCTGAGAGTGGGAGAAACGAGGAGAGCGCGTAGAATGACATCAATTCTTACTGCCTCACATTAGTCCTCCTGATTAGTTCACAGCTAAAAATTAAAATGGAGAGGTTTTTATGAGTGTTGAATCCAATTTTCAAGACCGAAACTGCAAATTAAACACACAATAATTCCTCTATTGATATTAGATACACATTCAGAATTCGACATATTCATATATTAAGTTACCTACTACCACCATTCCTTAGAAATTTTCCAACGATTGGTTGTAATTTACTAATTCATTGTTGCAGGTACGTTTGGGAGAAGACAAACGGACGACGGAATTAATGATCACGAACAAGGTACAGTTTTGTCGAGTCAATGTGATGTCGCACTGAAACCTTGTCAGTAGATCCTTGTGGATGTGTTTTTATCCAGAATCCTCAAATGAATTATCACCAATCGGCATTCGAAGAGAGATATTGACAAACCTTGGTGTGAATATCATCAATATCAATGGGTGAAATTTATTGAAACAAGGGTCGAACAGAGTTTCACTCTTCTTTTGCTGAGCTTTTGGTCAACATATTACCTTCATCAGGACTGAAGGACATTTACAATAATTCATAACAACCAATTTTAATTTTGTTGTTATCAATTGTTTTAGATAGTAAGTGTTTTTGTGATGGATTCTTGATGGATAGTTATCTGGTTCTTAATAAGTAAGTAAGGTAGGTAGGCTCGATCACTTCTTCAAAATTTTGCTTCAAGTAATCATCGGTGTGGATTCCACACATGAGTTTCATCCTTGAGCCCTGATGAAGGTAATATATTGGCCGAAAGCTCGGCAAAAGAGAAGTGAGTCTCTGACTCTTGTCCCGATCAATTTTGACCAATGAAATCTACAGGGTCGTTCTTCTTAGTTTACAACATAAATGAGATTAATTGTTTTATAATAATTATAAATGTTATATTATAATGTTATTATAATGTTATTCAATATAATAATGTTATAATAATGTTATAATGTTATAATAATTATAATGTTATTCAATTATTGAATAACATTAACCTGAACGCTCGGATGTTATCCAATTACGCAAAAAAAAAAAAAAAAATTTAAATTCTAACGACTTCCAGAACATTTTTCACCTTGGGAAAATTTTTACAGCTAAAAGTATAAAAATATCATCGTTCATAGAAGAGCAGTTAAACTTTCTTCACTCTTTCCAGTGCTTCATAAACATTATAAAGGTGGGCTCGATGACGTTTTACAGTCAACGACGCTTGATTTGCATTGACGGAAATGCAACCAGTAGTTATCAACGAATAATTATAACTCCATTATGTAGCAGGTAATTAATTCTCACTACCGCAGAACAACGAACCCAGAAGACCTCCGTTGACGGTAGCCGAGTGGTTTGTTCACATCGACTCTTTACCTTCAATATTCATCACTATTCACAAGAACTGGAAATTCATCAATGCTACCAATTTATAGTGATATCAATTTGGGTTCGTACTTTTTTGGGTCATGTAAAAGCAAATTACAAAGGACATATCGATTTGGCAGAATTTGTAGTCGCACGACGGAGCATCTGTGACTCGTTGGAGGCAACGAAAACAGAAGGGGTGTCGGAAAAAGACAAGGGCTTTTTAGAGCGCCGGAAAAGTGATAAATCACATTTTTAAAACAATAAATAAAGGGTTTTACCTATGTTTTAATATAAAAGGATGAATTATCGGCGACCCAAAAGCCCCGAGCAGCTATATAATTAATGACTTTGTCTTAGTGGGTTGTAGAAGTTAGGGGGTAAAAGGCGTGGGAGGGGTAGTTTTCGGGGGTTTTGGATGGAAAGGGGGGGGAATGGGGGGGTTGAAAAGTACTCGGAGTAGAAGTAGTGAAGTGGGGGGCACATACCCCCCCTTTGTGGCCGATATTGTTATATCCCAGTCCATGAATCATTTCGCATGAACTGGCTACACAATTGGTCTGGCCGAAACTGGGGTTCGCTCTTTTCCGACTTCCGGGGTGGAAATATCTCGGGATGAGGAGCTTACTTTTTTGAACTGATTTTCCCGTTTGTACGATCAGCAGTAATCCAATTGACGAATATCTAATATGCCCAACGATGAGTAAAATTACGCAATATTAGCGAATTATCGACGATAAACCATCCCTGACCACCTCCGGGGGTAAAACTTTTCTCTAGATCGGCTTAAAGGGGGTCTCAGTCGGTTGCCGTTCGTTTTTTAGTATTTAGCGGAAATGGAGGCGCAAAAATGTAAACAATTGTACCTAAATTTGAAATTTTCAAGGATTTTAGAAATTTATTAGTGCACAGCCCCAGGAAATTGAAAAACTGAAATATTGCCGCCGGAATCATCAGAATCGAACAATAATTGCCAAAGAAAAATGGAAAACACTACTGAATAAACGGGTTTTCCCATGTTTTTTCCATTTTTCTCTGGCAATTATTGTTCGATTTTGATGATTCCAGCAGCAATATTTCAGTTTTTCAATTTTTCAGGGTCGTGCACTAATTAATCTCTAAAATCCTTTAGAATTTCAAATTTAGGTACAACTTTTTAAGCTTTTGCGCCTTCGATTTCGTGAAATAAAACCCAAAATGAATGAAACCCGAAATGAAACCCAAAATTCCCGATTAACCATACTTAGTACGTATGGTAGATAAGTATAGTAGGTATGATGATCTTTTTGCTCAACGATCTTCAGCTACAACTGATATTGATGAAATTCATCGTGAACAATATCAGGGAGGATTGCCCAACATCCTCAACATCCCTCCAACTTAGTGTTTCTAAAAATTTCATCAATTTTGGACCATGATTCCTTCCAGTATTTTCAGGGCTGTGTGGCACGGAACCAAAATAATTACTGAAAAGTTCGACCAAATTTTAAATTTGGACGAGACAATTCCCCCTCACACCCTTTCTACTCCTTGCCTCACTGCTGATTGTTTCACAAACTGTGAACATTTTTGACCTCTGTTAAATAAACTATAATCACTCGGATATTTATTTTGATCAAAATCACTTTTGGAAAACACAAAAATTATTATTATTATTATTAATTAGTAATATTCTCTTTTTCTTTTTTTTTTTTTTTTTTTGTTTTGTTTTGGTAGCACATTTCAACTTTTTAGGTGTTTGAAGAACGATTTGTTTGGTTCATATTCCGAGCTAAGTTTTATTTACTCACCAATGATATTTAGTTTTTTTTTTTTTGATAGTCATCGGTACTCTTCATGGTGAATAACGATCCTTATATTACCCACGGTATTTTCCTGGCCAATTTAACCATTTACTTACCAGTATCCATAATACAAAGCATAGCTAGCTCCTCTTGTTCTGTCACAATGACAAGAAATACCATTCAACCTCCTCCTCAAAATTGCCTCTGGTACCCTCGAAATCCTAGATATAAATAAATGTTCTTTATTATAGCTATTTTTTCGTCAACTTAGATTTATAATTTATTTCATGATAACTAGATCGTAAGTTCGATTTGCAAGGAATTTTGATTTAATTTTCGTATTGTCATAATTTCGATGATTCGTAATTCTCTAGTATCAACAAGACCATCTATATTCTTTTGAATAAATAATCAATTTATATAAGTAGTTAGCTGACAATTGTCAACGTCCCAAATACTGAATATTTTCAAATAATATGAAATCCACGTAATTTTGAAATTGTATCATTAAAATAATTTTATCAAACTTCAAGCATCAATAAAATGACAGAAAGTTTTAGCCTTTTACGTGTTTTCATTCTCCTGAAATTGCCTGTGTTCACGGTTTTTGCTTAGCAACCCTGTCTGATCCAAAAATGCAATCGGTCTGATCGGTACGAAACGGTTGAGCGCTTTGTTGTGAGCCGACGCTCGTACGTTCGCTCCTTTGTTGAACAAGTTTGCGTAACTAATGCAGGAAACCGTAGACTCAGGAAACAGCCAGAGAAAAGTTTGTCAGACTCCGAATGGGTCGAGATGCGAGGCCCACTCGGAAACCCACAGAGCCAGGCGAGTTGGTGAGGTAATTAAGATGTTGGTTCAGCGATAATACCATTAGCTTCAGTGAGCTGGCGATTAATCAAGACGAGGTGGCATTTATTTTATTAATGACCCCCTCTCCTCGCCGCACCTCCGCCGTTGCCGCAACAGCGCGTTTTTGAGCGTGAAGATTCGAAAGGGCCGTTTTTCCGATGGATGGACCCTTCAACCCTTGCTAGGGTCATTTTGACGCGGATAGTCGATTTCCTAACCGCCCTTTGATCAATTGTGATCGAGATAAGGGTTCCTATCCTCCCGCCCTTAATTATTCAATTTGGTACCTACGTGAATTCATCAATAGCCCACCAGCAGATTTAGACCGCAAATCTGGACCGCCGATCATTAATTATCCGATCGCAGTTCATGAGATTTTACTAGCGGTTTTAATAAAGTGAAATACGTTCACCTCGTAGGTATTCAAAATTCCAAAACAGCATCAAGTTTTTGATAACAGGAATTATACCCAACCTGATAATATTTCATATTTTTTATAGATAAATTTTATCTTCTCGCGTTTTTCATCTCTGAATTTTTAAATAATTTATTGCGTTATTGCGAACGATAAAAACTGTTATAAAGAGATTTTTCAGAAAATGGTCGTTTTAGGCTATTTTGAACAGATTTTTGAAGTTTCAGACAGTTTGTAATGTATCCTATTTATTTGTTTGCACCTTCAGACGATGTTTGACTCTAAAGGATCGAGCTACAAACCCCAATAATTGTTGCCAAAATGTCAAAAATATCAATACAAAGGCTAGGATCTGTTGGCCAAGAATTTTTAAAATATACTACATTGTTCCATTACTTATGTGAATGTTTTTTTGAAAATTTAAATTTTCTTCTGTTGATTTTTTTTTTTTTTTGTTAAAGCTAAGTTACATAATTTATTTATATTAATATTTGTTATCAAGCAACATTTCCCATTGGTCTTTTTTAATCCCAACCATAAAACATTATCTGACTTACTTTTATTAATTCCAAACCATTCCAAAAATGAGTGAGAGACTTTTTTTCTATAATTTGATCTGATTTTGAACTGTGTTTAATTTTGTTGTAATTTTTAGAATGTGAAACAATTTTGGTGTCTAAACGAAACAAAAATCTAAGGTTACTTCAGAATATCTCTGGTGTACGTTGGACAGACTGTCACGTTGTGTGTCCCTGATAGAATCCAACCCCATTTGCCATCGAATTTTCACTTTTCTTACCTCGAAGGTCAGCTGCAATTAACAAGCTTCTGCCAAGTTTGTGTGACACATAGCTTCCTAACACCCATTACCCGATTGTATAGATGATCCGATTGTAGATAATCTCAAAACACTGAATACCAAGGTAACCTCAAAGGGGGCCTTCTACAAGCCAATCCGCACCATCTCTGAAAATCCATCAAAATCGGACTATCGTCACGTACCTAGTTTTGCCCTTTACAAGTATTAAGACAGACAGACACGAAACAGAAATTGCTCAGGAATGTTTAAAATGTAAAACACGAGTGGACATTTTGATTTTGGATAAATCTTTTTCTTCAACCTTGAAAAGTGAAAACAATGCTTACTTAACCCTTGTAGATTTGGAAGCCAAGTTAGCATTTATTATCATTACTCAGTCAGAAATAACGCAAAATTATCAGTCCGAACTGCCCCACCACCTTGTCCAGAGTGCCCCAATAGGTGGGACAAATTGGACAATTCATTTTTGAGAATCGTCGTTTCGTAAAATTGGAATTACTTGTAGACATGGCTTACTCATATAGGTAACTTGAGTTTACATCCTCTCGAATCAAAACACGCACAGAAAGTTTTCTTTACTGGAAGGGGGTTTATTATAGCAATTAATAAACAACTGTCCAAACTGTCCCCACTCTCTCCTATTTTTCACGGTTTATTATGTCAAAATACCGGCGTTATATGCTCAAGAATGTTATCAAACCATCACCATTTACAAACATGTACTTGTATGGAGTTATTATGTACAGTTGTTATCGTACCATTACGTTACTGTAACTGTATGTAGGAATGGGACTGTTTTGGCCCGCACGCACGCTTCAACTGCCCTCTGATTAATTGCCCAGTATCGATTCACCTCCCAGCGGACTCAGTCTTGGAGGTTGATGGCCTTGGGTTTCGCCTAATCGGTTCAACTTACCTGCCTGATTCGAAATACACGCCGGAATAGACCAGAAGGACGTTGTGAGACAGTTTGCAAGCTGCCTGAGACAAACAATGCTTGATTTTTTTGTATTGTTAATTGTACAATTAGAAGTCTTACCTGCAGCTCGACCCACTTGGCGATTAGCTTCACCCCTCTCCTCGATTCACCTACATTCCTCTCACGTTGGTGTCAGCTGAGATTCGCATGGATGCGAGCTGGCTTCCATGCATTCAGTACCAGTATTGGCATTGTAGCTAGATTAAGGTTTTAGGAGCTGAACATACTCTATTTTAAAAAATGAGGGTACCTAACCTCTTAAACCTTGCCCTTCTTTTACCGATTCTTCGAGGGTTTTTCCTAAAAATAGGAGTTTTTTGAACGGAGTCTTTATATTTTGACAGTGACTAGGTCGCTGTAAGTTAGTCAGCTGTTTGTTTCATCTAGACAAGGTGGAGAAGGAAAAAACCCTCACTTACCTCACGATCAATTATGAATCATGATGCTTGCCTTACAATTCACTCTAGGGCCCCAGATAATAGTCTTAAGCAGTTAAAACCCTGCATAAAAAACTGCGATATTTTGTTATATAAATTATTAATGAATAAATAATGAATTTTTGTGTTGAGCACCTATCCTTTCTTTTCTATTATAGATGAATGAGAAAATCATGATTTTTGTGGTAATGGTATTATTTTGAAAATTCGAAAATTTTCCTGCAGTCCATCTGAAGAATGGAAGAAGAGGAGGGAGCAGTTCTTCTTTGGCAGTGCTCAGTTCTAGGGAAACACATAAGTCCTTACTGATGTTGGTTCCATCATAATTACATTACTAATTTCTGGTATACTAATTGAAAGGCTAAGATTTAGTGATAAGTTTGCTCTTTCATTCAAAAGTGGGGGCAACGTAGCCCTTTTAGAAAGGTCATTCAGCTCTTCCATACTCAGAACGTCTGGCATCATCTGACAACAAACTATTAACTATTATCGAAGTTCACCCAGCAAGCTTTTGCTTGAAATCTCTGAATGTTGAGCAAATATTGATAGCTGGATCAAATAATATTACCTATAAAGTAATATTTATTACCATTATGAAATAATATAGTCATTTTCTCTCTACCATTGAGGGTATTTTACCTGATTCATTTCACGAGTGACCGCCTAAACTTGCTGGAAGTCATTTTTCCTCAAATTACAATAACCTAAGTAGGAGAAACAGTGTTATAAATACACGAATTATACAATTACTTTAGTAAGTGACCGTGGTATTATTTGTAAAACTTAAAATATAAAATATCGGAGGACCTACTTACTCCGAAACAAACGCAGGAATGAAATATGTTCTTCACCTGTCATGTTTACTTGTAAATCAACAATCTAAAGGAAATATCAGACGATTCCAAATAGTCACTTATTTCCTCATAAATACTTACCTCATGAGTAGGCAATCCCTGAAATTCCATCGAAGATCTCTGAGAGTGCAATAACATGAATCTAGTAAGTAGTCATTCATTATTACTAATCAGCGCACAATTTTCAATATTAAGAGTATACCTACGAAATAAGTTATTTTCTTCCAACTAAAGCAGGTATATAACAAAGCGAAATTGCCTCAGAATAGTTTATAATTGCCACTTGGCAAAACTATATTAAATATATTAGCCAAGCAGCGGGTGGGTCGCTACTGAATACAACTGCCGAGATGTCCTACTAGTACCGTGTTTTGATAAACCTACTGCACCTGTCACACACAGATTCACTTTCTATCATGTCCCATAAATCAGACTCCATTGAATGATACAAATGCAGTTTTTCAATCGAAACTCCATCACCCGTGACTCTCTATCACCCCATTCAATTTGTCCTCAGCGTATAATTCTTGTTCATTACCAACCTACTGTGTTTCAAAACGGCTCAGTCGCTGAAACAGGTCGATATAAAAGTATCGATGATTATAATTAGACAGGAGCGCTAATGAAATGTGAGCGACACGCCCCCCTGCCATCGCGGGCAACGAATGTCCATCGGCGGCTACGTGGGCTGGTTCTTTTCGACCTCCCTGGGTGGTCTCCATCTCAACCATCGCTTACTTTGGGACTGAGAAAAATTATATTCATCATATCGTATCTTCATTCTAATATGGTGTAAAGCAAGTGATTAGATCAACATCGACAAGAAGAACGGTTGGTACATGAAGGAGGTCCTTGGTTATAAAAAATAAGTAGGTAGGTAGGTACTTTCACCATGGAAACCATTTTGCCAACTAGGCAGGTACCTACTTAATTTTTCAGTTCCTTATATGGATATTCCGACATAATTCGGCCGAATATTAACATAAAACATCCAAATTGTTTCGATTGATCATTTTCAACAATAAACATTTTTCAAAATTATGGAATTGAGCAAGAAAAAATTATTTTACCCCCAAATCCAAAAATCGAATTGTAATGTCTTCGTACGTTCGTCGCAACCCGTACTTGGATCAATTTTGACGAAATTTGGTGGGTATATCGGCTACCCTTAGAGTCGTGTTGTGCCCTGAAGGTTTTTGTTGTTGTCCGTCACTTCTAAGGGGTAAAAAATGGGGAAAAACATTGTCGAAACCCCCTATCTTAAAAACTTTTGTTTTTTCATTAATTTGAAATATCTATGATTTTTTTTTTTTTTTTAACGACACCCAGGGTTCTGTGGGACCTACTTTTCGATTCTTATGAGCACAAAATTGATTATTTAATTAATGAATAATTAATTACTGACGTCCTTACTACGTCCTCATCCAGGGTAGTGTTCAAGTTTTGGAAACGAATAAGGCCATCCATCTGAACGATGAACCAATGTTGAATGAGTGATTGTCTGAATCTCCAAGTTGAAGGTTCATACCCTCCCCCCTCATACATCATTGTGTAGTAAAGTTGCAGCGCTTTTTTTTCGTGAATAAAATTATTGGGGACCATGTGATTAACTCTATTTCAGACTATTAGGCCCACATCAGTTTTTCAAAAATAATAATGATATTGATTGTGAATCGAACGCCTGATTTACCTAACATTTTACATCACAAGTAAAAGTAGTTTTTTTTTTTTATATTTCTACAAAAATATACCTACATACCTAGTTTCGGTACAAAATTGTTTTTACATTTTTTGAATACCTATCTATATGTAGGTATATATGATGGAGGTGGAAACTACGTGGGTACATGCATAGGTATTAGGTACATATGAAGTTCACATATTGTTTAGGTATATCGTTGGTCCAGAGCAAGACAGGGTTAACTTAAAAAAAGGTGTTTTTGAGTTCTTTGCATGTCCTGAGGTAAAATGCCGAAGGAAAGTGCAATAATGAGATATTATGTGACAGAGCAACAAAATAACCTGTTATGTTACAGAGTGGATCGTTAGTGCAAAACTGAGCTATTATGCGATGGTGTTTGATTTATCTTCGAGAAACCTGAAATACTTGAACTTGAATTTTCCCCAATTATTGGTTCATTGGTAAATGATCTGGCTGTATGAAGGGGTAAACCCCACTGACATCTGGTAGGGTTCTTTGAGATGATCCCCTCAAATTTTCAACTTGCTCGAATTACCCGGGAAGTGGGTATCGTAAAAAGAAGAAAGCAGAAACTTTAAACGCCTCTCCTTTTTTTAGGTACCTAACTCTCTATTGATCTAGGCCAACGATATATGAAGCATCTAGTTAGTGTAAACAAGAGTACCTAGCAAACAGGAGTACCTTTGTGGAGAGAGATCAGTGTTGGCAACGACTTTGAATAAAAACCCCTCAACCACGAAAAAAAAATCCTAAAATTTCTCATCTAAGTACTACCTAGGTATCTATCTACATAAATAAATAATGAATTTTTAAATGAAAAGCATTTTGGTGTCTACTAATTTTGATTCGTAGAGAGGTTTTTAGTATAGGTACCTACCTAAGAATACAAATGCTGTAAGTGAATAAAACTATATTATTAATTTAATTTTTTAAATTAATAAACCTTTTTATTATTATTATTATTCCTCACAAAATCCAAACTCAAAGGTCTAACTGAAAATCCCCCTTAAACCCCAAGAGAATTTGGCCCTCTAATTTCCATCTTTGAGGGTAAAAATTCGAAAATCTATAGGGGAAACCCTCAACTAGGCAACAATGAGAGCGTTGGAGTTTGGTGGCGATCGCCATAGCAACGATATCAGCCATATCACGGGAAGGACGCCCGATACAAGCAGGTGCCGAAGCCGGCTGGGCCCCGAATGGTGGGTCGAGCCCGAGTTGACGGTGGCGCTTTCTACCGTATGAGTGTTGAACTAAAGTTCATAACAGGGGTTGAAATGAATGTAGGTAACGAGGCCCCCCATAATTTCCAACCCTCCGAAACATGGTCACAGCGGGTCACTACGCCCCCTCGTCATATTTCATTGCTTGTCACCTGTAATCCTCAGAGTTCTTCTCTTATGATTAGTTATTTCACGATTCAAAATATTAAAGATATTATCTTTAATACTTTATATTACTCTTAGTGTATTTTTGAAGTACCTATTAAGTGATTTCAAAATTTATGGCATATCCTATTTTTCCTATGATGTCAAACTTCGGTGGAGAGCAAGGTAAGGTTCGTATTTATTATGAATATTGTTTAGGTACACCAAAAACAGACATAATAATCAATATAACCAGATATTTATTATAATATAATATAAATAAATAAACATAACCAGATATAATTGGTACCTACCTGGGAAGGACGATTTGTTTTGGATTCAAATTAGTTCTTCGGATTTCATGTTGGTAAGTACACAGGTACCTTTTTACTTATAAAACCTGGCAAAACAAAAATATTGGTGTATTACAAGCATCACCATTTGTATATTTTAGAAACAAATCCACTAATAAATTAAAATTATTCATAATCTACGATTTTATGAAAATGACGAATGAAAATTGATCTAAAATGAGAGTAAGTAGTATTTTGTCTGAGAAGCCTGATCCATATAAAGTATCATTCCTGTGATTCTTATGTAAGGAGGAACCAATATCATGATACTCGATACAGTATGCGGACTATGAACACTGTATTGAAATACGATATCTTCAGAGTTCTTTAGGCCCTAATAGTAACTGGGGAGGTATCCAAGTAGGGTAGGTACTCTAATACATGGTACATTGTGTACATGGTACACATATCTTATGTTCAGTATTATTAGGTAGGTATAAACTACGAGTATATCAACTACCCAGAGAGCTATGATTTGGTAGATAGTATAGGCATAAACAAGGGTTGATGGGGCATTAGCACAAATTTCTTGTTTCTCCTACTCGTTAATAGATTTTATGTTAGGTACTTGATGATAATACTATCCATATTATACTCAATTTTCCAAATTTACTAAGCTAATTCCACAAAAGTGATTTTTTTTTTGTGTGCGTCTTCGAGCAGAAGATAAAGAGACGATGAATGATTATGGCATGCAGGTTGATAACTACTTGAATCCCTAGGGCACAGAGTAATGGAGACAAGTGCCCTAGGGTAACTCCAGGCTCTTTAAGTACCTCCCTATTTACCAAGTAAGGTTGGTGGTACTGATTTTTAAATTTTGATAGGTATGCATAGATACAATGGAATTGATCTTCCCCCTTACAATTTTACCTGTTTTCTAAAATGTTAAAAATTTATTTCAAAAACCACAGCTGATTTGTCAAGTGGGGATGTTCGAGGAAGTGTGGATGAGAAGGTTCCATTCCTCGCCGACGTTGCACTCTACCGGCGATCCTCTGAAGCACCCGGTTGAGAAGCGCTGCGACCCCAACGCATTCTAGCGGCGGAACATCGACTCAGCCTTAGAGGGCGCTCGGGTTCGATTCCCTTCCCCCCCGCTCGACCCACCAACGCCCGGTTCTTTTCATTGATTGCTTCGTGCCGCCTTCGCTCCTCAAATCCGTCGTTTCCCCGTTCCTCTTTCCAACCCTGTTCGCGGTCCAAGCCCAACCTTCCCCAGCCACGCCCACACCCCCCCTTCCACCATCTCGCCACAAGTCTTTGAAAGCCGCAATACCTGCAAGGGTAGCTCAGAATTTCTTATTTCCTCAAATTATACCAAAGTACACTGACAATCTCAAAAACTTACTATAACAGTCGGATAGGTAACCACTACCCAGTCTACAAAGCCTAATTATGCTTTCCACCTTCTCCTAAAAGAATCAACCTCAACATTAGGTATAGGTATAGGTACATGGTATTAAATACCATTGACAATTTTTCAATAATGAACCTTTGGAACCGAGCAAGAAAAAACATTTGATGGAATTTGGATAAAATTTGGTACATGGACTCATTTGGGGTCTAGTCCGAAAGTTAGTTATTGTATCTCACCTAATAGGTAAAAATAGGGATTATAATTTTCAAGAAGCCCTGACTCAAGAACTCTACATGAAGGGGGTATCAGTCGGTCGCCGTTCGTTCCTCGTTCCGGGTTAGTATTACCCCAAATTACTGGCTCTTAAACTTCAAAAATGGGGTGTGCGCATGGTTCGGAAAAACTGTTTACCTATTGTTATTTTTAAATGGGCGCGTAACGACATAAACATTCGAAACTTTTACAATTCATAGAAAAAGATCTACTAATCCAAAAAGAGAACGGCTGGTGTCAAAATTCTCAGGATGAGGTTTACTTTCGATTAAAATTTTTAAAAAAATCAAAAACACTTCCCATTGTACCTGAATTTAAAATTTTAAAGAATTTTCGAAATTCATTACTGCATCAGCCTTGGGAATTGAAAAACTAAAATATTGCCGCTATTATATTATTTTAGTTTTTCAATTCCCAAGGCTGATGCAGTAATGAATTTCGAAATTCTTTAAAATTTCAAATTTAGGTACAACGTTTAAAGTTTGAGCGCTTGTAATTTACGTAAATACTAACCCGGAACGGGAAACGAACCCGAACTGACTGAGACCCTCTTAATGGTTTTCTCATCATTTTAAAATATTATCAAGTTTTTAGAATCGAATGGGACCACACAGAACTCTGTAGGACAAGTCTTCTTGGCTAGTAACAAATATGAATGGATGAAATACTGCTCAGTAGAGGAAAATAGTTACTTTGGAGGTTTTAGTAAGGTAGGACCAGATTATCAAGTATTAGATAGATTGTATTGATTAGATAAGTAACATAATATGTTACTTAGGTTATATTATAACCTAAGTAACATGTTACCTAATATGTTAAGTAGGTTATATTATAACCTACTTACCAACTTAGTTTGGTATTTGAAGGGAAATAATTTGTCTGAACTTGGAGTATGTTGCCGCCAGATATGATGGTATGTATAAGATAGCTACGTCTTTTATTTATGCCCTACAAATTTCCGCTTGACACTCAATTTTGTTAACATCGAAGATTAAAAACGTCGTTTATTCTAAAAACTCCAATCAATGGTAATTAGATACAATCAACAGCAAACTGATTTATTTATTTATTTGGCAGTAAAAAATACATCATAAATACGAAGAATAGGATAGAAAACAAATTCTTATGAAAAAATAAAACAAATTAGCTCAATACCTTGCCCACCAAGGCTTCTTACGAACTTGTGTCCCCTGGCGAAGTCTCAATAAGTAGGTAATTCATTTTTTTTTAGACAAAATTTCGAATTTAAGTGTTACACAAAGTATCAAGTCCAAACACACCCGCACAGCCACTAAATATCCTATACTATATGTATTCCCAAAATAAATACAAAACAGAGAAATTTTGGTAAACACATGTCAACCTTGGTAAACATGTGACATTCTGGTATATACATGTCAACCTGAGTTGAAAGGCAAATTATATTGGTACCTTCCTACCTATTCAATAACTCACAAACATCCAAATGTAGACAACAACATGGAGTAATATTATTAAAAATGAAGTAGGAAGATGTGAATTTCGTCATAATTCCACAAAACAAATTTTTTACCCTCTACAAACGTTTAATGGTAATGAAGACCATCTTCTGCCGACGGTCTCATTCGGTTAAAAATATAAAGAAAACGTACAGAACGACGTACTTTTTTCCTGACGGGGTTTACCTGAAGCCTTTTAATTTTTTCGAAAAAAAAAGTATTTTATTTCTTAAAGTATGAGCAATAGCCCAATGCACTTGATGTACTTTTTTTTCGTGATATTTGAAATAAAAGTAGAAAATTTGCAAATATAATAATTTTTAAATGAAGTTTATCTCAAAACTTAATTATAATTTAGTATTTGAACAAGGGAAGTAGTTTAGGAACGCAGAACCTTATGGGGACTACGTGACCAGTACAGCGGCTCGGGTCAGGAATTAACCAACCCTGGATAAGGAGAGAAAAAAACTAGAACGCAGTGGCAAAGATAGGAATGACGCTTCTAGGCTGAGATAACCATTTTTACTGACCTTAACGGTATCTTCGTTCGGCACAAAAAGTTCTTTTTCCGTGCTTTCGACACAAATGTTATGTTTGTACCGAATGATTTGGTGGGAAGAGGTTTTTCTTCATTCAAAATTATGTATATACATGGTGGGTATTAGGTGTAATTATTTTGTACATGATAATAAAATCGTACAAGAAGTAGCTTGTAGTAGCCTTCTACAAGATCATGTTTTCCAATAAACAGCACTCTTGCAACAGGTGACCAACTCTAACGGACAAGACATGGACGCCAGCTTCCCTTCGTCTCGCTCATCTCTCACAAGGCCTCATCGACTTGTCGTTTGCACCCTCACCCCACCTACGGTTGAATGGTTTCGGCCGATCGAAAAACTCCCTCATAATTTCTATTTTATCCTCCTCATTTTTCATAAAAGTATATAACAAGTATAAAGTGTCAATTTTACTAAATTCAGGATTGGTCAGAATTTTAGTTTCTTCATAGCTCCAACGAAGACTCTAACTATAAGTTGGTACTTATTCTCAAAATTCCCACGATTCGACAATTTTGCTTATTTCATGAAAATTATCTTGAACAACTATTTCGATTGAAAGTTTGATCATTGGAAGGATTCAAACTTTGAAAAAGATGTCATGTATCGAATACACTCGTACATTCAAGATACGTTCCACGCGTGTTTTATCGAGTTTCAACGTTTTTCGGGTATCTTCAGTGTACGTATACCTACCTAGTTAAAAACAGCGTGTTGTTTACCCTGATTGGACCATGGTGTCACTAGTGTCACCGAAAACATCCCTGGAACTCCCCAGCTGTCCCAAGGTGTCTCTGGTGTAACCAAAATTGAATTGCAATTTGAATTTTTAATGGACAGCGGATTTCGAAAATTTCCAAAATTTTGTCATAACATAATTTTTTGACGTCTAATGGCTCACAAAAGTTAATCTGTTGACCCCTTGGGACAAGGTACACACATATTCAGACATAAGATTTATCGGTAACTCTAATGACACCATGGTCCAATTAGGGTTTATTTTAATTTTCGTTTTAATGAAATCTACCTTCATGGAACGAGGCCTCTGGGTAGCCAGGGAAGAGAGAGGTATCAGTGTCTGGTCTCTAATCTAGTGGGAACATACAGACTGAGATTGGCCTGTTTATTTTGGAGCTCACGAATTGTAAGATAAGTAACCTGGAAAGGCAAAATCCGCTACATGAAAGAATAGGCTTAAGAAGGTTCAATTTTCTAAACTGTTTTTGTATTCAGTTTGTTGGTCCAAGTTTTCAAAGTTTCCAGATCTACTATTCTAATTTTTTTTTCAACCTGGAGGGTCTTATTTTGACCGTAGAAATTAGCAATACAAAGGTGCCAATCTAATAAACTATTTTAACTGTTCAAGGCAAACTAAAGTTGTAGACCATTACCACTTGTCACACAGTACAAAAATTACATTTCTCAAAATTAATTTTTTTTTCATTTTTGAAATTTTTGAAATTTTAAATCCTTTTTAAGTTTTTTGATCATTTCAAATCTAATTTAAAAATGAAAGAAATCAAATAATAATTTTAAATTCTTGACCTGTTACGAATATTTCATATCTATACTCAATCGATGTTATTACATGTATATTTGCGATCGTTGTGTTACCGATTGGTCTTCTTGACTCAACAAATCCGATTTTTCGAAAATTTTTGAGGAATGTAACTTTTTAAAAGAGCTTTTATCACATTTGTAATAGATTTAAAAATATTATAGTTTCACTATCACTTCAGATTCAGCCCACTTCTGACTAACCTAAGATATTTCTGAGTACATGAATCCAAGAACAACCTACGCAAGATCCTGGTGTAACCTAATTAAAACGAGGTGAACTGGATGCGAGTACGTAGGTATGGTTTACCGTAATTAATAGTCTGTACAGTACAATCGTTTTGTTCAAGCAGTGCCGTTATAATATTGACTCAGTGCACCTTCTCGTCCCAGACTGTTTCCTCATAAGACCCTCACCCTGCAATTAATTGGTGGGCACCGAGACGAATGATAGTCTGCATATCAAATTAGTGAGGAGTGGGCGATCAATCATCCTAATAATGTTGTGTGTATTGAACGCTCAGGAGGGAGTGGATCAGGGATAGGCTGTCCTCGTACGAGTTGACTCAATTAATTCATCCTTAGCATTATATAAATCAAATATCTTACATCCAAAAAGGGATTGCATCAATGCAAGCCTAACTGGATGACGACGAACAGTTTACATTGAAAATAACTGAGGAGTATTGGGTTGGAGGTACAAAGGTTAAGACTCTGTTTCATTTTTTTTTTTTTTTACATGCCGAATAAAAATATAAATATTCTGATGAAACTTGAATTAACGAATCTGGAATGAAGATTGCGGTATCGAATTTGAAGAGAAAAAACCAAGAATCACTAAACTAAAGAAAAATTGATGATAACGTGATGATATCGCACCTCGAGAATAGGACTGTGACAATCGAAAATCAAAACTTCCAGGAAAACGCATCTGAAGTTTTGAGTTCCAAAAATTGCTCATAAAATGTTTTTAAAAAAAGTAGCTTGCTCTCTTTGATTTCCAAGGTATATCTTCTCCACCAACAGTAAACACAAATAAATTCTGAGTCAAATTCTTGCATGATTCTCGTATGATGACTCGTAAACATCAAGTTGTCGTGGTAATATCCTGAAAAAATTTAATTTTTTCCTAAATTTGGCGTTCTGGTGTGTCTTTTTTGTTTGTTTTTCAAAAGCCGAAAGAAATAGAGGGTTTTTAGGATATTTTAACATTTTGGGGTGACTATCCTGATGAAATGAATATTGAATCTATTAGCGAATTTTCAAGGAAGATGAAGCTCTTGAAATGGTCTCAACATTTTTAGGATGGACTTTTTCGAAAATTTTTTTCCCGAAATTGTATATTCGGATTCAGCACAAAATCTAATAGAATACTGGTAGAGAATACTAGTCTATCTAAAATAAATATCAAATAGAGAATACTAAAAATCGAAAAAACCAAGAATCGTGTAAAAAAAACTTTCTGAAAGAAATTTCAACACCACTGTTCCTTTGCTTAACTATACCTTCAACTGAAAGATTTCTTCGAAAATTCGCCCATTAATTCTTGCTGCATGAATGGACTTTTTTGGTATGTTATGTCTGCCAATGGTGACGTAAGGTCTACTTCCTCCCCTCCCTGCCACATCGTAGCACTGTAACTACCGAACTACTACTACTGCTACTGAAACTATAATTGTAACGACTCTATAGTTATGTAGATCGCGTCAAGAGCTATGTGTCGACATTAAAAAAAATGAAACCCAAATTTTAGAACTTTATACACACAAATTCCTAAGGTGCGATATTTGAATGATTCGTAAACCAATGATGCTTAGATGTTGAGCCTAACTCATGCTTCCCACAAACGAGCCAAAAGTGATTTCAGGAGAGAATTCTATTGAGATATAAAATTCGAACGTACATTCGAAATATTAATTATCCGTTAGATTTTTTGACATATTCTTAGGAAATGAGATCAATGAAGAACTGAAGTATCCCACATTGTGGTTAAACATGGCAACTCCGCATTTATGCAAACTGTTGCAATTCACTTCATCTTGAAAGTTTGGTCAAATCGAAAGCAAACGCTTGCATACGAGTCTGCAGCACATTGATACATTTTATGTCTACTTTTTCCCGCTATCTACCTATAATAATATGCTCTCAATAATTATTGTTGTCGACGTGTAACAAACTCTTACCACGAATGTACCAGTTCTCTAGCAACGACTCGGCTGGAAGCGGAAATCATCAGAAAACCAAACTTAACTCTTTGTTCGTTTATGTGCCAAAGGAAAAACATAAAATGTCAAAATTCTTTAAGTTGGGCGGGCAGTAATAGCTGCTTCACATAGAATACCAAGGATGTCTGGAAAATATCAGTGGGTTGTTGCACAAATAAAACCTTAGATTCCCCAACACAAACGAGTAGATTTTAACTATTATGTTGCTAAATTTTTCTTGTCAATAAACTGCAACACGATCCTCCTAATTTGAGAGAAATCGCGCTGCCACATCTTGAGAGATCGGTGAACTTTGGTGATGGCACATCAAAGCTGGATTTCGTCCAATGTTGACAAATTTCATAAGGCTCCGACAATATCTTGAAAAATTCATCAAAATCGGACCATGATTTCGGGTGAGTCTAATCTTACCTCTTTAGAAATACCACTTGAGCATAATTGTTTGCCTAATTCAACAGTCGAACTTCGTTGTACTTCAATACAACTTGAAGGGATGAAATAATGTATTTGTATTATTTTATACACAAACAACTACAAAATATCTATTTTCTAACAAATATCCACTTTGATTACGAATAGACCTACTATGTTTGGAGGGATTTAGAGCTGACCCTGTTTTATCTTAAAAACTGGGGTTTTCATGATTTCTACAAAATATCAATTTTGATACCTTTTAGGTAGGTATTTATGAAAATTTCGAAGAAATATGTCAAAAAGCGTGATTTTAGAAGATTTTTTTCCGTACTATAGAGTTCATTGAATATTGACACATAATATAATTGGTATCATCAAGTTCCTGTAATGAGGGATCAAAAAATGTCCTCCTTGAGCCATTATTGACTTAAAGTTGTAACCCTAATTTGATTTTTAGGATTTCAATGGCTCATACTGATGACCCGTTTTAGAATCTCTACCTGTCAGACGCTCACGCTGACAAAGTCTCATGTTTCTCCCTGGGAAACCGAATCGTTGCAATTCGACTCCGGAAAAGGAAAATCGACGGCTCCCAGGGAAAAACATGAGACTTTGTCATCTACCCACTCTAAATGGAAGTGCAGACACTGTCATTCCTCATCAAGTTGTCCATGGAAAGTTTCCCTATTTCAACACTTGAAGCGCTGAGGAATTAGGACTTCTTTTTCCATCTTTGGAATGAAAACCTGATCACTTGGGGAGAGTGATATATTACCCAAAATGGCGGTGAGCATAAAGCTTTAGGTTGGGAGGTCTAAGCTAGGAAGACATAGTATATAGCTTAAAAAGGAGATTAGTTCCTCCCCTTTTCGCTTTGGATGTGATTGCGGAGCTTGGGAGGTGAGGATACTTAGCGGGGACCCGAGGTGAGTAAGTCGGAAGGCGATAAGACACGTTCCTTCGATCCACAACCGACTTGCCGTGATAAGACGAACGTGCCAGAAGCCTGACATTGAAGGCACCAGAGAGGCTCCCTGTGGCGAGCCATCAGGCACGGAAGAGTCGTTATGCAGCCAGGCGAAACTCCTGGGATTCTCTGTAATCGCGATTCGAAAACCCCGCGAGTTTTAGTGCTTCGGAAACAAGTTGATAAAGTAGCTGATGCTATTCCATTATCTGAGCTCGAATGAGGTAGATACACCTTGTACAGATAGTGATGAGGTCCAAGGATGAGTTGTGTATCGCTGAATGCCTTGAATCATAGGCCACCTGAGTGATCTTACTCTTCCTTGATAGGTACTTGGAAACACAATCATGTCAACTTCCTGATTAAGTAGGTACATAATCGAACGTATCCCCGATTTTCTTCAAGTCACCAACGTGTTATTTCTTCTGTGATCAGTGATGAAAGTATGCTTGCTCTTGATGACGAGTTTTATAAATAATTTGTTTGATGTCAATATGAATAATGGCGTTACTTATTTACACTAAATAACTAGTTCATTAATACCTTCATAAAATACCGCTATCATGTAAAAGAAATTGTATAATTTATTGTTACATTTTTCATTAACTTTTTTTATACAACTGAAAAAAACTGCGGAATGGCATTTATTTCAATGATTTTACAATCAACGATTTGAACAATGACTTAGTACCGAAAATGAACTATTATTGGCAGGAGGATGGTAAACATTTCATAGTGAGTCTAACGTTGGTTTTCATCTTTTGACTACTCTACGCAAAAGGAAGGCATTCATTCTCAAAACCTCACCATTTCTAGTCAGAGTTTCAAGACAATCTGTGGAAAAATAAAATCACAAACCCAGTTAACGACCAAGTGAAACTCGAATAACTAAATATGACTGAAATGAAGGCAATTTATCGCTCGGAAGTTACGTCTCATAGTGGTTCTGAGTGAGGCGTTTGGTATTCACGATTTGGGTTTGTTATACCAGTAATGGACCTTTGGAATTGGCTCCAATGAAAAGCAGACAGAAAAAAAATCCGTCCATTGTTCAGGCACTTGTTTACCACAGATTGAAATTGACGAAATCAACGAAATTTGGGGGATACAAATTTTAAACACCAGCGTCCTTATGACAAAAATATTTGTTTTGGAATTGAATGATATCTCCCAGTTTTATATAGAACCGACTACTTATGAGGACTCTTTTTTTATCTTCTGCTACTGATGTATAGAATAAAATAATGATCATACATTTTAATTTTTCCCCAGATTTTTATTGAAGACTGGTATTCAGCCTTTTCCGCTCTTTCCCACACCACATAGTAAAAACTGTTGCCCATTACAGGAATGCCCAGAATTGAATTCAACTTTCAAGATTTATAATTCTTCACAATACACGTAATTGTTATTATTATCTACATATCTTCATTTTACGACATGGCGCCAAAGTGAATACTCGTAAATTGCAACTGTGATCATTCGAACGAGTTATGAACAATAAACTCTCGATTCCCTTTCAATCCAAAATTAATCTTCGACAATTTATAGATTTGATAAGTATGATTCTGTTGAATAACGCCGATAATTGATTAAAAGAAATGCCTTGCAAGATAACCTCGACGCGCCCTCCTCACACTGCGTTCCAATTCACCTTATGCAACATACTCGTATATTCCTGATTTTTCAGTTGATTCTACTAGTTTAGTTTTTGTAGAGCGGATATGGCTCAATAAATGTATCAATATTTACTTGGCAAGTTGGTAGAGGTTACAAGACAGCAGGTTTCACGTTCATATTTGTACCTACTTAAATACCTATTATTCTCGATTTGCCATACAATCACGTGATGGTACACGCTATGATATACGAAGACTACCGCTTACAGGGTATTATAAGGTATTTTCCATGCCTTTAATCAATTTTTCAATTTAATTGAACCTAAGAATTGCATAAAGTACTATTAGTTACAGACAATTCATTATTATATTGTTCTTGGGATTTGTTGAGGGACTGAATAGCGTCGGACAATGTCTGGTCCAGGGTTGTTGGGACCGTCACCGGATACACGATATGGTCGTAGCTATGGAAATATTATCTTCGCAATTTTTCAGTGTACAAGAATCATTTACCACTCGTTAGAACCGTGGAATTGTACTGAACATTTCGGTGGTCACCTTATCCCCGTACCTTGCGCGGTAGCTTCGGTGTGCGGCCGCCTCAAAATCGACTATTCCGATCACAAACTGAGCGCCTTTCTGATCAGCTTGGTGAGCTAAATATGCATCTGGTGGTTACAAGAAGTTTAAATTTCACAGGGGGCTTATTCAAGACTGCTGATTCTGAATTACAAACTGAGCTCCTTCCTGAACAGCTGGGTGAGATAAATTTGCATTTGGTGGCCTCAAGGAATTGAAATTTCACATCACGATAGACATTGACAACACCAAGTTGGGTTTGGTCAACTCAACCTCCTGATATATAAATATTATGCCCTTATACATAAGCTAAATTGACACTCGGGAGGGAGTAGGACTAATACTTCAAAATATAAAGTGTTGTGAAATCGCGATTTTCTCTGGCAGCGATTCCAAGTGAGCTCACGCCTAATCGAAATTTTTCAAGATGCTGTCATTTTTGTGGTTATGGCGGCATTCTTGGTGTTTAGTTTGATTCAATAAGTTTGAAATCGTCCCCAATAATTGAAAAAATAGTTAACATAGTGGCGTATTAAACGTCCTTTTCCGAGTCAGTCTGATCCACATCAAGTGCCATTGTTTTTCCGAGTTTTTCCCAAATACCCGCTTTATTTTTATTTCGTTCAACGTGATTCTTTCTTCATTTTGTAGAATATCGAAAAATGGAAGAAAAAACGCTGCAAATTATTACACAATGGTTTATTATTTTTCTATATAGATCACTCGTCTACAAAATCACCAACTATTGATTACATTTCGATCAGCTCTAATTTGAACGGAGATTAGGCCTCTTTTGCGATTCACACTCGTGTTTTGATTTATATATATATTTATTTCAAAATAAACATTTAAATTTTCGTAGGAAGCGAACGGTTTGTCCTACAGAGCTCCGCGTGGTCTCCAAAAATTCTAAAAATTCTATAGAATCTTAAATTGAAGGAAAAACAATACCTTTATATCGAAATTTTTTGAGTTAGGGCGTTTTCAAAATTTCAAAATTGATTTTGGAACCCTTAGAAGTGACCTACGTCAACCAAAAGCTTCGGGGCACAACTAGACCCCAAATGGAGCCTACATACCAAATTTCATCAAAATCGGTCAATGCTAAGTGGCAAAAGTGCGGCGTACGGCGGACGGACGGCCAAATTTTTATTCGATTTTTGGATTCTACGTACCTTGAAACGTAAACCATCAAATTTTGAGGGGGTGTTAAAATTTTTTTTTTCTTGGTCGATTCCAAAGGTTCATTATTGAAAATAATAAACCAATACTGTGCGCATAACTCAAGTTTGACCGTCATGGCGTGTTGGCTCTTTTCCCTGCCGAGCGTCGATGTATCAGCACAGTGTTTTTCATATCCTCTTCGGTGGTATTGGAGGTGAAACCTTGTGAAAATTTCTAGCTTGAATGTGCCACAATGAAATTTTCATAGAACGGCGCTAGAGACTTCATTCCCCAAACCTACGAGTAGACGGAGTTACTATCTAGATATACACTAACTGCACCCTGCTTTATATCACGAAGGCGGGAAAATTATTCGCCCAAATGAAAAATTGCCTTTCCGCGCTGAAACAAGGGAGACTGAATAATGAGTTTAATTATTAAAAACAGGAAGAGGGGTAGGACGGGATCGCTGTTCAGGTGTGCTCATAGTAGATAGAGGAGCCTGAACAGGGGCGGCAACAAAAGGGGTGGTGGTGGTTTATTTGCCCGGGGTCCAGGGGGGTTTTCCAACCCCGCAGATACAGTTTATGTAGCACCCCAACTAATCTTATAATACAGGCCGTGTGTCCACAGCTCACAAATCAGAAGCCCGCCGACCATGGAGGCCCCTGTGAGATTAAACCAGCCGCGGAAGCACTCCCTTCCTCCACACCGCCAAACGCCGGGATTCATGGATGGTTTAAAATTAAAAACAACCCACCTCTCCCGTCCGTTCGTCTAGCGGTTTTTTGTTGCTTGGAGCATACTGCACAATCAGATCAGACAACATTCTTACCGTACATTATGCTCTTTTTTTGCCCCTCCAGAGCCTGGAAAATGGACTTCGTTGGTTTCGAATTTTTTGTGGACCGAAAAGTTGTAAGAGCCGACATAATAGGTGGTATAGATGATGAAGAAAATTATTGTACATTACATTAAAATAGTACGTAACATTATACCAACACAATATGACAGAAATACTTAATGATGTATAAACAGCTGAGGAGACAACTCATGTTCAAGTTTCTGAAGACACTGAGGCATGAAGGCACTGAGCTTAGAACTGAAAACGTAGAAGCGGCTGCAGGTGAACGGGTTTTCTGCTTGAAATCATTGTCGTTTGAGGACTAGCTCCAAAGGTCTAAGAATTCATGTAGATTTTAAAGTTTCCCGAATCTAAGGGTCATGGAAAATAACATCTCTTGGTGATAAAAAGAGAGATCATCTTGTATGATCAAGGCTGTCTCCAACAACCAAACAGGACTTAGAAGTTCATTCGGTAAGTTGCTGAAGATATCGTGTTAGTGTTGTTTCCTTGAAGCGCAATGTTGGAAATGCTTTATAAGGATAGAATTGACAGGATTTGGATGATGGTTGTTCCATAATTTGCAGAGGAGTTTCAAGCTTACTTTTTCAACATAGAATGTGGCCCACTGCAGAAATACCAGCTGAACTGTTTCCTTCCTGACTTTCTGAGTCAGAAGGGAAGGATTCAGCTTGAACGATGATGGATAACAAGGTTCCTTACACTGTACTCAGGTGGATTCAATTTGGGTTGATAGTTGTGCGGAATACTCCTTAGTGGACTTGTTTCTGGCTACTTATCTCCTACTCAGCAG
Organism: Apolygus lucorum; assembly: GCA_009739505.2. Classification (NCBI taxonomy): domain Eukaryota; kingdom Metazoa; phylum Arthropoda; class Insecta; order Hemiptera; family Miridae; genus Apolygus; species Apolygus lucorum. The sequence continues at coordinate 13,248,413 of CM019182.2, forward strand.
GTATGAGTATAATATTTTCTTGGCATTTTAGGAATATCTAAAGAGCTCTATAATTCCGTTCAAGATCCCTGAATTCTTAAACTGAGTTGTGATATTGATGGCATGTCATTGAGTACACTTCCTCCTGATGACTCGTACCAGTACTGCTGATGCTGTTCGAACAGCATTGGGCTTGAAGACAGACTATGCTGATCATTCCAACAGAATTGAAGGCAGTTCATCCTTGGTGATCACATGATTTCTCTCTGATACCTCCGAAAATTAGATAACATTCCCAATTATTATTCCTCTAGATGGACACATTGTTCAAAATTAAGGTTGGAGGTTGGTCTTGAAAATTCGAAGAAGAAAAACGTTCGTTTTGGAGAGTTGAAATAAAGCGTGGGGTGTTGGTATTGCGTTATGTTGAACGGTTTCTTATCATGTAAGAGGGTCAGTGGAATGGCGTGAAAGGTGAATGTAACCACCGACCTCATGTGCTCCCCAAACAAGGGCATTCTCTCACCTCGCGAGACTCAATACCACCTGGAAATAGCGGGAGCGACTCTGGAGTGACCGCTCGCTTAGGCCTAACCGTCCGTCTCCATTATGGGCATGGTTACGGATGATCGGACGTCAAGAGGACTGGAGTCTGGCATAGAGGAGAAGGGACTTAATGAAATAGTAAGGCAAAGAGAAGGAGAGAAAAACCGCTCCTTGGGTGGTCTCTTCTGATGCCTTGTTCTGGATACATACGCGACCTGGTGGGGTTTAATACACACATCCACTGGATGCTGCGGGAAGGCAAGCGTGGTCATTACATCATTCTCGGACGGCCGTTGGACGCCATTCTATTTATTATTTTCGCGGGGAGGACAGCAGGGGAAAAATCCATTATTCATTTTGATCTATGCGCTCAGTCGAGACTTGGTATGCCCGTTTCCTCCTTGGGTATCAATTAAGTAGTAGACCGAAACCCACCTTCACCTAAAAAGGTATCGTACGAGTCGTGTGAAGAAACTGAGCCGAGCCCACATTTCCAGGTGCAGAAGTCAGTGACTAGAAGTTATGAAGTTGGGTAAAACATGAAGAATCCCAACAAAATACCCTTGGATGTGATTTAATCACCGACTCCAGCTGGTCAAGTGTTCTCTCCCCATCTGATTCTTGGATGGAAATCATGATGAATCCATCATTGAAAGATACCTCATTTTCCTGTCCGAAAAATACCGCTATTGTGGCACTTTTGTAAAAATCTACTTACATATCCAAGATCCAAATTTTGAAAATTTTTCTTGACTGCGTGTAACTAAATATTTGTGGGGAACTATGTTTTCGTTAGAATTAATTTCTCTATACAGCAACTAGTTGAAGTTTGAGTTTTTTGCGAAACTCCACAAAAAAAAACCGAAAGGTTGGCACTGGTTTTTGGGCCAAGATAGCGTCTATTTTAATAGGATCATTTAAAGAGCTAAGTGCCACACTCCATTTAACAGATTCTTTTCAATTTCGGTATTTCCACCCTTTGCAAAATTAGCCCACAAATTGAGGTTTAGATTACTTATGAAGTACGGACGAAATTCGAATCATCAAGACAGTAGCCATTGTCGTTCCGGTGCCTTGTTAACAAGAATTATTAATGACCTGTTCGTACATTAACCAAATTAATGGTGTCATTGATTAAAGCCTACGTAGTTAACTGAGTTGTATAAGATTACTTAGGGGCCCATGCATACTTATATATCCGGGGAAGAAAAACTCTAATAGTATTACATCCTCTGTTTTACATACAATGCTCCTCTGGAACATTTGATAGAGTTAATTACAGGAATAAATTATGAGGGTTGAGGGCAACTGATGGGTTGGGTTAGAGTTTGTGGCGAGTCAGACAGTTAGCAGCGCCTTTAGGCGTCGAAAGCGTGCACGAGTCACCTGCAACATTTTCATTCTTTATATTTCATACACCTGTTAGGTGACTGTAAGTTTTAAAAATTCATGCCAACGTGATCTAAACAGACGGAAACTGGTCCTTATGTATTATTATGTATTTATCACTCTGAAATGACGGCGTTTAGCAACAGTTCCAATATCTTTCAACGAAACTCACATTAGGAATGCCTTAAAGAGAATTTCCATGCTCGAACATTATGAGAACAAATTCCTCCATATGACAAAAGCCACCTTTTTCTCCACCCAACCTTTATCAAATATCTACAGAGTCAAAGTTTGAAGACTACCAGCTGATCTTCTTCTCACAATATCTGGTTATTACTGGGTAACTGGTTGGGAAGTAGTATAAAATCACAATATTGTTGCCATCCACTCATGCCCAGCTTTGCTCAAGACGTTCATGTTCGATAGGTGGGGACACTCCGAAACACTTGGAATGCATCCCTGGTAACTGAAGATTTGGAACGTGTATTATTCAGGAAGCAGAATCGAGTGTTCTGCTGTCTCTGCAACTCATTTTGCGGCGCGAGGGAGTGCGAAAAAGATGTATCATGAGCACAAGGGTGAATAACAAACCAAGTCCTCGAGAAGCTGGGAGGGAGCGTTGGAGGAGATGAGAAAGACAGAGATAGAGCGAGGGATGTTAGATAAGGTTTTTTCCCTCTTTCTTCATTACTATTCATTCGGTATAGAAAAGGAGGGTTAGAGAGAGCACTGATAAATGCCGGAGTGGGAGAGAGATAGAGTGAGAAGGGCCGGGAAAAAGAACAAGGACAAATAAAGGTGATAACTCTTCAACCCGGAGCCCTAAAAGACGTAAATAAAAGACACGAAAAGAAGTTTCATTTAAGGAGGAAGGGTAAAAGAAAGTCGTGTGCGTGTCGTATCCACGGAGAAATGTGAGTGTGTACGTGTGCGTCTGTATGAACGTGAGTGGGAGGACGATAAATAAGAGGGTGAAATAAATCAGCGGCTTGAAGAAGTTTTATCAGGGTAGGCGGAGGTCCCTCAAGCGAGGTTTATCTCAGTTTAAGGACAAGACTCCTTGTGGCTGCCTATCTTCACTTCCGCAGTACTCCAGAAGAAAAACCTTCACTATAAGCCGAGGACTCTTTTTAAATCGACCGATCGATTCGGTAGGACGTGGATTATGTACTCGTATAAAAGTTGAACTGCTTCACGCCAGGCAGTGCCAGGCGTCCTTGATCTGATAAATCACGAATGAGAAACGAAGACCTTTTGTTGTGACTCCACATTCCCACCATATATTTATCTACTGTTTTTCGATAACGAGAATCTATGAAACCATCACCAAATCACCTATTGATCAAATTTGATCATAGTATAACTTCACATACTTCAGTATGTTTCTATTTTTAAAAAAATCCAATCATTGCTGTAGAACTTAAAAATGATATTAACGATAGTGTTGATAGTTTTTAGGACGTCCCACAATAAGACTTGGGCGTCCTTATGCGATCGATCTGGGGTGAAGGAGGACAACACTCAACAGAAAAAAAATAACCACACAGTAATCCGTTTTAGACCATTCTGAATCCAAATCCGCGAAAAAACCGATAGGTGTATGTCTGTGTGTGTGTGTGTATAGGTGTGTGTGTGTGTGTGTAACAAAATCTTGTGTACTCTGCACAGGCCTTAGTTCTCAACCGATTTTCCTGGTTCTTTTTTTGTCCGTCGCGGAAAACTATCTAGTTGTGCACTACGTCGCCGGAGTTTCAAATTTTGCCTTTTAAGGGGGGGAAAGGGGGGGTTATTGCTCGAAAAACGTGCGTTTTTGGGCAAAATCTTGTGTACTCTGCCCAGGCCTTAGTTCTCAAACGATTTCGTGGTTCTTTTTTCGTTTGACGCAAAATACTATCTAGTTGTGCACTACGGCGCCGGAATTTTGGATTTTGCTTTTTAAGAGGGGGAAAGGGGGGTTAGTGCTTAGAAACGTGCGTTTGCGTGCATAATCTTGTAAACTCTGCCCAGGCCTCAATTTCCAACCGATTTGCGTGTTTCTTTTTTTTGTTTGACTCAAATAACTTCCGAGTTGTACATGATTTTACCAGAGTACCAAATTTTGCAAGGGGAGGGGGTGAGTGGGGGATAACATTTACAAAATATCCGATTTTTCAATATTTTGGTTCCTTTACTGCTTACTAATTGTACCCAAGCTTTGAAATTGAGGAAAAATTCTCATTATACCTCTGAATTTTCATGAATTATTCTCTGTACCACCATGGTGCCAGGATATGGTGCCATGATGCCATAAACCGCTTATTTCGTGTTTTTAGGACGTCCCACAGTAAGACTTGGGCGTCCTTATGCGATCGATCTGGGGTGAAGTTGGACAACACTCAACAGAAAAAAAAAATAACCACACAGTAATCCGTTTTAGACCATTCTGAATCCAAATCCGCGAAAAAAACCATAGGTGTATGTCTGTGTGTGTATGTGTGTGTGTGTGTGTAACAAAATCTTGTGTACTCTGCACAGGCCTTAGTTCTCAACCGATTTTCCTGGTTCTTTTTTTGTTCGTCGCGGAAAACTATCTAGTTGTGCACTACGTCGCCGGAATTTCGAATTTTGCCTTTTAAGGGGGGGAAAGGGGGGGTTAATGCTTGAAAAACGTGCGTTTTTGGGCATAATCTTGTGTACTCTGCCCAGGCCTTAGTTCTCAAACGATTTTCGTGGTTCTTTTTTCGTTTGACGCGAAATACTATCTAGTTGTGCACTACGGCGCCGGAATTTTGGATTTTTCTTTTAAGAGGGGGAAAGCGGGGGTTAATGCTTAAAAAACGTGCGTTTGCGTGCATAATCTTGTAAACTCTGCCCAGGACTCAATTTCCAACCGATTTGTGTGTTTCTTTTTTTATTTGACTCAAATAACTTCCGAGTTGTACATGATTTTACCAGAGTACCAAAATTCGCAAGGGGAGGGGGTGAGTGGGGGATAATATTCACAAAATATCCGATTTTTCAATATTTCGGTTCCTTTACTGCTTACTACTTGTACCCAAGCTTTGAAATTGAGGGAAAATTCCCATTATACCTCCGGATTTTCATGAATTATTCTCTGTACCACCATGGAACTAATAGTGGTGCCACCATGTTGCCAGGACATGATGAAATGATGCCATAAACCGCTTATTTCGTGTTTTTTTTTGTTGTGGTTCACCTTGAATACGGATGTGAATCTCGACGGACTGCCTACCAAAACTAACAGATGAAAGTTACGACGTATTTCCGCTTGGTGCCAGACTGGCACCATTGTTGGCGTTGGGGTGGTGGTGGTGGGGGGGTGAACTCGAATTCGCATGTTGGGTGTCGTAGATCATGGATTTTAAAATGCTCTTCAGATTCGAGGCTCCCATGCCGCTAGAAATGTTGAGGTGGATAATGGTGGGGGGGGGGTCAGTATTTCTTGCCTAAAGTAATAAATAAATTACATCGAGTGAAACAGTTTTATCACTTAACAACTGGTTAAACTGATCTAATGCTTATCCAATGGGACGTCCCCTGGAATGCATGCATTACTAAACAATATGTTTTGAACCTACAAACATCAAGATCGAGAAATTATTTAGTGTTTATGACTTTCCTCTTTTGATCGGAATCGAGCGAGAAAAAACGTTTAACCTCCTCTTAACATTTGATGGTCTACATATCAAGGTACGTAGAATCCGAAAATTGAAAACAGAATTTTCCGTTCTTCCGCCGAGAGTGGCACTTTCCTCAGTCACCGTGGACTGATTTTGATGAATATTGGTAAGTGGGGTCCATTTTGTGTCTAGTTGTGCCACGACGGTTTTGGTTATTGAGGGATCTCACGTAGTAGTACAGTTATATACTAACCGAAATCTAATTATGTGAATTACTCGAGTACCAGACAAGAAGTGAAATATTTATTGTTTATAATGATATTAGTGACCAACCAGGTTACCATCATCAGGTTGCTACGGTTATTGTCAGTCACTTCTAAGGAGAAAAAAATTGGAGTTATAATTTTCAAAGCGTCCTAGCTCGAAAACTCTCTACATAAATGAATTGTTTTTCCACCAATTTTAAATAGTATTGAATTGTTAGAATTTCATGAGACCATCCGAAGCTATGTAAAATTAACTGTATGCTCCGTATGGCCTGTTCACTGACGGGAATAGACCAATCTTCGTTCAAAGTCGTTTACATCATCATGGCGAATCGAGCAAAATTTTATCATAAATAGATGTTTTAGGTTCATAAGTAGCTATGAACCTCTCAAGGGACCGTTGGGAGCTAATTTGCATACACAGTGAAATGCATATTACACATTTCATACACATTTCAATTTAATCTGGATTGAAATGTAGTTATATATTCATGCCTTGGATAAGGAGTTGATCTCGTATAGACATACTGGCGGATATTTCTGTCATACAGGAATGGATCGAAATGTGTTTTAAGTGGTCTAAAATTGTGATTGTGAAATATTTAAATTATTGTAAATGTGCGAATTCATAGCTTTTCTACTTTTGGTTAAGAAAAAGCAAAGTAAGATTGTTGTCAATCACTCAAGTTGTGCAGTGTGCGTTTCCAATGGTCTGATGTCTTTCATAGAATATATCAGCTCATCTAGTTGTTTCAACAATAAGTCACTGGGGCGTGTCTCCCTCCATCGACGCACAAAAACGATTTTCCAATGAAACGGGGACTTTTTTTTTCGTTCAGACATTTTCCAACGCGTGAATCTATAAGGTCAGGATAGGATCTGTAAAAGAGGCAGATGCTATCGCGCACAAGAGTCACTGCAGTCCTGGCAGCCCCACTTCTTCCTTGCCCTTCCCGAAAAATTCCATTCCCTTCCATGCTGTTGCTCCGATACGGCTGTTTCCTTCCCTTCATTCCGTCGGTCCCTCAAGTAAATCTGGATTCAATTGCTCTTTCAGTGGAGAGCGCCGCACATCTCGGAAGGAGAATGATTTCCTGCTATCTACTCTCTATGGGCTGATACGAGGCAGTACAGACTGGAGGGTGCTGGAGCCGTATAGAAGCGACTTTCAAGATAAGATTCTACACTCTGCTAGAAAGCTTCCGACTGCTCTTTACTGTTCCCAAGATCCATATTTCCGTGTTTTTGCGTCTTCACTGCCGAATGCAGTGGAGCTTTGTATTTCGTCTTTCTACGAGAAGCTCGTGCCCGAGCATGCCGTTGGGGTATCACATATTAAGCTCGATTTTCGTCGGTTTTAGTACTGTAACAATACTAGTAATATAATATATAGAATCAAGTTATTTCGATCAGAACTGACTGTAGAAAAGGTACCTATTTAATTCGTAATGACAAGATATTTTCCGTCGATGTACTCCAGATTTTTGGTCATTCAATAGTGAAACTATCACCTAAAAAAATTTTCTGGAACCCATCTTTGACATGAGTATTTACAATCTAGTTTTAACTTTTTTTATTGGTTGTTATATAAAGTGGAAGAGTGTTCTTTGTTAGGTTGTATTACCTCCTCAACCTAATGAATCTATGTATTTCGACCAACAACTGACTGATTCGACTCTTGATCAATTGGAGCTTACCCAATCACAGTTTGGTCTTAGGCAATAAAAATGCCACACCCCTTCAATGACAATTAAAGAGAACACCCTGTGGTCTCATTGGGAACTCCGAAGAACAACACAGGAAAGGAGGGAAGAAAAAGTTTTATAGGGGATGATCAACTTAGGACACCCGCCCACAGCATCTTCTATCGGAATTCTCCAAGACCGCCGCCAAAGTTTTTTCCGTTCAATCGACGGTTTTCTTACAGCGAAAAGGCGTGGAAGAAGCACCCTCGTGAAAAACGTCCCCTCAAAACTGAAGACTTCAATTAATTTTTGTGTTTTCTCCGTTCTGGAAGCTCTTCCTTCTCCATCCCTCCCTTATTCTTGCTTCGTTCTTGAGTGCGAAAGTGGTTAATTTCACCAATTTGGATGGGTTCTCAGACCTTTTGCACCCCCTTGGAACCCAAGTCCCTTGAGGGCTAGTGACGTAAATCACCGCTCCTCTATCTGCCCTCCCACGCCCTCCTTCCATCTCTCTTCCTCCCCCCGTCTTTATCAACCCCTGTTGCCTTCTCTTATTCGGTTGTATATCCAACGGAGAATACTCTTGTATTATCTCTCACCTTTCGTGGTCGTAATGGGACGGGCGATCCTTTTGTTCAGAGTCCCTTTTGTGTGTGATTTATTAAAAAAGGCTTCCTGAACGCAGGTGCGAAACCTTGTATTTTAATGGGGTCTACGGAATTTGGTAGGTCCTTTACCTCTTGTGACTCTCAGCTCTGCAATCAAAATTCACAGCCTCGACTATAACGAATCCAACGAATAATAAACAAAAGCAAGAGCGGAATTTTGGTTAAATACGACTTTTTACGTATAAACTCAACGTTGAAATTAATGTCAACCCTGTCCATTCAGTATGAATATCCCTTCCTCTCTATCCATAACCACGAATATACTAATAAATTGATAACTGATTAACTGTAGTTTTGTCTATTACAGTATACACATGTGCAGAAGAGATAATAATTAGGTGTTTCTGCATTCGAAAAATAAGATACAATCCAATGACTACCAAATAATGAATAAGATATATTTACAAGCTAAATTCCATTATCAAAAATAATAAACAAAAATCAAATAAATAGACAATTTAATAAAAAAAATAGAATGAAATAGAAAAATGTAAAAAAAAATGAAATAACAATTGTAAATAAAATATTAGGTATACTAATTTTTAAAAAATGTTGTAAATAATAAAATTATAATTGTAAATACAATTTATTGTAGACTGTTGAAATTTGGTAGTATTCTCATTCTGGATTTTATACTGCCAATCACTCATCGGTTTGTTATGGAGTTAAGTGCAGTATCCAATACACAATAATCCTGGACATTAGGAATGCTTAGAATTCAGGCGAGTATGAAGGAGAAAGGCCATTAGACTCCCACATAATAGACTCATCCAAGAAATCTTAGGACAAAGTGGTTCTCAAAGTTATCTAAAGTTAGTGATTGAGGGACAATAATGTAACTCTATCCAGAACGAGAGATCAACGTTTAAAGGCTTTTAAGGTTGATGTCTCCATAACCGGATAGTTCCAAAGAAAATCTTCTACCGTTATAGTAGGAGCTACTTCTTTTCTACGTTACAAAGAGAAATCCCACACTTACTCAGCAGCTATAAAATTGAACGAGCCCTCATGAATCTTCCTGTAATTTGCAGGGAAATAGATCCTCCCTGAGAACCGAGACTCCACTCCACCGCTGAAGTGGGTTAAAATATTATATTTCGCCTGCTCGTGAGCTGTGCTTAAAGTGGGAAAACATAATTTAAGTGTCGGTGAAACAGAACGTCACTTGTTCTTCTAAACTCTTCAGAGTTTCAAAACGTTATCATCAGGGCTTAAAAAAGTCTCTCGTCCAACTGACAATTGCTAATAAATTTGAAAATAATATTTGGATCTTCTCTTTTCAGTAATATAACCATTCTAGGGTTGAATCTCGGTAAAACTAATAAACAAATTGATGAATTTTGTTTAAAAAATCTTTTTTTTCGATTAAAAAAAAAGCGAAATGGTTCGCTCTTCATTTGTACAATTTCTGGACACAGTTTTAGTTTTTTCCTATTATTCAAGATAATTCTTAGTAACAATTTACCTTTTAGTTTCGCTACTTATGTTACATTTTAATGTACTCACAAAAATAAGAACAATGACACTTAAATGGAGGTAACTGGCTCAATAGCAGTTCTTCTCAACTTGGTTACATATATGATGGTTGGGTAGTGATGCATATTAGAATACCATGAATCTTGGGATAGTATAAATGATAGTAAAATGAATGAGTATGTACAATTAGTGTTATTGTTTTTACATCTGTAGCAGTTTCGCGAACTGCTCCGCGGAATAGGCCTCCTGAGGAGGCGTCGCTACTCTCCTAGACTGGGAATGAGCTCGGCATTCGGTTACTTTTCTGCCTTGCTCCTGGTAAGTGATCTCTTCACACATTTTAATATTTTGCGGTTTCCTTTGATACCCAAAATCCATTCTCATTTCAGTTCGGACCTACATGCGATTAAAGAGTTAATCGATATGACCCACACTCCGTTTTGTTATTGAACCATACCCAATTCATATCTATATTATAATTATTTAATTAATCAAATCAAATTATATTTTTAAATTATTGGGTTGAAGTACGAGCTGGTTATTCCATCAGAATATTTCCAACTCTATTTCAAATCATGCATGCAGTATTACAGGAAACATCAAGAAGATATCAGGTTTTATTCTTTTTAGCCTTCTTCCGGTGCGCTGATTTAGTAGGTATGTGATCTGTAAACCCTGAAAACAATGGGTTTTAGTGACACGAGATCGCATCATACTGCCGTTGTTGAAACTTTGAGGATATTACCTATTTCACCATTAGATTACCTAGATTTACCATTACCTACATCTCGGCGTATGATCGAATTTTTAACATAGCAGTCTGCGTTCGTGTTCAGACGTAGAGTTCGGTTTTGCCGAGTTTAGATTATTTTCAATTTGAGAAGCACTAGAATCCCATAAGGACCATCCGTATAGGTCAGATCATGACCAGGTGAATAAGTTTTTTTTTTTTTTTTTTAATTGGACAATGACTAATTTTAGGAGGTTTGTACGACAGCGTAGTCTTTGGACCAGTTCATTAATGCGATGTTCATGAATGTTAATTTCCTATCAAGTTTTGTTTCATACAAGATACTTAATACTCTCTTTCACAGGTATTATGTTATGGTTTTGTGTGACAGGCGCAACTTGGAAATTACTCTTGTGCGTGAACGTTACTAAGTTTTGATTTAATTTATCTCTGTGCGCCATTTTCTGTTACATTCCACGATCTCAGAAACGCCTTGTTGGAGATTTCTAGAAGCGTCATTGTCGCAGCTAGATCGTGATAATATAGTCGGATCATCAGCAAACATTGGTAAAGTGGTACAGGGAAGGATTGGTACGACGCTGACAAAAATCAAGTAAAGGAGTGACCAGTATTTTCCGATGAAGCTAAGGATCTGTCGTTCATGAATGTTTGGTATAAAAGCAATTTTTACTATAAAACGAATCGAAACATAGCATGTTTGGTCGAGGCGTCAAATGTTCCTTTGAATCACTATAAATTTATGTTGACATAAGCGTTCATCAGGTATTGCGATCGTTATGTGGGAATCAACAAATGACGAGGACAAACTGTACGGTACTTCAGAAACTATCACCTCAATATAATGTAATATATTTACCTACCATGACGAGTTGGCTCACTGTCAAACCCCAATCCATACTTACGAACGATTCCTGTTTCCATGAACCCTCGAAGACCCGTGCTAAGTGAAAATAACCCTAAAGACATACATTTTCTTGAAGAGAAAATTGCGGTTTGAAGAAGAAGGATTATGGCTTCGTGTGAGGTAAAGGATCGAAATTACCTGCTGATTCGTGGATCCTCAGCTCAAACACGATCGCGACTGGGCGGTAAGTCGTGATCAGTCCAACAGACGTATCAACACTTCATCTTTTCTTCCTCTGGCGTTTTCGTCCTTTTTTCGTCAAGATAGCATCAACTATTAATTTCAATCCGTTTTACTCCGTCTGAGCCTCCTCGTGGAGATTTCAAGGGTAGAGATTTTTGTGAAAGTAAGACACCATTCGTCGAATTGGATGAACTCTGATGGAAAATGTTTGGTATCAATTTGGGTATCGTGTAGTTTGTATCAGATCTGAATACATTCAATTCCACGATAGAACGTATATTCAAAAATATAAATTCATTCATCGATAATACTTCAAATTTTTCAAAACTTTGAGCGATTTTTAGTCGATTTCAAAGGATCTGAGGAAGTCATGTAGTCAGAAGGAAATTCGAAGGTGCGTGTTCAGCGTAAATGCGATATATCGATTTATATTTATGAGCTTACTTATATTTAGAAATTCAGCTTTTGGGATTTGGTAATGATTGTTTGGTTACTAACGGTAAAAGGACCAGAATTTTGGTTCCTTTTTGGTATGTAGCTAACAACCCTTTCTACCCAGTCGAGTTGATCAACAAAGAGTGTCATTAATTTATCAACATTAATTTTGTCAATTCTCCAGATATTTGAATTACTGGAGGAATTTGTATTTTATCGATTTCAACTCCTTACGAGCTTGTGGACATTATGAGTTTCTCCGGCGAAATTTTGTGAACTAGGTTATGCTGTATGTATTATAGGACTTCGAAATTGTGAAGAGTCGTGGGTAGGTTGAGGGTGGATATAATGCGGCGATATCCTTATGAGTGTTTATTAGTTAAGTGCACTTTCGATAAACATTTAGCATCATCAGAACTATAGAACATTTAGCAACTTCAGTTAACCTATACCTTTATATAAAACAGCACGTGTGCTCCAGACAAACCATTAAATTCGAAATATTAAAACATTATAGACACAATATAGCGAAATTGAATGCTGACCAAGTCTGATCCCTTGATGAACCAGTTCCTGAATACCTCTGTTCTCTACAGAAAAATAATTATCTCCCCACTGGAAGTATTACTAAGCACAAAACCAGGGTATGTGAAGACCTTACATCAGAACTATGTAAGTACCTAGACCATTTTCAAATTCTTAACCTTCCCAACTTAATTACCTTGAGTCACATCTCCAACCCCTTCTCTTTGCAGTTTCCCACTGGAAATACTACTAAACTTAATGACATGATGCTTACTACTACTACATCCCCACCATACCATACTGAGGCCTTTATGTACGGAATACCTATCTCTCAAAAAATGCTCTAAAACCAGGACTTACTTAAAGCAAATCCGAAGTCCTGATGATGCTAAATGTTTAGCGAAAGTGTACTAAACTAATAAACACTCATAAACATATCGCCGCATTGTATCCACCCTCAACCTACCCATTTCAATTGAAGCAAGGGCTTACACACACGTTGTGAAAATTTGTGATTTACTCTGGTTACATTTACTTCTGATTACATCTGAAGACCGTGGAGACTCGATTTTATTACAGTCCAGGCTGCAACAAAGTAATTTGCATCTTGGTTATTATTAATATAAATTATTATATTTGGATTCAAAGACTTTCGATTAGCTATTTTTGTTGTCCAATTACATTGTTGAGGTACCTAAGATGAGATTGTGCGATTTCACGTCGATATTGTCAAAGTACCTTACAAGACAAATATCATGCACAGTTACTGTTACTCATCCAAAGCTGATTTAGGCAATTGAGCTGGAGAAGGTTTTTTTTGGTAGTTTTGCTCGATAATTTGATGGAATTGAGATGCATGGCGGCACGAGAGCGAGAAATTACATTTCCTCGTATATTAGCGATGGGCTTCGAATTTGGCTCGATTGAGAAGGGGGAACGAAAGTTCGTTATGGGGGTTTGGAACATTCATCAAAATGGTGCAGTGGCGCTAGGAAGAGGGGTGTTCTCCGCGGCACCCACCCCTACCCAGAGGGGTTGAAATGTGGCCTACGCCTGCCCTCGTGAAGATAACAAGAAACCCGGCCCTTCCCGAAAGCCTCCCTTTCTCTAATAAACCACTAATACCATCCCCCAATTAGTCGATATATATGTAATAGGCTTAGTTATTGACTGTCATAAAGTCTGAGACGTGACCGCGGTGGCTGGGGAAGCGCTACCGCTCCTCTGCGCAACCTCGAGGGGTTGAAATATACCTTTATATTTCCAGCTACCACCTACCCAATCGTTTCCGAGTTCAAGCCATTAGTTCAGACGAGGGACTAAGGTAGGTAGACATCCCGAAGGGACTTCCACAGGGTAATATCGGCCCATCCCTCTCATAGGATCCCATTAGAAATGCATTTCACACCTGTTTTTCAATCACCCCATAAAGTTACTCTTGGAACCTCACATCGATAGACAATCAGTTATATGGAAAAGAGGCCGCGATTCTTATTCTTTGATGTGTTCACCCTAATCCACGGGTCATACCTTGAGGTGACTAATAATTTCGATTGATTACTTTCCAATGGTAGTATGTTAATCATAATAGAGAGTTTTTGCAGGCCATTAACGTGCCCGTGGAACCTATTCCACCGGGTATCCACGGCACCCGTGAAATTGTCGAAAAGTTGACAATTGGTGACGATCAAGCTGCCAATTTTGTCGGAGTCCGTTTAGAATCCCTGAACGTGGCTGGCCCGTGAATAACCTTTCTATTTATAACAGTATTTTTTTTATTGCAAATTGTCATAATATGCAAAGTAACCAAGAAAAAAAAACAAAGCGTGCCTCCAGCACTTGGCGTCACTTGGGACGCCAATGACAGCGGACCAACATCTTTCCCAGCTGACTTTACTCGCTGAGTGCGGTTAGCAACGTGATTGCGCGCTGTAGATAGACATTCCCAGGCTTGTTGAGCTGACGTTGCCCATTATCTACAAAACTCTTTAATGTCTAGACTTTTCTACTAGCTCACGAAAATAGGTTCAAAAATAGGCCAGATAAATGAGAGTCCAGCCTCCAACAATCCTTGTCGGGTTTTAGCGCTACCTCCCGCCACTTCAACGAACTACCATTCTTGTTTACCATAACTACCATTCTTGTTGTCTCTTAATCGTTTCATATTCGTTTTCATTTCTCTTATTGTTTTCTCTCTGAATAGTTATGGACGTCAAAATAAAGTATGCCATGTGTCGTTTTATGTTGCGAAACGTGCCCAGTCATTCAATTTCAAAGCTGATCTCCAAAATAGTCACTGGTTCATGTTATAGAAGTATGAGAAACGAAAACAATTACGAGACAACAATCTTTAGAATGGTAGTTAGGGTAATCAGGTAGTTCGTTGAAGTGGCGAGTGGCGCTGAAACCCGACAAGGATTGTTGGGGGCTTGACTCTCATGCCAGACAATATTGTTTCTAAGTCCTCAACAAATGTAGACAATATTATTATGATCAGCCCTAAATACTCATTGCTCTCTACAGAAAAACATTGATGGAGCCTATCAAATTGGTTACCTACAAGTTCCTAGTGTGGTTATGAACAATAAAACTTACATCTACATCCAACAGTACGAATTTATTTCCGTATCAAGTGCAACCCCATGCTTTAAATACGAGGGTTGTTCCAAAAGTAAGTTCCGACATGCTAGGAAAAATTGGAAAAAAAGAGAAGTTTCAAAAAAATGTATTGGTATATTTGTATTCGGCAACATCTAAACTATCTTTCTACATAGTCGCCCATCTTCTCCAAGCATTTGCGATAACGGTATTCCAGTTTTTCCAGTCCGATGGTGTACCAATTTTCATCCAAATTGCGTATCCAGCTGTGAACAGCATCCTTAATTTCTCCATCCGTCCGCAGGATTTTTTTGCTCAACATTCCTCGCCTCCTGTTTTTTAATGCCTTTCTCAATTCTGTGAGGACACTGCAATACCTCTCTGCATTTATTGTTGTGCCCCTGTCGAGGTAATCATCCAGCAGAACACTCTTACAGCCTCAAATCACTGTAGCCTTCACCTTCCCAGCGGAATGCTCGACCTTGTCTTTCTTGGGAGCACTCAATAAATTTGATTGGGATGTTTTTCCCCACCCTCCCTATTCACCAGACCTAGCACCAAGCGATTTCCACCCATTCCAGGCTCTCAAAACCCATCTGGGAGGAATGAAATTCAGGACGGATGGAGAAGTTAAGGATGCGGTTACAGCTGGATACGCAATTAGGATGAAAATAATTGGTACATTTTCGGACTGAAAAAACTGGAATACTGTTATCGCAAATGCCTGGAATGGACGAATGGACGATTATATAGAAAAATAGTTTAGTTGTTGCTGAATACAAATAGGTATAAATTTTCTTGTAACTTTTCTCTTTCTCAATTTTTCCTAGCATGTCGGAACGTACTTTTGGAACAACCATCGTATTATGTAACATGAACCACCTTGATTGCTGGTGTTTTTTGCATCACATCCTAAAATTTTGTAGAAAAGTTACACGAATATAATTTTTAGAATGTTGATACTAACAATATTTGTTGTGGTCGAATATCTTGGATAAACTTGAATAAATGATGTAGCTGTGGGTGACCGAATTGAGGATCCTCTTCGAAAATCCGAGTTCCCACACTTATTTTTCATTCCGATGGTCTAATGAAGCTCGAGGATGAAGAGATAAATTATCCGCCGTTAGCAAATAAGAAGATAATGACCCGAAAGGAGTTGCCCCTCTCTCCGGCCTACAGGCCAGATAATTTTGATTTATCATCGGTATGTGTAAATGCAAAGTGGGTAGGAAGGTGGAAAAAGGAAGGCTCGACGTTAGTGGTGGGCCGAGAACTGGAGACGAAGGGGGGAAGTGGGGGAACAAGATGAATTAGACGAGTTTGTGATTTATACGGGCTAGCTCTGAGAGCTCTCCTCTGATTGGCCGGCGAGATTAGTGTGGCGGGCGCTCGGACGGCCTTCCTTGGCGGGAACACGAGACCTCCACCTTATCATTTTCCGGATGCAGCCTCCTTCATCGGGGGCTTCTCCTACGTCCAGGAGACGTACAGTCTTTCTTTTTCTCGCTATTGTCCTCTTTCTAAGGTGTAAGAAAATGTCTGATTCCGGTAAAGTACCTTGATCTACGATGGTAACGATTATATTTGTCTTTAACACCCCATAGAACATCTCTTAGACTTCTCAGAGCTCTGATAAAGTTTACTTTTTTACACATCATGCCAGAACGCAGTCTTGTATGATCCCGAGCACCCCAATAATATTGGGGCTGCAATAATATATTATAGCACCCCAATAATATAGTATTATATTGCTGCAAGTCGGTGGCTCTATCTGCCCATCCAACAGTGACCTCCTCAGCCCATGCTGATGGAAGTTCTCGAAAATGCTAACATTCATGTTTTCTCCAAAGCAGAAAAATTATGCAGGTAGTTAGAAAATCTACTCTTTTGAGTTAAAGATATCGTGTTATGAAGTAGTTCGAATGCAGGCCACTGAAACGCTCCTCAAGTTTGAGGGCAATCATCAATCAGCAGTCTCCCACTGCATCTCCTCAACTTGCTGTTCAACGAAATCTTGTCAAGGCATGCTGCCAATGAGCATCAACAGTACACTTGGTGACTCACCGTCAAAGCAAGGAATGGCTGGGAATCCTTCCACGTATAAGCACATCAACTCTCATCTCCACTGCACTGTTTGGACCCCATGTCATGTTTGATGACATTCTTGCAATCAGCAGAGTCACCTATTGCGTTTCCTGAATTTGCTGTTCAGTGAAATCTTGTCGAGACATCCTGGGAATGAGAACTAACTGTGGCGACTCGCCGTCAAAGCTAGTGATGCAGCTCTTTCCTTTCGAAACAGCCCTCAATGTTTGGGTACTCATTGGAATGTGATTTCTTCTGCTTAATCTTCCACTTTTTTCTTAAAAAACGGAACATCTGGATGCACGTCGTATGAATTTCCATTCTGAGCCATAATTGATTCAGAATCTAGAGAAAGGAAGGTTACAGTTTCGAGTTTTTCACACCCTCTGTATTCTTCATTATGCATTTTGTCCAATTCTTTAACTAAATTGAAATATATAGACCTACACCATTGTCCTATGGAAACGTATATCCAACAGGATTAGTTGTACTATTCAGTGGATTTATTTGAAAATCTAGTTTTACAGGATGAACTAAAATGATAAATTGCAGCTATTGTACAAAGTCTATAGATAGCTAATAGGTTTCGAATCGTTTTGAGTCAAATGATTGGTTCAATATGAATTCTGAAGAAGTCGTTTTCCAGACCCTCGTTCTGGATTATCATTGGTTGTGGCTGATCTCGAGTGTCACCAGAAAGCTCGAAATTCAAAAAGACGTCTCCATGGAGTATTTGAGTTTCCATTGTATTGATAGATCTTAGTTATGTGGTCATCTTGGATCACAACCGGTTCCAGTTAACAGTGAAGGTAGCTATTTTCCTGTTCCTCCACACAAAGAAATGTGAAGGAGTTGAACGTTTCGAGTAGCAGGTGAGAGGACAGTCAATCTCCGATCACAGCGCACTGATTAGGCAGCCAACCTGCCGTCAAGTCGTGTCACTAACAATTTGCTCCCTCTCAACCGCATGCCACTGCCCTCATGGTCGTGACCAATTACTTTTCCTGAGAGTTCCAGCCAATTAGCCCTATGATTTAGGAGGCATCGAAACCAGGAGTTTCTTTTCCATCGTGATGAAATTTACATTCATTCACACGGAGTTATTTGATCATGCTTGATGAACTGATGGTTCCATTTTATTTCCTACACCATCCGTCCTGGAATGTTGTCAGAATCCTATTGTGTAAGTTTTCGACACATTCCTGACCACTGGGAGCCAAAACAGAGTTCCCATATTTTGGGATTTTTCAACACCACTATTTTAGGAGAGTTAACTTTGCTTCTTTTATGATGACTACATAGAATTTCAGAATGTAGCCAATAATTTATGATAATGCATCAAAATAAGGTATTAAACATTACACAATGTAATTTAACTACACCTAATTAACCCTAATTGGGCTATGGTGTCACTAGCGTCACCGAAAACATCTTGAGAATCAACAACTGTCCTGAGGTGTCACCAGAATAACTATTTTTAAATTGCAACTTAAAAATTAATTTATAGAGCTGAATTTTTTAAATCATTCATTTTAAGTTTTTAGACGTCAAAAAGTGACGTTATGTTGAAAATTTTTTCATTGATTTCTTTGGAAATTTTCCTCATAACTATTTTTTTACACTTCCAACGGCCAAATTCTGCTATTCATTAAATTTAAAAATGATATTTAATTTTGGTTACTCCAGTGACACTTTAGGATTTCTGTGGAGTTCCTGAGATGTTTTCGGTGACACTAGTGATACCAATAGTGGTCCAACTAGGGTTAAAACTATTCTTGTAATTTGAATAACTGAAACAGTTAATATTAATATACTAAGTGTATGCATACATTTAGGGGTGAACACCAGGCTCACGGTAATCATACCACAGCCTTATCATGCTTACTGTAGCAGCATAATTTTTTTTTCTCCAATTTACCTTTATATTTGTTATAAACTCAGTAATACTTGTTGAATAAAGTATGTTATCTATCTATTAAAATAATTTATTGTCAAGTTAAGAATTACCTATTTCATGTTTTTCCTGTTTAAGTAGGTAGGTACGTTTTGTCGTTCCATTATTTTTTATTTGCATTTTACAGAATTACCCTTGAATCTAATCACCCCTACTCGGTTGGTTAGGTGTGAATTAGATGAAAAGTGAGTGTATACAATGGTCCTTACACTACATAATTCGCCAGTACGTAACCGTTCCCTCCGTGTAGGGTTATCTTTCTGTTGGGGTTTCATAGTAAGTAGAAGTCAACAGTTGTAGGCAGTAGATGTGCATTGGCCTCAGTCAAATTGATACACAGCGGTTGAGTCAGAAGGATCAAAACTGTTGAAGAAGTCAGAAGGAGCGAAAGTAATATAATCACATGCAGCGCCAAAGAAAAAGTCTGAGAAGATGAGTTTTATAGTAATTTTGCGTAATGAAAGACGAGACAGTAGCCCTTGTGGGACGAATCCTGCACTTAATAAACATTTCGAGATTTGCATAATGTTTAATTCATTCACACTTATTTACCCTGGACTGGAGAGCAGAGAGGATCACTTGCCCAAGAGCGCTCGGCATCTTGTATAAATAATTAGATGATTGCAGAGTAGGTAAGTCAAGCGAAGGAGGAATTTGTGACTCTGTGCATTCCAGGTGGAAAACAGGGCAATATGCGAGGTTGATTTACGGCCAGCTTCTTTTTCATCTATCGAGCGTAATAGTACTATTGTACTGCTTTGATGTTGTTATATGAAAATTATGATTCAAATTTAGGACTAATCAAAAAGCATAGAAAAACAAAGGCTCCCAAAGAACCTATCAAAGTTGAAATTTTGATTGGATTTTTACAATATTGATGAACTTTTCTGTATGTTGAAATTATCTGGTCACATCACATCTCATTCATATTCAATAGATCGAATATGGCTCGTGTTTAATTTAATTTTCACTAATGACTCGTGTTTCAATATTTTCAGTAAAGAACCTTTAAAATCGGCCACGAAAAAAAATTGTTCAACACCCCTCACAGTTTGATGGTTTACGTTTCAAGGTAGGTACGTAAAATCCGAAAATCGAATAAAAAGTGTTCAGTCTGTCCACCGTAACCTTAGTCACTTTGGCATTTGGGCTCCATATGGTGGTTGTGACTGACAATAACCAAAAGCTCGGGGTTATTGTCAGTCACTTTTGAGGGGAGAAAAATAGGGGTTGAAATTATCTAAACGCTCTACCTTTTCAAATGTTTAGAAATAAACGTGTCTCTTCCGTCAATTTAAAATAGGTTTGAAATTTTAGAATTGAATGAGACTACTCAGAGCTCTGTAGAACTAAGCTTTCGCTTCACGTAAAGTCTTAAAGTTGGGACGAATGAAAAAGCAAAACTCGAATGTGAATCTCACATAAATTTTCACTGAGGAAAGGATGCCAAATGTCAAAATGAAAAATTTCTCAAAATGTCCCAACTATCCAAATAGGTAGACTTCCTAAAATGAAGCTCAGTTATGACTATACGTATACGAATTGGGAACACTAGTTTGACTCTCCAGAAGATAATAAAGTCTGTGTTTTTGATATTTGATTGGCCTTCACATTCTTAAATTCACTATCAAGATTTGGTCTTTTGAAATGAATAAGATTCTTCTACGAAACCAATGATATTTCTTGAATGGTTAGCAGTTACTAGGATATTATTTTTCATAGAACGTAGTGGGATGAATTAGGCGTAGTACCAACAGAATTTTATCAACTTCTATCAAGATTTTTTTTTTAATTCGTTATTCAAAATGTCCGGTCTTACATTTGGTTAGTTGATTGCCAATAGGATGGAAACGGGCAAAGAAAGTTGCTGATAACTGAAAAATGCTAGAATGGTCAGTGGAGCGGAGAAGCCAGTGATGTATATTTTCTTGATTTTTCTGTATCATTAACAATTTATATTTGGAAAAAATATTTCACCACTACAATCGATGGTATTGTTCATAAATATTTACATCACAGAATTGTATCAGCACTTTCAGCACTCAGCAGTCTTGTCCATCTGGCTGCTTGGTATCAGGGTCCTAGAACCAACCTCAGAATTGGGGTGAGGGACAATGTTGAATCACCTTATCCCAGGAATGATGGGGAGAGGATTCTTCCTCTTCTGGTTATGCCATCAGCCGACGGCTCCCCATGGGGTTAGAGTTCAGCTCCAAGTCTCACGGGGCCCATTTGCTCGAGCCGTGGCACGCCGTCGTGTGGCTGTAGCCCTGAATTAAGACCAGATTAATGATCCTCCTGTTAGGACTCGGGTGGTCATCCACTCGAGGATGAACAGTGGGTAACCAGCCCGAATCAGATCCTTGGCTGACTTGCCATGCCATATCCCTCGCCAGGTGATAGTTGCACCAATCACCTTTAGTTGGTTTCGCTGAACGTTTGCAAGTGCTGCTGCAGCCTTTAGTACAACTCCATATTTTATTATTTTGGAAGCATTGATGTCTTCCATGGCCAAAGCCAGAGACCACTGAGACATCAATAATGAAAGCTCCTCTTGGTGTTACCACCAAGAGGTCAGGACGATAAACTCTCTGTTCCAGATTGAAGTGTGGCTCAAGCCATACTGGCCATCCTTTACGAGGAGCATGGCCTTCTAGTAGGTTCAGGGCAGAATTATGATGGGCACACCTGGGTCTTAGCATGGCTGAGCAAAACACGCGAGGAAGTTTTGGGTGTTTGACATCCCATTCGGCATAGGTGGATGTTGCCGGTACGCCTGCCTCTTGTCCTCCTCACTCCTGTTGGCAAAGAACCAGAATGGACTTTCTCCATACCCAACGACCTCCATCCTCTTAGCTTCCCAGAAGGGTTCCTGATCCATGCTCTGCTAGCTCTGTTATCGAGTGATTTTACCAATTCAGCTCCATTTGTAGTTTGATGAAGACGTTCTGCCTTGACAATTCGACGGTCGAGTCTTGATGTCCCATTTGTTGTTGGAAACTTGTTCCTCCTCCAAAAAGTTGTCTGTTTGCCGCCCCTACTCTATTAGCTCTTATGGCTGGTATTTGACAGAGTAGTTCCGTGACTCCAAGGCTTGTACTTAGTACCTGAATTGGTTTATGTTAGAATTGATTTCTAATACAACAACACCAATACTTAGTAGTATGATGTTCTATATAATATGTTCTATATGATGTTCTGCACCTTAAAGCACAAAGGTGCAATGTCCAAAAATGGAGTTTTCAGAAAAACGCAAAAGAAGTTTTCACCAGAGCACAATTCCTAAAATAATGGCTTACCACACTGAACTCTTTAATTCTTCAACAAATTCTCAAGCTATAATCGTCAAGAAGGTCAATGATACTTTTGTTGAACTTGAATTTTTCTTAAATTAAAAAAAATAAAAAATTTGGAAGATGGATGGACATAGCACCTTTGTGCTTTAAGGTATCGATATTTATTATCGTATGTATACAGTACGGCACCGATGTGTACCCTCATTCACAACAATAGTGTACTAGGTGTAGATAGTTCAGTTCATAACAGTTGGGTTGTTTTAAAGCGTACGACATCAGGTTGGCAAATACCTGAAATACTTTGGTAAAGGTGTTGTCGGTGGATGGAAGTGATAGGGAGGCCTCTTTACCAATCTTCCACCAATGTTGGAGGGGGGGGTAGAAGGATTTGTTGGAAGAAGGAGTGGGGGGTGGGGGTGGAGAAGACAAGAAGTGCTGCTGGTGAGGTTTTCCCGGGGACTTGGAAATAAAGCATGAGACGGCGGGTGGGGGTTGGAAGAGGGATGGTTTACCGGAGGGGTGGGTTTTCAAGGGTGGTGGGAGGGATGGCGAGGCACCCCTTCGCTAGGGGTTGCTCTGTAATACGTCAACCCCTCCCCTCCTCCTGCGGGCCTGACTCCCCTCCCCTCCGTCCCTCACTACCCCCTTCCATTGTGCCTTTATTGATCTACGCCCCCACCACACACCAACATTCCTCAAACACCTTCCTCACGCCTCCAATTCAACTCACTTCCTCCGTTATTTGTCAATTTTTAGTTCTGCAACAGTAACATATCCTGTTCTGGCTGGAAAAATTAAAATCCTCTTCTTCAGCTTAATGTAACAGACTTGAGAAGGTCTAATGATTGCACTTACAAAAAATTATATAAATAAATTTGTTTAACACTCGGATAGGTGCGCTCCACCGAAAACGGCTGTAACAAGGCGGAAAGGGTTACGAAAATCATATTAAGTTTACATTTATTCATAACAAACTTCACTGTAAAGTGAAATCAACTTATTTGTATAGGAACTGTGTAAAGTCAAAGAACCAAAACCACGAAGCAGCAAAAAATACTTTTTATTGAACCTAGACACAGTTGGTGTCTTTTCACTGAGCTGAATAATTTTTGTCATCACTACTCATGGATGAATTTAATTTTTCATGAATATTTATAATTTTATCAAGAAAAGTTCAGTCATGCATCATGAGTTAATGAGCGAATTTTCATAGAGATTTTCAAGGTTAAGAGAATCGAAATATCATGATTGACAGCAGTCAGCCTTGTGAGAGTGGCACATAGCACGAGTCGTTAAAATTACGTAATCAACCCACTGGTTAAAAATTTGAAAAACATCTCAACAAATATTCTCCTCGTCATTACGAATTTATTGAATTCCCGTAAGTAAATTGTTAGTTTTCCCCTATTTTTTGTACACTATATAATATATAGTGTACAGCATATAATGCTGTATGCACAAGGTATGTTTTGAAGTTGTTAAGAGTCCTTATACATCATGTTCTACTCGTCTCCGCAAACTCTTAGAGTAACCACCGGGCTATTGAGCTTTTTGTTACAAAGAATATACGCATGTTATATTTATATAATATATCAATTGTTTATAAATATTTATAATTAAATTTTTCGACAATTTTCAATTATTTGAATTGTATTTAAATATCAGAAATTTTGAATCCGAATATACCATGTATTGTTATGTTCGTAATGGTAATTTCCATTTTAAAAAACACCTAAAAACCCATTTTATGCCCTATTATTTTGAAATTTGGACCCCTCAGGGTTGTCCATATTTCCAGCCTAACGAACTCGTCTTTTCGTTCGTTATTATAAACATTTTGGCAATACTTGGAAATTTTCGCGAGAAAATTACAAAATTATCACCCGGAGCACATATTTATATCGATATTTATAAAATTATTCGCTAATAAATTTTGAAAAAACTTCGGGAATAGTTTTAGTTCCAGTTTCAAAACGGAATTCTGCGGGGGGAAATTTTTTTTTAAAAGTCTGCTAAAAATTTTGAGTCCATTACAATAGCTTCATTTTCCTAGAAAATTCTCTAAGACACCCGCTTTATGAAGAAAATTCTTGAAATTATCAGGATGCGCGCGGTGTATTGATCTGACAAAGATCAGCAGCAGGAGCTACAGATGGCTACTAAGACAGATCTAGGCCAACTGATGATTAAGAGGACTTGAAGTTAGGAAGGCAACGAGGAAGATACTTTCCTGCACACTAGCTAAGGGGTATGAAAACCTTCCAAAACTTAATTTTATTCCAATTTGATACCGCGCGTGTCGGAGGGTCAAAAAAATCGCAATATAGTTTTAAACATGCCTATCACGGTAGACATCAATCCCAATAATTTATCATTGGCGAACGATAATAAATTTTCTGAACTTGAAAATCATTCAGATCGAGGGAGATTTCTCCCTATTGTAAGAACGTTTTTTGTTTTAGGCCTCATCATCAGATTTAGAGGTCGTAAGATCGATTCTCATGTTTATGTTTGAATGGCTTACGAAAAGTTCTATGTTCTGAAAACTTGATTTTTAGAGGAGTACACTAACGAGGCTGCAAATACATAGTCACTATCAACCTGCATAGAGAATTAAAGTGACAGCCACTAAAAATAGAGTAAAAATTGTGGAACCTTATTGCAATAGCGTTTATGAACGTGACTGGAGATTGGCACTTGAAAGATACTGGTTCTGAATAAAACTGGTTCTGAATAAATGAAATGAGTGGCATTTGAGTGAGAAAAACAATTTTTGTCTCCCAAAAATGACGGAAGAGTCTCAATAAAATTAAATAGGTACATCATATCTAGTAAACCGTACATTTTGAATTAGATAACCCAATAAATGTAGATGAAATAGATTATAGAACAATCTGTAAGTATATAGTAATTTATTGGAATTAATTTGTTAATGCATAGATGCCTTGATTAACCCATCAGTGTTTAGTTAGCTAACTATTAATTAAATTGGGATCGGTGAGCTTAACCACCAATGTAAACTCGTGATAATTCTTGGGCCCCAGAAATCACGCAAAAACACTACAAAAATTCACGGGGAAAGTCTAGACGGCAACTGTTTTTTCTTAGCGTTTTGAGGTGAATTGTGGCGAGTTCCACGGAGTTAACCCGTGTTTGATTGAAGTTTTGCGTGATTCCAGCCTGCGGGGGCTCCACTTAACATGGTAGTTGGAGTCTAATCGCAAGCTTTTACATCACACTATAACTACTTCATTCCCTCGCTCCTCTCTAAATCCGTGAATTCCAATATGAAAGAGGAATAGTTTGAACGAAGGTAAGCTGAGTCCATTCAAAGAGGGATTAGGGACTTGACTTATTCATTGCATACAAGAAACAGTAACATATTAGACAGAGAAGCTAAGAATCAGAATTTAGGTAGTTTTGGGTTTTGAATGAAATGAAGTCAATTACAAAACATGAGATTTCAAAACGATTCGTTTCTCAAGGGTTGTACAGATTAGACCACTGTTGTTGTGAAGCGATTTTGACAAGACAATGGTGTTTTGTTATCTACCGTCATAATTTGAAGGGTAGTTGGGTCTGATTCATGACTTTCCTTTGAATTTGCTTGGATCCTCCTCTTTTTTGAGTTTGAAACCCATAGAAAATCACCTAGAAAGTCCTATTAATATTGGTGAATTTGGAACTCTCAATATACTCATGATAACTAACGTACCAATATTCACTCAAGTTCCTATCGAATAGTTCCTTCTTAGTTTACTACCTCGATTTACATTAAGGCAGGAAGAAATTCTTTATTATAAATATTAATTATATAGGTACTATTATGTTTAGTTTAATGTATCGAGTGTTCCACAGATGTGATAAAATAAATTATCGTCTAACTAATGTCTAATTTTTCATTAGCGGTAGGTAGGTATGTTCCACTCTGCTACCAATTTTGCTTGTAAAAAATTTGTTTAAAAATAAAAAATCGATTTTGGCGGGTCTCAAATTCTTGCACCGATAAGGAGAATGAAAAATTCGGTGACAGAAGTAAGAATAAATATCACCGATTTCTAAAAGTGTACCCTCCACCTTCCTCGGTTATCTGAGCCTTGGGGTTTTTATCGCTATCTTACCTCCTCACCTTTATTCGTCTTCTCTCTCACACGCGTTTCTCCTCCACCTTTCTGTTTCACTTTCTTGGAGTCTCCGCCTCATCCTCGGGCTTCGGACCCTCGCTACAAGTGGTGGAATGTTTTTGAACCAGTTGCCTTACCATTAATCAATGTACACGCAGCCTGTTCTCGTACGTACGAGCACACACGCGTCCCTTTCCTCTCGTCTACCAATAATCTTTCTCTATATTGTAAGCGGGCATCAGAGCCAGCTATCTTGTGGCTAGTATTGTTTTCGTGTATTCAAAAGCAATTTTCAAAACTTCATCTTGGATAACTGTGAAACAATCGATGACTCTTCAGCTCAAATGAATCGGTTTTTTCAAGTCTACAAAAATGTCATTTCATTTTTTTTTCTTCGACCCTAGGAGCATCGCTTGTAATAATTACAATCATTGAAAGGTACAAAATAAAAAAAAAATAAAATAAATTTTCAATTATTGAAAGGTCTCAGACAGAGTAGAAATCCCTTTTGAAAATCCACAATTTTATTCAATAGCGGCATACAGTTTTTTTTTGTTTCCCACAAAGTTGGAGTCAAAGATTTACGCCATTTTAAAAAACCCGATTCAAATATTGATGATGATCTGCTGAGTTAAAATCATCCCACTTAGGAGGAGCATAAATCCATAAATTGGCGATGAAGAATAATTCACAAAGAACTTGTACACAGTAGAAACACGGCTCGGATAAAACTTTAATTCGTCTGAAATGGGATATGGACATGGTATATCTCTAGGACCAGACAAATATCGTGTGTGTACAACGACAAAGAGACCTCAGAGGTTCCCAAATTAGAACACATATTTGAGTTGTCACAAGTACCAGTTACGTGTCAAATATCAGTAGGTATTAACATGCAAATTGAGAGCTCTGAGGTCGCAATGACGAGACTATTGGTTGTTGTACGATGAATATCGTGGCTTCTCATTAAAATTACTTTGAAGACGAAGGTTTGATGTTGTAACCTTGTCCCAGCGACACCTATGGTGTGAAACATAGTCTATGATAATCTTGTGATATTTATCAACCCACGATAGTCACTATGAATGGATGTCTCAATAAGGTTTCAAAGAGTTTTTAAAACCTGTAAGACGTTGTGGTCTGATTGAGACGATTTCTGATGTTTGGAAATAATTTATTCGCTATCTTTTTCGAAGTCACAGAAACCACATTCTTTCAATGTCCATAATATGAATAAAGTTTATTTCTTCATTCATTCTAAAGGTTTTCACGTATTTAACAACAATTACCAGAAAATCAAGTTCTTGAGCACCCAGCTAAACAGATTCTTCAATCATAAACATGCACGTTTATCTTTTAGGAACAAATTCGAAAAAGATGAGAGGAGCAATGAAAAGGAATTTAATGCAGGAGGAGGGCGAGGACCAAGCACCACGTGTATATGGAATTAGGATGAGGGCTAACAAGGTTTTGATAGAGATGGGGAGCTCGCAATGAGCGGTAGTACAGAGCGTCCAACGTAAATATATTTATAAGAGTGTTCCATTATTGTTACATCAGTGGAGAGGGATCGTAATTGTATGTAAACAAATGCAGTGATAATACCTCTCTCGAGGTCATTCGATGTATGTTTGTGTGAGTTGTTTCTAACGAAATGAAAGTGGAAATCAAAAAAATAGGAAACAGTACTTTTAGATAAGAAGTAAATCCAGAGTAACCAACATGAAATGTTTTATTATAACAGATTCTCCTCCAACATCTGATACGTCTTAGGGTTTGATTAGTGCCTTGTTACAGTTGTGAGGACCTAAAAAACGCTGCAAATTATTACACAATGTTTATTATTTTTTATTTTTCTATACCTACCTTGAAACGTATGAGGGATTTTTTTTTCTTGGTCGATTCCAAAGGTTCATTATTGAAAATAATATACCAAAAGAAGAATATTCTTTCGTATCAATGCTTGTTCGTATAGTGCGACCAGTGCATATCTATACCTATTTTGAGCAATATCGGCTTAGTTACGCAGGATGACTCCTATTAAGATCATAGCAAATTAACCCTCCAGTACTGTCGTCGGGTCATAGTGACCCAGGTAGCTCTACCCTTTGTTATTTGTACCTGGAACGTTGGTTCCCCCTCTCCTCTCCACATTCTCAAGCTCATTCATCTTTGGCCATTTTGGTATGCATTTTCCCAAGGAAATGCCAATGTAGTTATTAATTACGCAACAGAAGTTACGATTTGTACTCAGCCACCAAATAACACGTATTTTCCCTTTTTTTGACAACGGAGTCATTTCTTTGCTGTTAATTGCACTAATAAGAAGATCGATGAGGTGAAGAGTAAATTCAAACATAATTATGTCCCCAATGTCCCCAGAGCACTGATTGAGCTGCTGATCTTGTCTGGGGTGTACAAGACTTTTCACACAAACTCTAATTATTTATGGGGCATCGAAGGACCTCGAATTTTTACAACTACCATGAGGTGAGAGAGATTCCATCTCCTCCTTCTAAGCATACGTTTTGATGATTTGGGAACACGTGAAGAAAGGAGAAAAATTGACAAGTAGACTCCCATAAGAGATTTGCTCACCGAGTTAGATGATACATTTGATAAGGCATACAAACCTCTCGAGTTTCTTACAATTGATGAACAGCTTGTTCCATTTCGAGAGCGTTGTTATACCTAAGGAGTTGCCCAACTCACAAAAAATCCATAATCAATCATTTTATTGAGGTTTACCTAAAATGAAATTCAGGTTTCTATTAGATTCAGCATTTTTTGAACACGTATAAGCCAGGTTTGTGCACTTTTACTCGCAAATATTTTGAATTTATTGCGAATTATATTGATTGACGTGACACATAAAAGCCTTATACGATCATTTAGGCCTTTATTTTAGTAAATTACAGAAAATTGAAAATCTCGACCATAGTGTTCACGTGAAGAAATTCACCACAGTGGTGGAGGGTTAATATGGGCTGACTGTCTTGGATCATAAGTAAGATCGGCTTCTGAGCTTGAAGGTTGTACATAATCTACCTTGCCAATTTGCTATTACTTGTCCAGGCTACCGTTTGACTACAAAACGTATTTTCCAAAGTATTCGAGTGTCCTAGCTTAGTTCTTGTAAGTATTATCAATCTTTTGCACCAATAAACCACCCCGCAAATGTACTCAGTTACACGTAATATACTCGAACATATTGGAGTTCTGAGGGAAAAGGGTGGAAGGGCTCTTTTCAACTGCAATTGGGTGTAGAACTCACCAGGAAAACACGAGGGGAGTCGGCCGGATACAGGACGGGCAGTAGGCCATGGGGTAACCTTCTCATTTCGAGGGCTCCAATATTATTGCTGCAGCTCCGCCGGGGGTCAGCTGAGTTGAACAATGAGACTCTAAATGAAGCCCGGTTTGACATTCACGGCTGGAACAATAGAACGAATCGCAAGTGAAACATCTAGGAAAACTAGGTATTATAATTTTCCTATAAATTCTCTTTAATCAAATCGTTTTGTTTATAATTATCTCTACAATTAAGTACTTACAGTCACAATTGTTTGGTTTGGAAAAATGAGCTTTATCTCTTTATATCAAATTTGCCGGTCAACTTCAAATTGCACTGAAGGATAAAATGTGGCATTTTTCAGTTATTATTTTCTTCGAAGATCTTCAAGTTATGTAAATGTTGGTTATTGATGCATAACCTAGTCTTTGCTAGTTGGTAAATTCACCAATTTCTGACTACGAAAACTTTATTATATTCCTACATACATAGATAAGGTGTATCTCCTGTGAACTGGAGAATTTTCGGCTTTTAGTGGAGTTGATTACTGTGCACCATTTTTAAATTCACTGTAGGTATCTGCCATAAGCTATCTCATTTTTGACAGTTACTAGAATTTTTTTTTTCACAATACATTCCGGATTGATGAAATCATAAAGTTCTTCAAGAGGGTTCATGGAGTCGTATGACCCCATTTGTAGAAAAATCGAAAAATATTATTTTTTATCATTATACTAACTACAACCATCAAACATGAAATTTAGTACTACAAATATCCAAGGTATAGTAAGTTTGGATTTTAGTAGCGGTGTTGAATGTGTTAAGGATTATTTGGACTTTTTTCTGAAAAAATCAGAATTATCAGAAAATGTTTAAGATAGGTTGTGGTGGGTGGTTTTTATTGTATTATTTTTCAATAGTTCTCGTAAGGTATTTTTTAACACTCGTTGCGTAGATATATTTCAGAAAATGGATTTCAAAGTCCAAAGTTTAACAAAAACGGAAATATTTGGTGATAGGTACCTTTGTAACAGTGATACGTTTTGGACTCGCTGAGTATAGGTAATAGTAGATGAATAGGGTTAATGTTGAGATCACTCAAATATTTATGGTAGTTTCGAGTAAGAGCGTTGCAAATAATAGAATATGATGCATCTATACAGGAAATAGGTTCGTTAGGTAAAAAACATGTTTTAATACAAAGTCAGTTTACTGAAAAATTACACCCACCTAATGTATCTTCCCTAGCTATTACTCATTTGAATCGAGGAGACAACTCCACTCGAACATGCGACCTCGTATAAATCGAAATGTCGGTTTTTCTCGTTGAAGACTAATTTCCCAACGACCGAAGGGGACGTTTTTAAAATAAAATACTCGTGGATCCTTCAAGACCGCGTTGGGGACAGGAAACCTTTTTCCCTTGTGGGCGCTTTCAAAACCTTAAAAAAGAAACTGTTTACAAACACGGAAGAAATTTATAGGTTCAATTTATTTCAGTAACGCTCTACTTGGGGATAATTTATGGGGGATAGAGACCATGTGGCGTGCCAAGCAATCCCGGTGATTTACAACTTTTCAAAAACTTTTTTTATATTCCGCCTTCCTTTCTGGTGTAAAATGGCCGGGAGTTGGGCCTTTGCGCTGGGGCTTTCCCTTGAGATTATTCTCCATCAGCGGTGGCTTGATGAGATTCAAATAACAGCTTACGAAACACTCCAGTAAGAAGTTATTGGATATACAGTTGGAGTTGTAATATCATGGTAATAAAAACTTACCCAATGTATCCTACAGAGCTCTGTGTGGTCTCAAAAAATTCTAAAAATACTATACTATCTTAAATTGATGGAAAAACAAAACCTTTATATCAAAATTTTTTGAGTTAGGTAAGGCGCTTTCTAAATTTCAAAATTCATTTTTGAACCCTTAGAAGGGACTTACATCAACCAAAATCTTCGGGGCACAACTAGACCCCAAATGGAGCCTACATACCAAATTTCATCAAAATCGGTCAATGCTAAGTGGGGAAAGTGCCGCGTACGGCGGACGGACGACCAGATTTTTATTCGATTTTTGGATTCTACGTACCCTGAAACGTAAACCATCAAATTTTGAGGGGGTGTTGAAATTTTTTTTTTCTTGGTCGATTCCAGGGAGTCCTTTTTTGAAAATAATAAACCAAAAGGTGATTTCGGATAATTGACGTTTGTTCATATTCAATTATTACCACCTATGTTTTTCTAAATTGTTGAAATATTTTCCTTGTACGGAAAATTCCCGAAGACTTTGTTCCTGTGATACAAGTAGGTATCTATTCTTACTTCTCAGTAACTTCTACTACTATCTACCCAGTGAAGTGATGCAAATTTTTATTTTTTTGTGTTACACTGTTCACAGTGCCACTTTCAGTGTTATTTTAAACACTGAAAGTGGCACTGTGTATTGTAACACATACCTAACAGCCTCATTCCCCACCACTCACAAAAAATGATTTTTATCGATATTTTCGATACTTCAAAATCATATTATTAAGTCGACAATTTGAGTTAGCATACTAAATGCAAATATTCATGCCTGTTTGTATCGCGAATCATCATAAAAATATCGTACATTAATCCGGTTCTTTACTCGCCTTTTTCCACAATTACTCTCTCTAGCAAAGCAACGCTGAATTAGAATTGTAATTCTTTCAAACATCCTCTCTGGACGTGCATACTCTCTCCTAGTACCTATTTTTCACCTCTTTATTATTGCAGTTCCAGAAAGAATCGCTCCCCGTATTGTTTGAATAAAACCGGCCAATTCTTCTCGAACGCTATTTTGTGAGTTTCGCTGGTCGACTGAAAAGATCCGCACTGACTCCATAAATCCCCGGATGTGTTGTCCCGCGGAGATTTATTTTTAGGAGGCAAAAAACGGTTTCCCGCTGGCACTCGAGTAGGTTGGCCGACGCCCAACTTGTAATGATGTCCGACCGAAAACGACTGATGGAACACAATATATCCCGCCTTCGGTTGAAAAATCTATTCAAATTTAAAATTGGAGCGAAACTCGGGCTTTACACTGATTGATCATAAATTTGGTGCGATTAATCAATTTATGTACCATTGTTATTTTCAAATTAGTTGGAATAAACTTTGTTCAAAATTATTAAACTATGTACTTTGTATAACCTATATTGTAATTTTGGGAAAATATAGTTTCCATGGGGCTGAATCGTAACTTAACCAATAACAATTGGATGGATTTTAGTGAGACGTTTAACAACATTTTGAACTCCAGCTCTACTTCCTTCAATATGATAAAAGATAATCTGATAGTGAGGTATTCGGTAAGCAGTGGAAGATTCTCACTCTTCTGCTATTGTTTAAAATTTTAGTTTTCAATGGAGAGCATTCCTAAAAGGTGCAATATGTTAGGTTAGAAGTGGGTGAAACGGTGGGAGTGAAAAGGTGGTAAGTAGAAGCTGCCCTCGTCATATCGTTCCTATGCGCTTTTATTTCCGTTCATTACTCCTGAAAAATTCGTGCATTGGAGCTGAAAATTGAGACGTCTTTTTTGGTGTAATAAATCCCATTTCGAGATCAAAAATAACAGATAAGAAACTGAAATGATTGTCCCATCTTCGAAAAATGAGATTATCCAGACCGTTCGTTAGATACCTAATACAATATTATCGTTCGAGGCCTAATAACATTATTTCATGTCCAGTTCAGTTGTAATAATTCGAATCAAGTTGTTTAATTTCTCTAAAAACATTGGAGAATGTTTGTAATGAATCATAATATGAATCACATATTATGTGAATGAATTCCGTTCTTCGGGGTTACACGTCCATGGAAGAGGTTTTGCAATTAGGTAGGTACCTTCTTATCTTATCAATACCTACTTAGTTATAAAGGTTACATATTTTTATTTAAAACCTACGCAAGTTTCTGATTTTTTTGTCCGAAATTTTGAAATGGTTCTCATGAAATAAGCGATTTGGAGGGCGTGTTTTTGAGGTGATACATTTTTATTGATTGATTCAAGTAAATTTTAATGTTGTATAGGTATTCCGACGTGTTCTTAGATAGGAAAGGAATGCAAATTGGATCCATTTCCAAGTGAATTTTTGACTTATTTCACGGCCAAGTATGTGGTTTTTGAGATGGGACCGAAGCGATGAAGAACGGTAGGAGGGCCTAACCGTAGGGAAGGCGAGCCGACGGCCATTTCACCCGCAGCCAAGATGGCTGAGCGCCGGCCCGCCCGCCGGCGTCTCTCCCTTCACTGTGCAGTCTCCCATCAACCACTTCAAACTCATGAGTTTCTGTTGCCATTATTTATGATAAAGGGATTTTGATTATTATTTGAACATTCATCGACGAATTTTCGCAATGATGGTTTATTGGTATTGTCCACAGTACTCCATAATTTTCTATCCGTATTTTGCTCATTCATTCATTGCTTCCTCGAAACCCGAAGGAATATCAGTATCGAAATGAGATGAAACCAATGTTTGAAATTTCATTAATAACATCACCATCGAATGAATTATTGTGAACATTATTCATGAATGATTAAAACTGAGAATCGTTCATGAATTGGAGAATCATTCTTTGAACAAAACATGTTATTTTACAGTATGATGCATGGATTATTACAACGATACCAAAAATGTAATTCAAATAGAAGATGAATACTTTGAGTTGCAGGTTACTCATGTCGTCATTGATGAAAAACCGTAAAACTCGGACTTCAATATTACAATCCCATTAGGCCAATGTTGGCAATTGAAGTTGTATTCATAATCATTATTTTGTCCTAAAATCCATGAAAACCGTCCAAAAATAGTACCTGAGTAATAATTCTGATATATCAGAATTATGGGAGGAAATAAAATAAAATAATATTGGGTAATTCTAATTTTGATTCTAATGAATAATTCTGTTCTATTGAAACAATTAGGTGGAATGAATCTAGATATCTTCTTCCGACCAATTTATAGTATTTAACTGAAACTAATGAACTGTGGGGGTTATAATATCATCACTCCTATTAGGTATTTCGTTCCTAATTTTGGTCATAGATTATTGTCTCTATGTAAGTGTAAGATTCATTGTCATTACATTCATATTAACATTCACACATCAAAAAAAGTTTTGCATCACCCTGATTCATTCAGAAATATGCACAGGAAAAATTTGGGGTTTGGATTTTTGAAAAGTGTATCTAATCACCAAATAGAAACAACGGAAAAAACTTTGCTTTGATTATTTTCTTTATTTAAAAAAATTTTTCTTAAAAAAGGAAAAAACTGAAACTCATTTTTCTAAAAATTGTAAAAAAAAAAACACTCGGAATATCGTCCAACAGGTTTGTTATAGCTTAGAGAGCCTTTTGACCTTCCTAATGAGTGTCAGGCCATAAGGAAAAAGTTGAAGAAATTCAGATTGATACACCGGAACACAATCAATCCTGAATCCTCAAAAACGGGAGCTGTTGACTTGGGCTTATCGTCGTTTGTTCAAACAAGGAGTTTACATTTCTTAAATAAATAAAATTATCCAAATAAAGTTTTTTCCGTTGTTTCTACTTGGTGATTAGATACACTTTTCAAAAATCCAAACCCCAAATTTTTCCTGTGCATATTTCTGAATGAATCAGGGTGATGCAAAACTTTTTTCGATGTGTGTATTTTTGGTTGTAGATACCTTGGAGATGGGTAAAGGTTTTTTCGTCCCGCGGAGGAGTCCCAGCTCATGTCCAAATACATCACCCGTCTCGGGTCACTCCCATCAAACGGCACTGTCAATCCCAGACGATCGTTTTCCAGAGTCAGAAATCCATTAGAAGCGAAGCTCGCTGTTGGAGCCATTCTCCCAGCCTAATCGTCGCCTAGCGCAATATGAACTCGGCATTAGCATAGTCGTAAATAGCCGAGCGAGAGAGCTGATGGAGAGGAGCCTCGCCCTCTATAGAATAGTGGGATGATTATTAAACTCCGGAATATATTCGACTTGGATCATAAATAAACATGTGTTTGTACAATGCACAATACCGAGTTCCGACGCGACGGGAGTTCCATTTTTGGACGGATCGCTGGACGTCCGCATTGCAATTCAGCAACCTCCAAGTTACTGATGGGACTTTGTCATTCTGGAAAGCGGCTGAGATTCATTTCCAAAACTCCTCAGCTCAATTTTCTCAATTCCTAAACAATTCAAAATTTGTTTGAACTCATAAAACCCTATTCCTCCAATAAGCATACAAAATATTAGTAGTACGTATTTCGACTATGGTTTCAGCTAAATTTTAGCAAAAATCGAATTTTTCGTAAATTCATCTCAATCCTATAAATTTTAAAAGCCTAAGAAAATACAAATACGATTTTGACACTCGTTTTTGAAATTCTTCAGCTGAATTTGTTTCACAAATCAGGATTTTTTGTAAATTCATTACAGTGGATTATAATCGATTTAAACATAATAATATTATGTTTAAAAACATATTATGTTTAAAAACATATTATGTTTTTATTATAATAACATATTATATTATGTTGATTAATGTTATAAACTACTTTCTTTACACATAAGAAGGAAGTTCGAAAGGAACACTTTGAAAGGAAGTTGAGGTTGTTCAATGAGAGTTTCTTGGTCAAGGGGTATTGAGGGCTGAAAGAGTAGAAAATCTTGAAAAATTAATATTTTCAAACTTTCAAACAGACGTGAATGTTGATTCCACCGTTCAGGTGGCCACATCAGTTGAGACGATCAAATTGGAAAGTAGGTATGTGTTTCATAATTTGATAGATTTTTGGTCTCACTGTGTTTCATAAATTGACAGATTTTTGGTCTCACTGTGTTTCATAATTTGATAGATTTTTGGTCTCTGAAGCATATTAGGTGTTTCTTACCCATTTACGTCTTCTTCCGTAAACCTAGTCATGCCAAAAGTGATGGATTTTCAATAGTTCTCACGAACTGGGTGATGGACAGTCAACCGAAGAATGAAGGGTCACGAAGTTTCGGCCAAAACGGTCAGACATTTGTTATTTGGCGGAGAGTGGAAGTCGTGGAAGATGAACCCTCAAAACGTGAAGTTTCACTTCCCAAGTCTCCTTTTCATGGTTAGTGAATCTTCAATAAATTGATATCAATAAAGTCTAACACGAAGACCGGAAATAACCGACAGTTTTGTAGGTAACAACAACCAGACACAAAGTGTTTTTACCCTATGAAAACCATGTACGAATCATGGAAACTCTTCCAACGACTCTCGTCTCATCATTTCTTCATACTCTTCCATCTTTTTGAATATTTTGGTTCCTACATTTATCACGCAATCCATCACTTCTCCCATCTCCATATTTATGAAATGAGCGACCTCATCTACATTCATGAGAAAGTTAAGACGTCAAGATGGAATTGAGGGGGGATAGAATTCCAAATACATCCGTCCGATAACAACGGATCCTCCATGAAGTTTATCATCATCCATAAATTTCGCTACACCGAAAAAAAAAATCAATTTTGCCAAACCTTGAGTGTTATTTTGTGAAAACATTGATATAAAAGTTTGATTGCAAATCGAAAATCAAATCAGTGGTTGTCAAGTTTAATTTATGGCTCAATCATTATTTCTTGGAATAATCGCTCAATTTGTGGAACGTAATGTATTCCGTTTTTATTTGCCGTAAATAATTTTCAAATCGATTTTTAATCAAAATTTATTCTTCATGTTGCGCATTTGTAAAATATTCGTCGGAAGTATAAATTGAAACAACGTTGATTCTCTCTAAGTCGTGTTCAAATTTTCATGGTTTATGGGAGTGGTAAAGTTGAGGAATGTAGCTTCGATGGTCTGAAATGGGAATTCTGTGCTCAGATTCGGAGTGATGCGGGGACTAACCTTGGGGGAGACGTCTAGATGGTGGTGTGAGATTTATGTGATTGGTATCTGGAATGAATAATGACCTTCTGTTTCCAACGCTTAAATCAATGCGATATGAACTCATATATTATCTATTCTGTGAGGCTATAATCGATAGTGTTGTGCATCGATTTTCCTTCTTGGAAATAGTTTTTATTATAGATATACCTACTTTGTATGGGTAAAGGCGATGTTGAAAATTTTGAGTTTATCGCGATAGCTTCATTCTCTTTGAAAATTCAATAAAATTACATGGTTATCATTCCCCAGATTATTCGATTTCCTGGTGCCTATTGCAGATTATGGGTAATTTAGCTAATATCTGCGGCAACCCACCTGTAATAATGTAATTCAAAAGTTCCATATCAATAAATTTTATTTTAGTTTAGACAGTTGGCAAGACTTATTTTGAACAATATTTTCCTAAAAATTAGTATATCCATGATTTTAACGGACCTGAATAATCCTCGATACCAAACAAAAAACTTTTAATTCGAAAAGGCCACAAAAAACTGGAAAGACCACCTTCAAGAACCTAACTAAATAAATGAATATTAACGAAGGAAATGTTATTAATTGAACACCCAAAAATCTGAGGGTTTTTATGGAACCAAAGAATATTTATCGGAGCGTTGCATCTCACTTTTTTGGGACAGTCACCTGTTTTAATTAATATAGCCCTTAATGAAGAAATTCATGGTTGCGAGGAGCTTCATAGTCGGAATTATGTGATTTCATAATTTATTTGTCATACATAATGCATAGGATCGAATTTTGAAAAAAAAATGATTGCTTTTATTGCATGGTCGGTGTATTTTGTAATTAAGTTGGGTAGTTGAAAAATCTTGGAATATTGTTAGGCAGAATTCCCCAACAAATTTGTTAGTGATACAGCTGTAATGTTTATACCTACTAATTTGTGTCTGAGAAGAACACGACGAAATTTTCATATTATTTATGGCTGCATTCGAATATTTTCTCATCCTTACAATATGAAGGGAGTACAGAATTAGGTGCGCGGTACTTCACCCAAGTAATTTACGACAAAATGTAACTTTTTTCGACAAAGATGCTGCTATTGGAAAGATGGTTAAATTTTCCTCTTAAAAAAATCCTCTCATTTTGTTCCATAATTTTCACCCTAATTACGTCAAATTCAGCCTAAACTTGGATTTTCGTGAATTTCTTAATTCTGTAATAATTTTTAATGGTGTTTAGAACACCCACCAATTATGATGATCTTCACGATTTTCGTTTTATCAGCTTTCCATCGATCAATTAGATAAACTTTTATTTTAGTTCAGTTTTGACTGATAAAAACAATATCTCTTTCAACGATATTTTCATTTTTGAGTCTATCTTGTAAATTAGGGGAGTTGTGACCAGTTTAGTGACAGAAGGTCAAAGGAACGAGAAAAAAATCTTCATTTGTTGTGATGCCCCTGTGGGCATATACTTAAAACCTAGATTTGTAATAGATTTATAATAGATATTTTAAAGTCATCAGATATACGTAAAGAATACTGATCTTTATTACACTCTCTTGGATTGCAATGCTTGGTTTAGTTGTATTTAATACTTGTATTTAATACTAATTTAGTAACCAGCATACGTATCTACTAGGTTGTATAGTGACGTGACAGAAGTAGCGTCGTAACATGTGTAAACACGTCGGATTTGTACTGGAGTTAAGTTTATAAATCCATATTAAAATCTTACTGTGATAGAGGAGAAAATATTAAACGGTACTCACTGTGTTGAAATCCAACAGCACATCCTGTCAGGCCCAATCGTCGAAACAGACTGAAAACCTCCAAACGTTTCAAAACCCGACTTTCTCTGGGTACCCGTTTTTTTCCGGCAGTTCGTACAAAAGAAACTTTCCTTGCACAAAAAAGTCGGTCCGGTTTCTGAAGAATAAACGGTGTTAAAAAAAACGTTTCAACCCCCTCGTTTGTACGCTAAAAAATAAGGTAAAAAGGTTCCCAAAGGAACTTTCTCATTAGCCATTATTGCAGGGGTAAGGCAAGGTAGTATCGTCGGTCCCCTCAGGGCCTACGGAGTTTACCTTCCTAACCACCGAGTGGTGGGCTTGCGTTGCCTTCACTTGAACACTGATGTTGACTTTCTTCTCTCGTTCTAAGTGTACTGGTAGGTAGTTACTCACTCTGCAATCATCTGATCACATCAACTGTTCAGTCGATCATCTACTTACCTTATTCGCTTACTTATACCACTTATACCACTTATTCCTCCATTGCATTTTTTTTTCGTCGAAATTAGAATATTCCAAATGACTATTTCCCAGTAATTTACGCATGTTCATGATGATCACATGTATTTACGCTTAACAATGTATTCAATCTCCTTGGATATTTATAAAATGTTTAATGAATATATTTTTTATTTTTCAGGTAATTTTCCTTGAAAGCTGTCGCATGTTTCTTCTAGCAGTAAGTATTCACCTTCTCATACTAAACACGAGTAAATTTTCTATTGACAAATCTGATATGACTTGGGTGAAGACACTCTCGATTGACAAAACCATCTAGAATTTCTTTGATAGAATCGAGTTTCTGTAGGTCAGCCGGTGCCTTTCATCGCTACTCATTGTCATCAAGATCATCCGATTATATTGATGAGAGAATGATATATAGGTATTGTCAATTTAGTCTGACTTGTGTATGTTCTAAAGGCTTAGGTAAGTTCTCGTTTTTTTTTTAACAAATAAGTAATTGATATTTTATAAAACCACTTGAATCCAAATCAGTCGAACTAGGACGACCGTCGCCTAACACTACTTTCCTGATTCATCAAGTTCGATGGGAGAAAGCTAGAGCCAGATAATTTGAATTCGAAGAATTTGAAGAATTCGACCTACCCAAACCTGCCAAAGATGTCATCACATCAGTGTCTTTTATTAACCTTACCACTTACTTAACTTAACTATTAGCGATTTCAATGGGTATATTATAGAACAACGATGTTTTTGTTTACAATTTGTACCGACTTCAACGACTGAACCGAAAACTTTCAGTTGGTTACCTTATTGGCAGAATTCGATCACGCATAGAAATTGTCTAATATTTGTAGTTTCGTAAATACACTTTACGTAGCATTACATAATTTTTGAACAGATATATTGATCAAACTGTTGATCAATAATATGCTAGTCATATGACATTCATAATTTGCAAAAAAATTCCAAATTTTCTAGTACCAATTTGAAGTTTATAAAACAGTTTTCCTCCAAAAAATAAATTAAATTATTATTTTTGTTACCTACAGTCTGTTCCACCCTCACAACGAGAATGTAGATTTTTTAAAAGCCGGCCTCGAAACATGCACGGGCAACTAAGTGTTAGCTTTGTGTGAAAAGTTATATGTTTTGCCCTTTTAAATTTATCACGACTTCCACTTCTTCTCCTCCCTAGAATAGCAATGCTACCGAAAAAAAGGAAGAATGAGAGTGGCCAGGCAGAGACCCTTATGAAAGGGCCTTTCGGTGTTTTCCCTCTATATTTTCCCCACCCTCGGCCTCCCCGATGTCTTTTCTTTTGGGGGTTTTTCCGTCTTACAAAAAAAAAATAGAAGGGAAAAAGGGTTGTTTTCCATTCGCTCTTCTATTGTCACTGCGAGGGAAAGGGGTGTAAAAGGGATCGTATATAAATGGCGATGGGCACTGAGCGAACCGTTTTATTGATCCATTGCTGAGAGTTGAACGAGAGAAGCAGAGCCTTTTGATATAGGTCATTTCTCTTTCTCTTTCTCCCCTTTGGCTCATCTTTCTTATTTCCTTTTTCTCTCGGAGTTTTTCCTTTTTGACTCCAAACTACTGTAGTCTCCTAAAATATTTACGACGACGTAGATTTTCGAGAAGTTCTGTTCGTACTAGTTTCTTGTAGCGTACAAATGAAAAATAATCATAAATACTAGATTCAGCGAATGTAAGAGAAATACAGTTCTGTTTACTCGAGTATAATAACGGTTTGAAATATTATCAATTTACTGGTCATAGCATCGGAGTGTGTCTTTACTGCCTCAAATGATTGCACTATATCAAGCTGTAATGCACTAGTTTATTATTTTTTATGCATGGTAATTACATTCACCCAAAGCATAGTTTCAT
Organism: Apolygus lucorum; assembly: GCA_009739505.2. NCBI lineage: Eukaryota > Metazoa > Arthropoda > Insecta > Hemiptera > Miridae > Apolygus > Apolygus lucorum. The sequence goes on from CM019182.2 coordinate 13,290,238, forward strand.
CATTTTATCGCCATTTCATTGACATCACGAAGGCTGACTTGGAGTTTTTTACTATAATTCTTTTGAATGGAGGTCCATTTCGGAATTAAAAAATATTGATAATACACACTATTAAAAAAATAAAACTATTAATGTCAATTAGGGTTGCGGATGGGCTGTATAGCTTCCTCGTTTAGTATGAAAATGATTGCACATTATATACAAATAAAAAATAATGTTGGTATTTCCACTCATCTAGTTCACAAGTTCCCACTCTATGGGCACAGTAAGTCTAAGGATCTGGAACTTAAGGAATTGATAATAAACAGACCTACATATGGACGTGGAACCAAAATTGTTCATGGAGCTCTAAAACAAAGAATGTGAATGAAAATACCCACATTTCTTCATTTTCTTGTAGGACCTTCAAAAATGCTCACTTTCAATGATGAGGAAGAGAAAATAGCACGGATCCTGCTAAATATAAGAATCTTCAATGATGTAAGGGTAATGCTAAACATTGAAGCTTTCTAGGAACTTACTGACCTCAATAGTTCCATGAGAGGGACGCAGTTATTTTGTTGCACGGAGAAGAGCATCATGACTAAATCGAAATTAGTAATATTTATTTTGGATCAGGCATCAAAATGTTGATTATTTACTTTCATATTACATATACAAACACAATGGTAAAGAAATTAATCGGAACAGATATCAGTTCCATTCTATGTCCAAATCACTCCAGGGCAACTTGTTCTTGAGCCTTGAAAACAAGCTATTTCAAACCAAAGTTACCACTCTTCTACAGCTAAAACTTCATTCAGTTCGGTAAATGACCTACCTCAACATGGTCTACAAATCCTTGATCGAGTGAAACGTCCTGTTACGAGGCGTGCAGACGATAAAATAGTGCTTTGACTCACTTTATAGGTTCTGTTTAGTGACCTTCCTCCATTACCGGCTTCACCAGCCGCTGGTAATCTAAATCCCCCGGTTAAACGAACCTTTTACGAAGCCTTCACTGAGAAGTTATCGATCGAATCACTTCATGATGAAGACGTTAAAGGGTGCATTACCCCGATCCCGGAGAGTTTTTCGAGAAAAGGAAACGTGATTTTTCCTCCCCGACGAGGTTTGGAACGAAAAAAACTAGTATTGAGAACGAAAATAAAACAACCGCGGGTATTCTTAGCCGATAAAAACATGTCGTGTATCACAAAAGGGCTCGGAGGGTTTTAGAGGTTGCCAAGAAAAAGGGGGAATCCGCGTCGGTGGGGTGGTGGTTGCCCATCATGGCGCTACGACCTCAGCGCTCCTCTCGTTTAAATCCTGGAACAAGCCGATCTTCCCGTGGAGGCATTCAATTCCCGCTCACATTTCAATCCCAGATGCAAAACCGCTATTTGATGTAGAGATCCGCGAGAGCATTGTTCGAGAGAGTTCGGACGCTTCGGGAGATGTTCTTTCCGTTGTGGACAGCAGATGAGTGTTTGACTGTAAATGTCTGTCGAATGCCGTGACTGATGTATTGCGATCCTGTTTTATCTGCCCTGAATTCTTTCTGTCAATGATGAGATAATGCATCAGGACTCGAAGAATAGTAATTGCAATAATTATACAGCTAAAAAATATATGCTACATATTTTTATACGAAGTATTTATAGCTCATAGTTGGTACCAACTTACTGTGCTACCTCAGTGTGGATTATAGTCTCATTTTTTTGTGGTCTCGCGAATTGTGGTCATTTACCCCAATTTCCCTCACCATAAAGTTTACATCGTGAATTTTGATAAGCTGACATATGAAAATAGTCTGTTCCCTTTTCGCAATTGTACCTAATTTGGTAAATATAGGTTGAGCCGTTTAACCGTGATCGGTTCCGAACAGAATCTCAACAGAATTTGCATAGATTACAACTATGAGAACATTGAATAGATGACACAGTAAATTGGTGAAATTAGCAGAAATCAAGATTTCCATCATCAGTTTGATGCATCCGTAGACCTACATTGGCAGCTGCAACATCGAACCGATTGATTCTTTTGATCCATGGCCCGATTTCCTCTTGTGTCTGACCTACTCGTGCTATTGTCACTCGTCACGATCCATTGGGAACAATGAAAGGTGCGTCAATTGGCATGCACATACTAGAGACTAGAAGATCATCCATGTATAGGGGAGAGCTGCTACCGAACGTAGGGCTAGATAATTTGCATCCTCAATGAATTTTCAATGTTGAAGACATTTCGGTGTATCTCAATGCATCTCAAAACAGAATAGGTTTCATTTTTGATAGAAAAGAAGACATAATATATCGATACCTTAAAGCACAAAGTTGCTATGTCCAAAACGGAGTTTTGAGAAAAACGCAAAAGAAATTATCACCAATGAACAATTCCTAAAATAATGGATTATTACACTAAACTGTTTAATTTTCTCAATAAATTTTCAAGCTATTATCGTCAAGAAAACTCAATAACAGTTTTGTTGAATTTGAGTTTTTCTGAAATTAAAAAACGCTGCAAATCATTGCTCAAAGGTTTATTATTTTCTGTACAGATCACCCTTCTGTATAGATCACTGGTTCTCCATCAATAGCACCTACCACCACCTTCTCCCCTTGACCTTCCCTCTAAAATTTCAGCTTTCTGCGTTCAACAGGAGAGAAAATGGCCTTGGAGCTCACTCAGCTGATCAGTGACCACTCATGCGCCTTCAGCATTCTCCATTGACCCGCCCTCTCAAATTTCAGGTTCCTGCGTTCAACAGGAGAGGAAATGGCCTTGGAGCTCACTCAGCTGATCAGTGACCACTCAGGCACCTTCAGCATTCTCCATTGACCCGCCCTCTAAAATTTCAGCTTCCTGCGTTCAACAGGAGAGGAAATGGCCTTGGAGCTCAATCAGCTGATCAGTGACCACTCAGGCGCCTTCAGCATTCTCTATTGACCCGCCCTCTCAAATTTCAGGTTCCTGCGTTCAACAGGAGAGAAAATGGCCTTGGAGCTCACTCAGCTGATCAGTGACCACTCAGGCGCCTTCAGCATTCTCCTTTGACCCGCCCTCTCAAATTTCAGGTTCCTGCGTTCAACAGGAGAGAAAATGGCCTTGGAGCTCACTCAGCTGATCAGTGACCACTCAGGTGCCTTCAGCATTCTCCTTTGACCCGCCCTCTCAAATTTCAGGTTCCTGCGTTCAACAGGAGAGGAAATGGCCTTGGAGCTCACTCAGCTGATCAGTGACCACTCAGGCGCCTTCAGTATTCTCCATTGACTTTTGATTATGGAAATTTGATTACTGGTTACGCAGAAGGCAAAACTGTATACAAATCGAAGAAATGAACAGCGATCGCATTATAGTCAGAAAAAATTTCAACGGAGATTAGACCTCATTTGCGATTCACACTCATGATTCTGTTTTATCGAAGGAAAACCTTCAAGTACTCGTAGGGACCGAACGGTTTGCCCTACAGAGCTCCGGGTGGTCTCAAAAATTTTTAAAAATTCAGTATTATTTAAAATTAGTGAAAAAAACGATACCTTTATTTCGAGAGTTTTCGAGCTAGGGCACTCTTGAAAATTTCAACCCTTAATTTCCACCCCTTAGAAGTGACCTACATCAACCAAAAGCTTCGCGGCACAACTAGACCCCAAATGGAGCCCATATACCAAATTTCATCAAAATCGGTCCATGGTAACTAAGAAAAGTGCCGCGTACGGCGTACGGCGTACGGCGGACGGACGGAAATTTTTTTATTCGATTTTCGTATTCTACGTACCTTGAAACGTAAAACATCAAATTTTGAGGGGGGGTTAAAATTTTTTTTTCTTGCTCGATTCCAAAGGCTTATTATTGAAATAATAAACCAAAAAATAAAAAATGTGGAAGGTAGATGGACATGGCGCCTTTGTGCTTTAAGGTATCGATATATATGAAATTTTGAATGAATTGAAACATCAAGATGTTAATAAATGAGGTGTGAATTATTGCTAAACAAATCAATAAAACATGAACTAATTTCCCAACAATAATAGCACACCCTGGGGGGAAACTGGAAAAAGCATAAATTGTTGATACCTCCCGGACTTGTAGTTCATTACTCTTTCATTAGATGAACTTAACTTCAACGGTGCCGGTGCTAAGCCGAGCTTGAGGTTCGACCCTCCGAAGCCCCTGGCCCCATCTCAGGAGGTTCAAACGGAATAAATTATTATTTTCGTGTTTAGTTGTTAGACCGTAAATCGCAGACTCCAAGAACGCAACCGGCCTCAGTTTATCACAGTCAAAGTGAAACTTAAGGCTGGTTGTTTGGAGGGGATGAAGGCTTTGCTTATTTAATTCTTGATTAATGTGCTCACCTCGGGAAATTTATTTGGAAACACTCTGGAAGTGAAGGCGTACCCAGAAAAAAATGTGTCAAATCCCAGAATCCGATTACCATAGCTTATTCTCAAGAACAACGCACCAAGTCGGTTTGTATTGTTTGTTTTGTGGTTTATTTTGGTGTAACTTTCATTTTGAAGCGTCATCTTCGTGAAACTCGCTTTCACATGATCACCACCAGAAAATTCATATTTGTGTACTATACATTTCATACTTGATATAAAAAATTGTGACTTAGAGACAGTGGTTTCTTTATAATAGTAGCAGTTTTATGAAAGAGATAAAAACAGTGTTCCAGCTGGTTCTAGATGAATTGCTGGAAACAATGGAAGCTAGGACTATATTTGAGGAATTATACATATTGTAGACCTGTTCAAAACACGTACCTACTTCACAATGTTAAGGGGAGGTGTGCGTCAAAAATGAGAACTGAAACCAATGGAAGCTAGGCGGTTGCAGTAGATTTGAAGAATGATGGTCTGATTTACTCCAACTTGAACATAATCATGCTATAAATGAACCCACATGAAGTTCCAAAGAAGGCTGTCGTATATACCTGAAGGAAAATGTACCCCAGGTTGCCAAGCTGGTCGGAACAACATCAAAATTCAATGTGTCCTGGTATCCAGAAAAGATTACTGTGACTTATAGAAGCTCAAAATAACCAGGAGGACTATTGATATTTCTGAAAAAATGTGATATATACACCCTTGAAAGTTTTTATGTGTCCAAAGTTGCGCTATCAACAATATCATTATGAAGATAGTAATTCAGAAGGTACCAAGGTCAAGTATGTAAGAATCCCTACCGACCACTTCCCCTACTTACGCCTCTTCATCGAAAAAAGAACACAAATGTCAACTGTTAAGGATTTTGTTTTCCTCCTTTATATGAATTAGTTATCATATATTATAGTTTGTTCTCGACAAACATTATTGCTCTCATCATTCTATACCTTCGGCTTGGTCAAACTTTAAGAACATTTAGTATCTTCTGGGATGTGTTCTGTCTCAACGGACTAGTCCATTCACAAATTTACCCCCATCATTTTTACTACTTTTGATCTGCTCTCGAAACTCAATTGTATACTTGTGACCGAACTCTGTCCACTCGAGATCGAAGAGCAGTTGGACACCGGATAAGCAAATTCCTGCTCGAAGGATGTTCCCGTTTGACTCAGTAGAATCGTCCATTCAAAAAATCTACCCCCATAATAATTAACAACTCTCGATGGACTGTTCAAAATTCTATCGTTCGAAGTTTAAAAATTTGTATTCCTTCAAAACTTGGACTTGTAATCTTTTATACATTTTTATTTACACCGGATTTTTCTTGAAATTTAATAAAAATTTGATTTAAAAGGAGTGAAAACTGAATTTCTTCGGCCGTGTCTTTCAGAATTCGAACATTCGTTATGCAACGTAAGGACTCAAATATTTCGTGACATACCAAAAGGGGACATTTAGACAAGGTTGTACGTAACGCTCCAGAATAGTTCAATTTGTTTCTACTTGACTTGATTACGGACCAAAAGCGGTTTTTTGAAGTGAGGATTAATAGTTTACTCAAAAACCAGATTTAAAAAAATGCTATGGAGTCGACTTTCCCTTAGTGACGTAGAACAGTTATTGAAAAAATTAGACGCTAGAAGGTGGAAAGCACACTGTGCTGTAGTGTGTGCCTGTAGTATGGAGTGTCAAAACGTTCGGAAAAGTGACTTCCAAAACACTGTAGCATTAAATTTTTTAATTGGTGTAATCATCAATTTGCTGGTTGATACGTGTCGACTGACCTCATTCCTTGTTTACATTGAAGAACCTGAAAGAAAAAAAATGGAAGCTCAAAAATTCCGCTCCGTGACACAATGGGGGTCAGTAACACAATGGGAGGCGCGAGACGGGATCTGTAACAAAGTATAGGAAGGAAAGGAGAAGGCAGAAAAGAGGAATAATGTTTCGGGAGATGGTTTGTCGGGTTGGTGACCTCCAGCCGCGATCAATGATACACCCCTTCCTCAGGCAGTACAGAACATTTCATCATTAAGATATAGTGGAGCAGGATGATTACTCCTGTCTGCGCCCTCGATTGACTCCCCGTTGGTCACGACAGAGTTATTGTGGCCTACCGGGCGCGATTGTGACTTATTACCGCGGAGATGCGATGTACCCGATTAGCCGGGGCATATACTGTTTGCGGAAGGGCATCGCGGGATTGCGTCCCAGTTTGTATTCCGTTTGTAGAATTATGTGGTTCTAGGATATATACGATGTACGTCTCTATGTCTATGATATGATGGTATTTTATTACATCAAGAGCTTCACAACTTCTCAACGCACTTAATAAATCCCTGTATTCACATACAATACTTTCTATTCTAGAGCCTTCTAAGTCGATAGGGAGTAAGTGAATCATCATCAGGGTCGAAACTTGTCCAATGTAGCTTTTGAGAAAAACTCATCTAACCAGAATCGGATAGTCAAAGAACCAAGTGGGAAAACTGGTCCGGATCAATCAATCGAATTGCACTAGTCCTACCTATAAATGGGACCAGTTTCACTCCCTTAGTGGGTGAACTGGTTCCAATCATAATAGGTACCTATTTAGTCCAATGAACTGTTTCAATCTGGGTCCCTTTGAACCAATTACGTTCCCACCTTTCATAACTTGGTAATTTATTTTTAATTCAATAGTATTCTTATCAAATATTATTCAAGTGTGAGCGAGTTGGTTGGTACATCCAACATTTGGTAGTATTCCAATTTCCATCAATTGTTTTGGCCAAGAGAATAACTAAATTCTTCCTTTCATCTTGGATAGATGTTCATACTGTCCAACATCCTTTTTTAAGATTCCTGGTGATCCTATAATCGTCATGTTGCGAAGTTTCATAGCATGGGAAAATGCAGTTCTTCATTATCAAAAACCATGTATTACAATGTCATGGTTGCCTTGATCTATGGTTGTAAGAAATGCTAGGAATATGACATAAAGTTTGGTTGGATGTGAACACAGATGAGTTCTAATAGGTACCCTTTCAATCTTAAGTGTTGTTTCTATAGTAGGTTATTACATAGAATTAGATAGTTGAAGTAGGTAGTTCATAGGTATATTTGAAAAATGCTTGCCAGGCCAAGTTGACAGTGTAGCACATAGTATAGTAATGAACACATGGGATAATATGGATATCTAATTACGATCAAGTTGCTGGTTTGCTATCAAAAAAAAAAAAAAAAACGCTGTCATTGTATTGCAAAATTTGGATGTTATATTGTTCAATTCCTGAGTCTGAATCATGGTAAAAGTACCTAAATTACCTACCATTGGTTGTAAATTCACTTATGAAACCCACCAACCTCCATTTACATTTTCAGTGTCTACATACATCCAATATTAATTTCCACGATATGTCCGATCGTCCGAATACATCAAACTGTC